>KV908363.1:243805-261305 GCA_002005505.1 Botryococcus braunii
CGGACTCAGTCGTAGTCATCCTCCTGGGAAACCAAGCTGGGCTTGGCCGCCAGAAGAGCGGGCGCACCCAACGAGGGCACTGACGGCAATGCGATAGGCGGTACAGGGCCGGACGCTGTACCGCCAAGTGCACCACCTGTACCACTGTCATCTTTTTCATCTTCATCATTTCTATCATTACCAATGTCTGCAGTTCCGCCTTCATCCTCTCCACTACCGGCGTCCCCGGTCGGCCCCGCGGTCCCCGCTCCCTTGCCACCTTCATCAGGATGTTCATTGGGCGGGAATCCTTGCGCCAGTCTTGACGGCAGGCAGCCGGAATCAGGGTCTCCTTCTCGGGGAGGTACAGGCCCAGCCCCCGCACTCCAAGCGGCAGCTTCCGCAAGATTGGAAGCTGGAGGCTGTGGGTTCCCGGAAGCCCCGTCGCGGCTTTTTGTGTCCTCGTCGTCTTCGCTGCTGGTATCCTCACCCGAAGCCTCCATCGGCTGCGCCTCCCCTTTGGCAAGCTTGCGTTGTTTGGGGGCGCGCGGTGACGCGGGGCCCGCCCCGCTCTCCATTGCCCGTGCCCCCTTGCCGGACGGCCGACGCGACACGCCTTCCGCCCTGTCAGTGACCGTGACACAACCCACATGTGTCATGGTCCAATTGGGTACAACTTTCCCAGCTCGTCCCTGCATGGACGGTGGTTCAAGTCCCAGGTATTACATGTGTCGGTGGCCCAATTTTCCATTCTGTTCCGCCATGGACAGAGGTTCAGGTCCCAGGTGTTATATGCGTCACGGTCCGGTTGGATACAACCATCCCAGCTCATCCCAGCACGGACGGGGGTTCGAATCCCAGGTGTTACAAGCGTCATGATCCGATCTCACAGTTTTTCCATTCTCCCCAGCAGGGACAGGGGTTTGAGTCCCAGGTATCGTGCTTCCTTAGTAAATGTAAAAAGCCATTTAGTGTTGTAGCCTGAAGGATGCACACTAAGCTGGGCGAGGAGAGAACTAAAATGGCAGGGGAAAACGAGAAGAAAGGTCCCGAGGGAGTGAGGAGTCCACACAGGGGTGCAAAATTTTGCAGAATACTCAGGAATACAAAGGGAGGACTCTCCCCCCCCCCCCCCCCCGCGGGGCAAATGTGATGAAATTTGGTGCATTGAGGTGCACACCACCACCCGGAAAGAAAAGTGAGCTTTCAACTTCGACTAGTACCCTGTGTGGGTAGTCTTGCACACAGCAAAGGGGGGGGGGGGGGATTTCCGATGCAACAATATCCGGAGGGGCTTCCTCAAAGCGTAAGATCGACATTTGGTTGGCAGATGTCTTTCAACCTCTCACAGCCATTCATTTTCTCAATCTCCACAACCTTTCAACCTTTCAACCTTTCAAAGGGCCCATCACCGTTTTCGCTTTTCTTTTGGCGCACCCTCTCCCTCGGGGGGCAAATCAGGGGCTGTTGCCACAATGTCCTTCAGAAAGTCCAAAGTCGGTTCTCCCAGCACGTGCGCCTTTCTGCAACCGGCGACCACACCTCTCTCTTAGGGGAAAAACCACAAAACACACACACACACACACACACACACACACACACACACACACACACACACACACACACACACACACACACACACACACACACATACACAACCACAAAAACATAAAAAACCCACAACACGCCCCCCCCCCCCCCGGGGGAAAAGATACATATAGCAGCGTGGCTAAGGCGCCTGCTAGGAGATGCATACCAAGGAACATTGAGATTAAGAAGATTTTTGCTTGCCTTTCTAACTCAGAACCAAGAGTGTGGATAACTCTGTCTGGCCTTTTAGACTTAAGCAGCTTGAAGTGACTCTGTTTGACTTATTGCATTGACTTTTTGCAAACAAAACTAGCATGGCCAAGGAAGCACGACCAGGTGTTCTTTGACGGGTTGGTGACAATGCAGGCAGCACTTAGCATTTATCGGGCGGGTGGCCAAGAGGGGTTTCTGTGAGCCCACCCCTTCATCAGCTTGAAACTCAAGCACTGCAGGTGTAATGTTATCCATAAGAGCTTCAAAGTAAAAACGCAGCCAAGTGGCCCACAAGGACATCAAGCATAATCAGAGGATGCTCAACAACATTTTTCCACCCACGACCAAAAAGATACAGTGTGATAAATGTCAATAATGTTTAACATCATGGTCACGGACGGGCAGGTGGAACTCATCGGTTTCAACGTTGCCTGGCGCCGGGGGAGGGGGGGGGGGGGCTTGTTCATTGGCCTTACTGTCTTCTTGTCCCAAACACTGCATGTATGTGTGTGTGTGTGTGTGTGTGTGTGTGTGTGTGTGTGTGTGTGTGTGTGTGTGTGTGTGTGTGTGTGTGTGTGTGTGTGTGTGTGTGTGATCGTGTTGTAGGTAGAGCGGGTGGGTGTGTGTATCCATCTGTGTGTTGGCGCGTGCGAACGCGCCTTCACGTGTGCGTGTAAGACTGAGAAACGGGGGGTGTGTGAGAGTGGTTGTTGGGGAGATAGTGGGGGCGAGGGAGAGAGAGGGTCAGAGCGGGGGAAAGACACACACACACACACACACACACACACACACACACACACACACACACACACACACACACACACAGACAGAGAGAGAGGGGGAGGAGGGAGAGAAGGGGGTGAGAGAGGGGGGGTGGGAGGGAGAGGGAGAAAGGCAGGGAGAGCAAGGGCGGGGTGCGGATGGGCACGGAGGAGCTGGCACGCTCAACAAACCTATAACTAGACAGAGAATAATCAAGAGGATCCCCAGATTTCATGAAAGACTGCAGAAACAGAAAAGATTGTTCTTGAAGAGTGTCTCACATATGTGCTTGGGTAAGGGTCTTAGACCCCCGTTCTGTTGCCAATTTGGCCGCCCCCTCCATAATGGAGCCCACCAGCAGCTCTGTCGCCCGACCTGAAGTCCACCTGACTGTCTCAATCCCTACCACGTCCTCTAAGTGTAACAGAGCTTGCATTCAGAGCCATTTTTACGTCATGAGCGCACACTCAGAGCAAGATCTAAGTCCCTGATTGGGGTCGGTCAGTCCTCCATTGTACCAGCCCCGACGAATGGAAAAAATTGTTGAAGAGTTCCATCCGTGGCTCAAAGCATAGCCAAGCCAAAGAAAGTTGTTGGAAGCCCACCTATCACAACAGGTGAAGCCTGACCGATTTTCCCGACCTCTTCGTCTGCACGCATAAGACTTTTGATCCGCGACGCCAACGTGTTCTGTCGTTTCGGTGCCATTGTTGGAACTGGTATACCGTGAACCAGGCATACCGTATCAACAGTACCGGAAGTGTCTCAATTGTTCGGACATCCGGCAGAAGACGAAACCCAGACTCTGTTTGTTAACAAAACACCCAATAAGTATATGATTAAGTAGCGTTTAAGACACAGCACTGGATATTCTCTACAAGGTGCTCTCTTTGATTGAGTATGATCGAATGCACGAGGAAACCATGTTCTGTGGGTACCGGGGGCATTTACCGGGGCCCGCAGGGTCAATGTCACGCTCCCGCACGTGACCCAGCCCGCACACTGCGGATTCCGACACATTCGACGATACCCGTTAGTTGGTACCGGATGTGAAACTGAATGGCCGTTAGCAAGTTTACATACTGTAGGTCCCCGGCAGGATCACAGTAGAGAGTTGGTTGATTTTGTTCCTGACCAACGTTCAAATCTTCCACACGAGATTAACAGACTGTGGTCTGCTTTTAGTTTAATCCAACCTGTTGCCCAGCCGCCGACATGGCAAGCCACTGGATAAAAGGGTAATGATTGTTCTCAATGTGAAAACTTTAAATTGAACTTTACAAGTTAAAGTTGCATCGTGCTGAATAGTGCAGACGTTCGTGTTCGCAGCCACTCACGAGGCCAGTGGTGGTATGCTTAGCTCTACACAACACTCATCAATTGTGTTATTTGCTCAGGTACCAATGTGTCTTTCGTCATCCACCCGAGCTATCGGCGGGGAGCTCGTCGGCAAGGGATCTTATCCCCCGCACTGTTCGGTGAGCGCTATGGACGCTCCGTCGTCCATACTTTGCTCGTGATTGGTTTCAGTTTTTACCTTGATCATATTGGAAGTGCTCGCCATCTGTCCCCAGTCAAGATATCGAGCAATCCAAACCTCCCCTTCAGGATTGCAAGGCCCTGTCTTTCTCCTAGGCGACGAAATCTTGCCTAGTGCCGGCTCATCTCGGGAGTGTTCAGAGCTAGCCTGCTCATACAAGTGCAGTAGTATACCACTGTGGGTTTTCTGCATGCACCTCCATATTATACACGCGTTCGTGCACGTCTGGTTCATTAGCTACTGTTTTTCCTTGTTGGAGAGTGCTAGGACAGGGCGTGTTTGGAAGGAGCTCAACAGCCGCAGTCAAGTATGCAACAAATGTCCAACCCCTATATATCAGCAGCAAAGAAGAGGCCAGAGTCATGAAACATGTTTCTTGGGAAAACACAGGTGCGAAACAGGGGAGGGCTGGCGGTACAAAACTGGGAGACAGAAGGCAAGCCCTGGCGAGATATTGGCAAGGCAGTCTACTGCAAAGCCATCCAGCAGTCGTGTCCCTGGGGAGGCCACGGTCCCGGCAAGTCCGCGGCAACCAGATGGAAACAGCATATCTGCTCCCCCAGGGGGTACCAGAGACGTTGCAGGGGACCTCTCGAAAACACCTGGCAACTCCCGCAGACAACAGTTGAAGAAGGAACTGGACGATTGGTTTGATGACCCTGACTGGGCAGACGCAGGGGTTCTTTCCGCTAAAAGTTCCAAAAAGCAGGAACCCAAGGCACCGTGGAGGGCTCGAACCGAGAACCGCTCCGAGGGCCCGAGCGGGCCGCCGGATCCCTCTGGAACCGGGGGAACCAAGCAGAGGCTCGAGGGCAGAGATGGGGCAAAGGGCACTTCTGCAAGCGGTCCAAAACAGTTTGAGGGACCAAACTCCAAAGTTAGTGACAATGCTGATGCTCCTGAGGGGGGCGCATACCGTAGGCGAGGCGGGCGCGGTAGCCAGTACTATGAAGAGGACGGGGAGGCGAGGGATAGGCAGGGTGAGAGGCCCAAACGCACAACCCGAAGGACCCAATTTGGGACCAACGGCTTGCCTGAAAGGCAGGACAGAAGTGGCGGAAGAAGGTACGAGGCCGGTGGGGAGGGGCGGAGCAGACGGGGCGAAAGGTGGGACCGCGGCGGCGGGAGCGCTGGATCCTCGGACCGATGGGGGCCCGACCGGGGTATCCCACGGGACTTTGCAAATGAAGAGAACGAGCGCGAGTGGAGGGGCCCCTCTGCCACCTTCCACTCCGCTGACAGTTTCCAGGTGGGCCGGCTTCTTGAACACGCTGCCTGCCCACCCCATGTGGGTCCCTCCCCCTCTGTACAGCCTTGTCACACTTCGTTCCTTGCTTCCTTCATGCCCCATGGGTTGGAGAGACGCTGTTGCTTCCTTCTCAGCCTCAGGCCCAGCTTCAAAAGCACCTGAGAAACTTTGTGAAGGAAACGTACTGTTGGTACACCTGAAGAGATGTCTCAAGGAGGGCTTTGGTGTGCATTTGCAGACTTTCCGTGCAGTAGACAAGTGAAGCCGGTACAGGGGTGTGCCCCCACTTCTTGACAGGGTTTCCCCCTGCGTGCGCGTGCGCCCTCGCACGCACGCACCCACGCCGGAACACACATATGCACGCACGCGCACACACGCACACGCACGCACACACACACACACACACACACACACTTACACACACGCACACACACACTACACACACACACAAAACATACGGACTTACGCACGCACGAGGGGCATCTGTGGCAGGGGAGGGGAGGGTAATCTGATCCCGGGGAGGGAAGGGGAGGGGAGCTGAGGCTAGGGAGGGGGCCGGGGGGGGGGGGGGCAGGACTTGGGCATGAGCGGGGAGATGGTGGCGGCGCTGGAGGGGATGGGCATCCAGCGGCCCTCCCATGTGCAGGCGGCTGCGCTCAGAGCCTTCCAGGACCCCTCTCGCTCCCACCTTGTCATCGCCGACCATGCCGGTACCCTCCCATGCCCGCCTCCTGCTTGCCCACAATGCCTTTCTCCTCCCATGCCCACCATGTGGGTGTGTGTGGGTGTGTGTGTGTGTGTGTGTGTGTGTGTGTGTGTGTGTGTGTGTGTGTGTGTGTGTGTGTGTGTGTGTGTTTGTGTGTGTGTGTGTGTGTGTGTGTGTGTGTGTGTGTGTGTGTGTGTGTGTGTGTGTGTGTGTTTGTGTGTGTGTGTGTGTGTGCACGCGCGAGCATACGCGAGAGTGCGTGTGCCTAGGAGTCCCCAGCACTTCATGTTGAGGCAGTCAGGATCCTGTTGTGGGTGTAAGAAGCAGGCTGGGTAAACATGGTATGGCAAGGCAGAGGCCAGCCGCTCAGCCACATCTCCTCACATTTTCCAAGCACGCCCGATTCTCGCCTTTCCCTCTCAAACTTGTGGCCGAGTCTGAAGGAGGGAGCGCTTGTGCCACCCCATTCCGGCACTCACGCTGGAGAGGATGGAAATCTTCTTGTGAAAAGCTTTGATCCAATAACAGAAGAGAAGTTTCTATCCTTTCTTTATAATCACTGGCGCTTTATTTGGAGTCACTGGTCACTTGTTGCTTTCTTTATAGTCACTTGTCCCTTTCTTTATAGTCACTTTTCGCTTTCTTTATAGTCACTTGTCGCTTTCTTTATAGTCACTGTCGCTTTCTTTATAGTCACTTGTCGCTTTCTTTATAGTCACTTGTCGCTTTCTTTATAGTCACTTGTCGCTTTCTTTATAGTCACTTGTCGCTTTCTTTATAGTCACTTGTCGCTTTCTATATAGTCACTTGTCGCTTTCGTTATAGTCACTGTCGCTTTCTTTGTAGTCACTGCCGGAGGGGGGGGGGGCGGCAGGCAGTGGGAAGACGCTGGCCTATCTGCTCCCCCTGGTGGCGGCCCTGAAGGAGGCTGAGAGGGCAGCGGAGCGGGGCCCCCAGGCCTACGGGGCCTTCTCCGCTCCCCGGGAACCCGCCATTGTGGTGCTGGCGCCCACCCGGGAGCTGTGCGTGCAGGTTGCCGCGGTTGCCCGCTCCCTTGCGCGGGGCCTCCCCTTCCGCACCGTCATCGCTACAGGTGCCCGGCCCCCCCTCATTATCCATCATTATCATCGCCAGCATCATCATCATCATCATCGTCATCATCATCATCATCATCATCATCATCATCATCATCATCATCATCATCATCACCACCCCGACTGCCATCATCATCATCATCATCATCCTTAGCACCACCACCACCATCATTTTTGTGGTCGTTGTCGCCATTGTGATCCAGCATCATGAGCATCAGCATCATCGTCATTGTCATGATCATCATGATCATTAGCACCAGCAGGGTTCTGCCTCCAGCTGTAGGGTCTTGCAGGGGCGCCAGCAGGGTTCTGCCTCCCGCTGTAGGGTCTTGAGGGGCGCCAGCAGGGTTCTGCCTCCCGCTGTAGGGTCTTGCAGGGGCGCCAGCAGGGTTCTGCCTCCCGCTGTAGGGTCTTGCAGGGGCGCCAGCAGGGTTCTCCCTCCCGCTGTAGGGTCTTGCAGGGGCGCCAGCAGGGTTCTGCCTCCCGCTGTGGGGTCTTGCAGGGTTCCGTGAGGCCAACAGAGTGCACCACAACAACCTTCAAAGAAGCGTTAGGGATCACGTGAAGGGGGTCATCACACAAGTAAAAGGCGTGTGCGTGTCCCGCAGAGGGGATTACCCGGGCCCCTCCCCATAGGCTTTTTCCCCGCTTTCAGGGTTTGGGCGGTTGATTAGGCATGAAAAGGGAACTCCCCTCCCCCCCCCCCCCCACCTCCTTTTGGAGGGGGCTTGTCTCAAAAAGGAGCCGCCTTCGGTTAGTGTCCGATTAAGCCTACTGGGAAAAAAGACTTTTCATTTTTTTTTTGGGGGGGGGGGGGGGGAAGGGGCATGGTTGGGTGGGGGTTATGGTGGGCGAGTGAAGGGGTTTGTCCCCCTCCTTCGGGTGTTGGGGGGTTCCTCAGGTGACCGCAGCCCTCAGACGTCGGGACCGCCTGCATGGGAGCGTGCGGGGCTGTACAAGGGGGGGGCTGGTGGGTTTGCGCAGGCGGCAGCAGTCTGCAGACGCCTAAACAGGCTCTGGAGGAGGGGGTGGACCTGCTGGTGGGGACGCCCGCCCGCCTGGCTGAGCTGGCAGGGAAGGGTTACCTGCACCTCCCCGCCTGCAAAGCCCTGGTGCTTGATGAGGTGGACGTCCTGTTGCCTGCTGAGGACGCCCAGGAGTCGGTTCGCTGCCCCTACCTGACCCCGCCCCACCTCCGGATATAAATGGGAAATAAACAACCTGCCCGCGCTCGCTCCTGCTGCCACCATCCCTCTGCCCCTCTCTCTCCCCCTCCCTCCCTCCATCCTTCCCTCCCTCCCGCTCCTCTCTCTCTCTCTCTCTCTCTCTCTCTCTCTCTCTCTCTCTCTCTCTCTCTCTCTCTCTCTCTCTCTCTCTCTCTCTCTCTCTCTCTCTCTCTCTCTCTCTCTCTCTCTCACACACACACACACACACACACACACACACACACACACACAGCACACACACACACACACAAAGCCGCCCCTGTACTCGCACCTGTCCTTTGTTGCAATTTTCCCTTACAAGTAACCAGGAAAACCACTTGCTCGATTTGGCATGTAATTACTGCAGTTAACCAGCCCTCTTCCACGCGTCTCGCATCATGCACCACACTTGGAGAACTGTTTGTGCCGCGTACGCCCCGAGGTGTGGCGAGGAGGCTGGAGGCGAAAGAGCGGGAAGGTTTGAGGAGGCGAGAAAGGGGTCTGCAAAGGGAGAGGGCGGAGCGGGAGAGAGGGGCACGCACACGCGCGAGCACGTACACACACAGACATACACACACACACACACACACACACACACACACACACACACACACACACACACACACACACACACACACACACATATGCCACTTTAACCCCCAAAAACCCTCCAAAACCAACCCTACCCTCCCCCCGGGGGGGGGGGGGCCAAGGATGAGGCCCCATTCGATGGACACGCGGGCAGGATTCCCCCGCAAAACCCTAGGATGGACCGGTAGAAACCCTAAAAAACCCCTCTCCCGTAGGTGGTGCCTCTCCACGGGGGGTGTCTAGTGGGGCGCGGCAGAAACACTAAAATGAACCCCCCCCCCCCGGTAGGTGGTGCCTCTGCTGCGGGGGGTGTCCAGCGTGACGCGGCTGGTGTTTGTGACTGCCACGTTGCCGGAGGCGGTGTGGTGGGACCTGAGCGCACAGTTTCCGGGCGTCAGCCCTGTGCTGGGGCCGGGCCTCCACCGCACCGCGCCCTCCGTGCTGGAGCAGCTGGTGGACTGCAGCGGGGGCGAGGAGGTGAGCGAGGAGAGCGGCTTTGCCCGCAAGGCTGAAGCCCTCCTGGGCGCCCTGCGCCAGAAGCCTGCCACCCACACCATTGTCTTCTGCAACAAGATCGAAACCTGCCGCAAGGTAAGATTTGGGGCCCCCTGCTTTCTCGTCACTGCGCTTCTTCCTCTTTGTCTACCCCGGCCCCCACTCCCCTCCCCCCCCCCTCTCTGTGTGTGTGTGTGTGTGTGTGTGTGTGTGTGTGTGTGTGTGTGTGTGTGTGTGTGTGTGTGAGTGAGAGAGAGAGCGAGAGAGGGGGGAGAGGGAGAGAGAAGGGGGGGGGGGGGGAGAGAGAAAGGGGGGGGTGGGAAGAACTGCTGTTGTGGGATGTGTATGGGGCTTGTTTTGACCAGGTGGGGTCGACAACTCGTGGGGCGGGCAGGTGGAGAATGTCCTAAATAGGAACTCAGGAAAGGACATTCCAGAGATCGAGGTCCTGCCTTACCATTCAGCCATTGACAGGGCAAAGCAGGAGCTCTTCTTCAAGGTGGGCCTCCCCACTGTGTGCCATGCTCTCAAGCTGTGTCTCATCATGTATCTGTATCTAAAGATGCTGCTGCATGATCACATTGATGCTTTGCAATGAAGTCTCCTCTCCACATGGCTAGCGTTCTAAGTCGTGGCTGATGATGGCGAGTCATTGTCAATCCCATAGAAAGGGTCTGTAGGGTCAGTGGAAAGTAGGGATCATAAAGTGATTGTTGCAATGAAATCCGACCGGATGTTGTGACTAATACGGATTCAATCCCCCCTTCTCTCTCTCTCTCTCTCCCCCCCCCCCTCTCTCTCTCTCTCTCCTCTCTCTCTCTCTCTCTCTCTCTCTCTCTCTCTCTCTCTCTCTCTCTCTCTCTCTCTCTCTCTCTCTCTCTCTCTCTCTCTCTCTCTCTCTCTCTCTCCCCCCCCCCCTCTCCCCCCCTCCCCATCCACCGCGCCCCCCCTTCTCGCCCCTTCTCTCCCTCCCTCCATCCACCCTCCCCCCCTCTCCCCCCCCCTTTGGGTTCAGGACGCCTCAGTCATGCAGTGGAGGCAACCTGGGAGACAGAGACAGGTGCTTTTAAGGGGTATGGGAGTCCAATTGACCTTTCAGGGGTGAAAAACAGCTGGACTTCAAGAATGGGATAGAGCGGAGAGCTGGGCATTAACAATGAGGTGCTGGCAAACGCAGAGTTTCATGGCGCCACCAGCCGTTGGGAAAGCAAAAGTGCTTGTATGCACGGATCGGACGTCTCGGGGAATTGATACGGCGCACGTGCAGCATGTGGTGCTGTTTGATTTCCCGCGGGACCCCTCTGAGTACCTGCGACGTGCGGGACGTACCGCTCGAGGGGCCGGGGGCCAGGGCCTCGTGACCCTCTTGGTTCTGGGTCGGCAAGTGGGCCCTGCACGTGACCTTATGCGCCGCAATGAGAAGGGTCTGCCAATACACAAGGTTCCTACGCCTTGAGAAACCCCTCGCGGCTTTTCTGATAGGGTTCCTACGCTTTGAGAAAACCCTCGCGGCTTTTCTGATAGGGTTCCTACGCCTTGAGAAACCCCTCGCGGCTTTTCTGATAGGGTTCCTACGCCTTGAGAAACCCCTCGCGGCTTTTCTGATAGGGTTCCTACGCCTTGAGAAACCCCTCGCGGCTTTTCTGATAGGGTTCCTACGCCTTGAGAAACCCCTCGCGGCTTTTCTGATAGGGTTCCTACGCCTTGAGAAACCCCTCGCGGCTTTTCTGATAGGGTTCCTACGCCTTGAGAAACCCCTTGCGGCTAACCTGATAGGGTTCCTCCGCCATGAGAAACCCCTTGCGGCTAATCTAATAGGGTTCCTACTCCATGAGAAGCCACTTGCGGCTTGTATGATAAGATTCCTACGCCAAGAGCAACCCTCTGTTGATTTTAATATGCGGCTCCCACGCCAAGAGCAGCCCCTTGTGGCGTTTACATTCTTCTTCCTTACATGATATATACAACAGCTGATTGTAGGGTGCTGGATTTCACATATCCCTGTCTGTAGCCGAGCAGGACATAGCATCTGCGAGTAGGGAGCTGGATTTCATATATCCCCAACTGTAACCGAGCAGGATATAACAGCTGCCAATGTGGGGCTGGATTTCATATATCCCTACCTGTAGCCGAGCAGGATATAGCAACTGCCCATAGGCAGCTGGATTTCACATTGCCCGACCTGTTGCCGAGCAGGATATAGCAACTGCCCAGTCACATAGCAAGCAACGCGCATATGGGTGTCACCTCCCGTGGTCCGCAAGACGTTCAGGCCAGTTCCTGCAATGCAGGCGTTGACTGCATCCACGCCTGCTACTGATCTGGACCAACATCGTCTGAACACAGGTCGCCTGATGATGATCTCAGGAATCTCCGAGGAGTTCTCATTCGCGTCTGACAATAGCACGTGTTAGTATGACTGACCTTCATGACACCGTTACATGTTCCAGATTAAATCCGACCAAGAATGAAAGGAGGTTGGCAAGCTGGGTACAGCTCTGCCCTGGTATCCTGGCTATTGAGTTTAAATTCTCTTCGGGACCTCTTTAAATTTGCTGATGCGCCAGACTTTCAAGTGTCTCAAGGACGGCTTCGCTTCGGTTCCGCACTTTCAGCAGACAACACGTACATGAAACACCCCGTTCCTTTCGACTCTAAAAATCTTTTCCTTGTCGTTGTTGCAACCGTATGCCCATTGCTGTGTAGTCGCCTTGGCCAATCCGGCAGCCCACGGCAGGGGAGTTGGTAGACCGACGCCTGGCTAACCGGCATCCTACAGCTGGCTAAAGCGGGAATTCGCCCATGCCTAATCGGCACCCCACTGGTAACTTATCGACCTCTTCGGCCCGGCTACTCGGCACCATAAGGGATATTGTCGGCGATCCGGCGGATGTCGGACAAGATGACGTCCTCGAGCTCATGACCGGCCCCCGCCGCAATCTTGATCACGTCCGCCAGCAGATCCACGTTGCTTAAAATGTCCACGTGGTCTGCAGAATGAGGCCCTCCCCTGCAAACCCCTCACAATCCGGCTGCTCAGCGACCCTTAAGAATGAAGCCTCCTCCCACACTTGGGCCCCGTCTTTCAAGAAGTGTGAAGTGTGCCAGTCTTAGCTGACGGTGAGTGAATGAGGAGAACGGGTCTTGGAAGAAAAGGCCCCTCAAGGTCCTCTCTGGCAGCCCCTTCCCGAAGCTTACAAGAGAGGCTTGCTCCTGTCAACGAAGGACTTGCCCCCGGGGCGAGGGGGGGGGAGGCGGCGGGGGGAGGAGACGCGGAATCCAAGCCAACAACACGTTGTTGCTACTTACCGGGGTCATCCTCTGAACCACTCCTTGCACTCGGTTGCTGCTTGGGGGCTCTCCCTTGTGTATCACCCCCCCCCCCCTTCGCCCACCTTCTAGTGGGCTGCAGCACATGGCTTTCTCCCCCTGCCCCCCCACCCCACCCCAAAAAAAAGAAAATGGAACAAGGGGAAAAATAAAACCCCTTTCAGGAGTCCCCCCCCCCCCCCCCCGGGGGGGGGCCCGACCTCCAGGAAACACCGCGAAGGGGGTGGAGGCCAGGGAGGGGAGGGGATCAGACCTCTCCACCCCCCCCCCCCCCCCACGAAGGGGGGGACAGAGACCCCAGAGTCCGCTCTTACTCGAGAACCGCCTTCAGGATCCGAAAGTGTTTTTTCCCAGCCCATGGATCACGTGGCTTCCAGCACCCCTAGCAGCAACCATGACAGCTGGCCTTTGGGCATCTCCCCCTCCCACCCCCCCCCCCCAAAGGAAGAATTTGGCACTGTCATGCGTTCGCATACCTGCACTCATGAGGCCACTCAGGCAGTCTCCAGCCCAAATAAGCTTGAGATCACCGCCCTATTCGTAGAAGAGAAATGAAGAATATCCAGTCTGGGCACATAGAAAAGACGCACGCTTGTAGTTGGATACGGATGCCCAAGAGCGAGACGCACGACAGGACAGGAAAGCCAAGCCACTGACAAAGATATAGTTGTATGGGAAGGCGGAGCTGAGACACTACGTACCGGCCCATATTGCCTAAGTCCAGCACAGGGCGGTGTCGAATCTCACGTGACACCACCCTCATCCCGGAGGGGTTCAACTTCTCATGCCGCCAGTGCTTCAGACACAGCACTCCTTGCGACACCAGCGGTACCTGGTACGGGACCAGCCCCCACCAGCTCATTTCCATTGCAGAAGGCCAGGAGCATAAGGCAAAACTGCTGTGGGTAGGACGAGGAAGGGTGATGACCAGAAAGGGGAGTGGCAGAGAAGGAGGCGGAAGAGGGGCAGGTGCCGGGGAGGGACCCAGGGTAGGAAGTAACTTAGCGCGCACGTGCGCGCACACACACACACACATACACACACACACACACACACATACACACACACACACACACACGCGCGCGCGCGCGCGCGCACACACAGACAGAGGGATAGAGAGGGGGGGGAGAGAGAGAGGGGGGGAGAGAGAGAGAGAGAGAGAGAGAGAGAGAGAGAGAGAGAGAGAGAGAGAGAGAGAGAGAGAGAGAGAGAGAGAGAGAGAGAGAGAGAGAGAGAGAGAATGGCGGGGGGGGGACAGAGATCGGATGAAAGACAGAGAGAGTGGCGTACGCCCTCTCCCTCCCTCCCTCCCTTCCCCTTGTCTCCCCCCCACCCCCCGGTCACCGCGCGTGCTTGTGTGTGTGTGTGTGTGTGTGTGTGTGTGTGTGTGTGTGTGTGTCTGTGTGTGTGTGTGTGTGTGTGTGTGTGTGTGTGTGTGTGTGTGTGTGTGTGTGTGTGTGTGTGTGTGTGTGTGTGTGTTGGGGGGGGGATGCATGCACAGGCTCGCGTTTCTAGCGAGCATGGTACGGGATCTGAAATATCTCTCACCTGAGGGGTGTCAACGCACACAAACATTTTCCATGGGCATGTGTGGAAGCATACTCTATCAACCTAGGTGTGCCAAGAGGGCTCAACACAGGCCAATTTTCAGTTACCCATCCAGAACTGGTTGGTCACTGGGCGAGCAGTCTTCCTCACCCCAGAGTTGCCCAAACGGCCTTTCAAAGTGTCCCAGAACCACAACACACAAGAGGAACCAATAGCACACCGCGCAAGATGTCTTCCTCACCCTCCGCTCTGGAAAGAGAACTTTGACACGTTCCTAAAGAGGTCCAGAGAACGACAAGGGGGTCACCGTGCCGTCCCCGTCACTGAGCCGCACACCATTGACTAAACCTCCCGGCAGCTTGGGATCCTCGGCTGCCGTGTTGATCCGCCAGTGCGTCTCCGTCTCGACCTGCTCCTTCTCATCCTTCTCCGACTTCTCCAGAGCCTGGACCACACCCACCCGCCATTCGCGCCCTCATTCACTGTTACACTCCCTTCTGATTCCGCCCCCCTAACCCCCCCCCTCTCAAACACTTTCTAGCTCGCAAATAGAGGTATAGATCTATGAGCCAATCTGTGCACCTGGCCCTCTCTCTCTCTCTCTCTCTCTCTCTCTCTCTCTCTCTCTCTCTCTCTCTCTCTCTCTCTCTCTCTCTCTCTCTCTCTCTCTCTCTCTCTCTCTCTCTCTCTCTCTCTCTCTTCTCTCTCTCTCTCTCTCTCTCTCTCTCTCTCTCTCTCTCTCTCTCTCTCTCTCTCTCTCTCTCTCTCTCTCTCTCTCTCTCTCTCTCTCTCTCTCTCTCTCTCTCGCTGTCCCCCCCCCCACACACACACACAGACACACACACACACACACACACACACACACACACACACACACACACACACGCAAGCTTGCACGCACGCACGCACGCACGCACACACACACACACACACACAGACACACACACCCACACACACACACACACACACACACACACACACACACACACACACACACACACACACCACACACACACACACCCACACATAGAGAGGGAGGCAGGGGGAGGGATGCGGCCAGGAGGAGGGTCAGTGAAGCAGAGGGCGGGATAGGGAAGGAGCGGAGCTGGGTCGGAACCTTCTCAGTCATGTTGAAGTACTCATAGGAGCGCTCAGCCGGCTTCCCAACCCCGTAAATGCAATACAGTGTCATGCGAGATGCCTTGGGCAGTGGGCACAGGGTGGGCGAGAACATCACACGTGCTCCATCCTTGGTGGGCATGTTGCATCTGCACACACGCCAGCAACCTCCACAATGTTTTGTTTCTTTGATGGCATTCATCTTTCTATCTGTCTCCTTCTTCCCCTCTCTGTGCCCCCCCCCCCCCCCCCCCAAAAAAACCCCCATCTGTCTCCTTCTCCCCCCCCCCCTGACAAATAGATGCGCTCGCGCACGAGCACCACGTACAAATATGCAAGCACATGCGTACGCACGCCTATGCCGATGCTCACACTAGCACACACCACCAAATATGCAAGCATGCGCGTATGAGCGGGACACACACACACACACACACACACACACACACTCACTCACTCTCTCTCTCTCTCTCTCTCTCTCTCTCTCTCTCTCTCTCTCTCTCTCTCTCTGTCTCTCTCTCTCTCTCTCTCTCTCTCTCTCTCTCACAAACACGCACTCAAATACGCAAACACCTTCCAATAAGGAACATCCCCAGATTGCACAAAGACCCAAAGTGTGCATGGAGCACGGAAAAAAGCGCACGGCAGGTGCGGTAGAGCAAGGCAAGTCATGCGGGCCAGCGACACGTTGGGGCATCGTACGAGTCGGGGGAGGCGTGGATGGCAGCCCACTCCTTGACCTGTTGTGCGAACACAGGGCCGGCCTCCTGCATCAGGATCCTCATGGTGGCATCCACGTCGTGCAGGCTCACCACCTGCCAACCCCACGGGGCCACTCACGCCGTGCAGGCTTACCAGCCGCCAACCCAACTGGGCCAGTCCTTTATAAGCTGGGCATCTATCACCACATACACATCCCACTCCCACATCCTCACACACACACACACACACACACACACACACACACACACACCCACCCCCACCCACACACCCACACACACACGCTACACACGCACGCACGCGTGCTTGCACGCACGTACACCCATGTGCACAAGCAAACATCCACCAGTAGGTCCCCCCTCCCCTTCTCGCGGCTTGTGTGGTGAGGAGAACAGGAGGAGTGTACCTCCTTGGCTTCGTCCTTGTTGTTTAGGGAGGACAGGAAGCTGGTGACGGTCTCTGCCAGGCTGCGGTTTGTGTTCTCCGCTTCTTGAGCTGCCTCGTCTGTCACCCGCACCTCCGTTATCATAGGCCTGCCCCCCCGCCCCACCATGTCTCGATATCATCCCCTGCCCTCTCGCCTCAGTCCCTTTACAATGTGATGGCCTACCTTCCCCCCTTAACCCTGTTCAATACTACTGCCAAGCTCCCCACCTCAGTCCCTTTACAACATTATGGCCTGCCCCCACGCCTGACTGCCCTTTATCCCCTGCCCTCTCGACGCGCTGCCGTTGGAAGTTGTTGCATGCCCTACTGTCTTTGCCAGTTTCTGCTGTCAGACCTGCTCTCCCGTCCCACTCCCTCTCAATCTTCTGGCCTGCCGTCCCACCTCACTACCCTATGATCTTCTTACCTGCCGTCCCGCCTCACTACCCTATGATCTTCTTACCTGCCGTCCCGCCTCACTATCTACTACTATTGCTTGCCCTCCCGCTTCACTACCTCTACACCATTAGCGTCTGCCCTCGCGCCCTCACCATTAGCGACAGCCCTCCCGCCCTCATGATTAACGCCTGCCTCCTGCCTCATGATTAGCGCCTGCCCTCCCGTCCTCATACTTAGCGCCTGCCCTTGCGCCCTCATGATTAGTGTCTGCCCTGCCCCCATCACCATTAGCGCCTCCCCTCCCGCCTTTTTAATTATTGAGGCCTACCCCGCGCTTCACCACCTGTCAGCAAATGGCCCACCCCCTCCCCTCCCCCCGGCCCCCAGCCTCTCACCCTCCCAGCACTCATAGTCAGGGGTTTAGCACCCTCAAAGTGCTTCTGACATGGCGGCATGCAGAATCCAGGGTTCAGGGCGCTGCACGTCTCC
The DNA here is from genome assembly GCA_002005505.1 of Botryococcus braunii. Taxonomy (NCBI): domain Eukaryota; kingdom Viridiplantae; phylum Chlorophyta; class Trebouxiophyceae; genus Botryococcus; species Botryococcus braunii. Next base: position 261,261 of record KV908363.1, read on the forward strand.
ATGTGACATCTCCCATCTTCTCCGTGCATTGAGAGATGTATAGAG
>KV908363.1:266305-283805 GCA_002005505.1 Botryococcus braunii
GCGCACCCTTTCCCATACAATGCTATGGTACATAGAGAGATTGTGTGTGTGTGTGTGTGCGCGCGCGCGCGCCCGCGCGCGTGGTGGAAACCAACTTAAGAGTAGGACGTAGGAAGTAGGCAACCTGAAATAGGGTTCGGCACAGGCGGTCCCGTTCCAAAGTTCGAGGCCGCTAGTGACGAAGCCTGGGATGAGCAGTACAGGGTGCTTAGCTTTGTACCCCTGCCGGAATAAGTCCAGTCCAGGACGGGGGTCTTGTTCACCCGTGAACGCTCGTGGTAAGATGAAGCCATTCTCTATCTGCCATTGAGTAAGGTTGAAAGTTGATTCCAGGCCTTGAGTCATTTGGCCCCTCAAATCATCCACCTGTCCCGCCCCCACATGGCTTATGCACGCAGGTGCGCCGCGACACACAAATACAAACACACACACACACACACACACACACACACACACACACACACACACACACACACACACACACACGCACGCACGCACGCACGCACGCACGCACGCACGCACGCACACACGCACACACACACACACACACACACACACACACACACACACACACACACACACACACACACACGTAGGTGCGCACGCGTGCACGTGTGGGTAAAGAGGCAAGGAAACTCCCGTATGATCAACGAGACTTGGGAGACAAAGCGGGACCTACCTCATTCCACAGGCCCCATATGATGGCCAGAAGAATCACCACAATTGCTGCAGAAATACGGCGACATCCTCGAATGCGCCCTTTCTGCTTTGTTACAATTTGTTCCGGAGCTTTTGCTTCCTTCATATCTGGACTAAGCGCATTGTCTTTCGTTACGTGGTGGTGATCCTTTGAATGCTTGCGCCGTTGTTGCGCTCCAGCAGACATGATTAGCTTTTGATAAACCAAAACCAGTCAATATAACATTTCATTTACTCGCCAGTCACTGGAGCCAGCGAAATGGTACCGAAAGATTAGTGACCTCCCAGAAGGCGTCTGAAGGGCCGACTTGCAGGGGCCAAACAGACGTTAAAAGCCTTCGTCGTCTCCAAGTCTCATTTTGTATCTTAAATTTGGCATGGACTTAACAATTGGACATTGTGATCTATTCAGTTTCGATTTGAGCTGGTTCTACTGTTGGGAACGAATATCCGTTGCTACCTCTGCCAACATAACCTACCTTAGGGAATGCAGCTGTAGCTGCAACAACAATATGATACATAGATCTATATGATTTACATTTTTCAGAGTAGCTTGTAATAGAAAGCCTCCATATCCACGAACTCTCGTATATTGTACCGGACATTCGTGTGGTTACTACAGGAAAAGGAAGGTGGGTACACCCGTACTACAGATATTGGCAGTACGGTATTGCCCGTCACACATACGTCAATAGCCTCTTTAGGCAACGTTATTTGAACTCTCCACTGCAGAACACCGCGCTTTCATGTCGATAGTGCCAACCAAATTAGAAAACTTCAGGTGGAATGCACCATGTTACATGCAGCCTGTGTTCTATGGGAATAAGTAGGAGGTGAGAGCTCATACAGGACATAGTCGGGAACCCAACTTGGCTTCCGTCAGCCAGCTGATGCCGTCGAGTTGGACAATGGACTTCTTACATGAAACATGGTTCAGTGTCAGTGCTGGTGCTGTGTTGCTAGCGATTTCTTTGTACTACATCTTTTCCCGGAACGCCTATGGGAAACCGCCGGGTAATCCTTTGCAACCGCTCTTACCTCGGAGACACAAACGTTAACTCAATTTCTTTAAAAGTTCCTTCATAAACGCTTGGGATGGATTCACGATTCATATCTGACCAATGTGCCATTGTACCTGCTGAATTGAGCTGCTGCAGCTTTTATATGACTGAGCTTGCTTGAACTGCATAGTACAGCGAATGAGCCCAAAATAACATTGCTTGCGTGACACCACGACAGTAATTCTAAGGTGATAGAGAATTTGTGTGATATTGAGAACATTAGATTATGGTGGTCTCAGCACATTCCTTCACGGGTTCCATGCAGGTCACCTTAAAAGCCTGGCAAAGCTCCCAGGGCCTATTCCTCTACCATTTATTGGGAATCTCCACCAGCTGATGCTTAATGGGCTCCATCATTACCATCTGACACTTACAAAGTGGGCTAAAACATATGGCAAACTGTATCGGTGCGCACCAACACCCACCTTCACCTATACCGTTAATCTGGATTAGACAATTGAGATTCGTTTCTTGGTCATGAACCATGAGAATGGGAATGCAGGTTGAGCTTGCCAGGCAAGACTTTGCTGGTAGTGAGTGATCCCACCCTGATTCCCACAGTTTTGGGAAGTGCATCAGGCACTGGTCTCCCAAAAAGCTTCATCTGTGAGCAGGTGGGCTGTAGTTGCAATGAAATGCCAAAGGGTTTTTGCAAGACATGCAATGATGAACCAGATGAGTTGCAACAGGTTCCAGCTTGCAAGAGTTTTACAAGTGCAGTACCTCTACAAGTTAAAGGGGTCTTGGTGGAAGAACTCTCTGAAGCTGATGCGCTGAAGTATCTGAAAGGAAAAAATTTTCACAGGCAAGGGTTGCTGCTGAGGGGAAAAACATTGTTACCGCTCACAAACTTACGGACCCAGAGTGGCGCGATGCCCGGACTCAGCTGATCCCCGCATTTTCCTCTCACACCATCAGGTAAACCATCCAGACTCAAGGCCCTTGTAAGCCGTTTGGGGATTGGGGTTGGGGTTTGTAGTAGCAAAATGTTGTAGTACTCTCTCTTGTATAGTAACCGTGAGACTGTCCACAAGCAACTTCCTTAAAGGGTGGTGTCAGTCGAGGTCTGATTCAGATGTACATTACTTTGACATAAACGCCCCAGATTTGTTGGTACACACGTTGTTGGGTAGCCAGATCCCAGTGTTGATTTGATGTTTGTGATACAGGGAGAACTTTTTCCCAATCGTGAGCGCCAAAGCGCACATCTTGGCAAGGAAGATCACTGATGTTGGGCCAGACAAGGCCCTTGAGATGCAGGTGTGAATAATGATCATGCAGGTTGTCTTGAAGGAAAACCAATGCTGTCCATTTACGTCACAGTAGTATGTGCCGTTGTTTGCAGTTTAGTACCTCTACTCCAGAGGTATCCTTGACAGGCACACACTTTAATGACTCCCAACGTTTCAGTATCAGTGTGAGTTTGCCAGATGTCATTTGTTGGTTTAAATTATCGATGCTCCTGCCAGCTTGAATTGGGCAGCTGGTGGACTGGTGGACATGCAGATGAGCTAGTTTGATGTTCTTTTGCAGGACGCATTTAGAAGACTGGCACTGGATGTCATCCTGGAGGCTGGTTTTGGAATAAACAATGAGGCTCTGATGCCCGTTGCAGCCAGTGCCCAAAATCCACTCCTAAGCAAAATGGACAAAGCACCATGGTGTGTTAATTTGCTTTCCGCAGGAGGCGTGCGGTGAATCTGTGTCCTATCATGGCAGAAACTAGTAATGTGGTTAATGTTTGCAAGAACGCACTTCTTACTGATTAGTTGAAATGAGTCCAGCGTACTTGGAGGACACCTGCAGTATTTGCTGATGCTCCAGACAAAAGTCTGCTCTGAACTTGTTTGCTGTGCAGGGTGAACCCATTTGCAATTGCCTCTGCAATTGACAAGGATGCTGCAGCAGTCCTTCGGACAGCCTGGCTGGAGCTTGCAAAGCAAGTCCGGGCAAACGGAAAACTGGGAAACACTGATTTCACGATTGCTGCATGCCTGGCTCGTATTGTTGACTTAAAGACAGGTATCTTAAGCCTGCATACGTAGACTCCTGCATGTATTTGGAAAGGCATCAAAGGTTGCCAGGCATGGGACAGCCAGGAGTGTCTTGCAGATGTAAAAACAACATCTGGGTAATTTGGTACACAAAAGTGGCGCACATTAAAGATTAAATATGTGCCGCATTCTACAAATGTCAAATTTCCTTCACGGTCTTCTCCATGAACCCCCTCTCCAACTTTGTTTCCTGCATGCCATGGTAATCTGCATAGCAATACTCATAGTCATCAACAATTCCACAGGACAAGTAATATTTCATTGTCACTTTGCTTTGGACACAGGTCAACAGCTTAATGATGAGCAACTGGCATCTCAGATCGCTGGCACTGTCACTGCCGGCGTAGACCCCATTGCCCAGACCTGCACTTGGGTCTTGTAAGTTCCCAGGCTTTTCTACCTCCTCCTTTAGACACGCTTTCATGCCCTTTCCAAATTGATGCATGTTGCATGCGATCTTTGTTAAGCTAGCAATTATTTTCGGTTAAACCTGGTCCATGGAAAAAGGTTTGTGGCTCTGGTTTCTTCCGTGGAAGAACCCCCGTGGCTTTGCATGCAGGTTTGCGTTGTCTCAAGAACGGAGCACACAGGACAAAGTTGCCCGGGAGCTCCAAGATGCTGGCTTGTTAGCACATGGTGAACAGCGGGAACCGCGTGGCATTTCATTTGCAGATCTACGCAAGCTACCGTATCTTGAAGCGGTACGATGGCAACTGACACACAGCTTGCAGTTGACCCCCATTGAATGTGCTCTGTGTACAAGGTGTGCTGAAAGTTCCAGGTTGCCCCAACGTCACCATGTTACTACCTGTAATGTCTATGCAGGTTATTAAGGAGGCACTGCGGATGTACCCTGTGGCTTCAGGATCCCTCATGCGTGTTGCAGACGCTGATATGCAGCTTGGGGACTACCATGTGCCAAAGGGCACACACATCCAGGTGTGGCTCAGCCGCACACCCTCCATCAAAATCTAAAGAGGCATCATGTTTGGCAAGAAATTTACGAAATTTGGGTCCTGTCGCTTAATTTCTTTTGTGAAGCATTTCCCCTCTGAAACTTGTTTCTTCCCAAATGCTAGCTGCTGTAAACAAGAGCGGCATACTCTTGCCCTGTCCTCCTGGGAGAAGTGCTGGAGCACTCATGTTAATGACAATCTGCAGTACTCCAAGTCTATACTCAATGGTTTTGGAGTGAAAAGTTATTCTCTTTATCAAATATGCATTGAAAGGGGCCTTTGATTACAAAAACATGTTCAGTTGGGAAACTGACATAAAAGGTTGGGGACGGAGTCTTTCTGCCACCAGTAACCATTGCGTTGTAATATCTTCCTTGTTTCTGTAGTAAAAAGGGTGTATGGCATCAACTGGGCTGCTTTCTGGGAAGTTGGTGTGGTGATTGGCATACACAAACACATAAGAGTGTTGAAGCCAGCAATCTGTATGCAATTCGCTTTTTGTATTACAGATTCTGCTATACCATTTGAGGTAAATTCAAGATTCATTCGAATTAGGCCTGGCGCACTGTTCCATTATAACATTACATGTTTTTCACATGCATTCCTATCTCATGTGGACGAGCAGCAAGCATATGGACACTGTTTCAATTCAATGCAACATGGCAATGCATGTAGAGTGCAACTGACAATTGGGGGTTTGCAGGTTCCTCTGCACACTCTTCACAACGTTGAGTGGACTTTCAACGACCCAGACAAGTTCTTTCCTGAACGATGGATGGAAGAGAGCAGGTGGCACAAGCCTGTGTCCCTGAATGAGACAGTTCAGAAGAAAGTCCTCACTGGTGCCCCGAAGTCCGGTGGCGTCGAAGGCGCATACATGCCATTTGGAGCCGGCCCACGCGAATGCCTTGCAAAGGGCTACACTGTGCAGGAGGTTCGTACCCTGGGGAACTCATGTTTGCATCTAAAATGTACAAGTCGCCAATGTACGTCTGAAAAGTGCATAATAATTTCTGACTCCAATACACCTTTGTGAAGGGTGTGAGATCAGAAGTAATAGCTGGTTGCACCGTTCATAGTACTGCACTGTTAAAATTGCACATTGCGTTGTCAGCCACTTTTGTTAGGAATGGCGCTAGCTTCTTGGCTTCTGGACACAGGCTTCCATAGCTGTTGGGCTCAGCCGGGTCAATCACTTGCCTATCACGCAAATCGCTGCTGGTCAAAGATGTTTTCTAATATCGATACTCATTGGCACAGGACCGCATTGCCGCAATTGGTGGTCAAGATGTGGGGCGGGACTACCCTGGCAATGCCGTGGCTTTCATGGAGGTGCGGCAACAGTGGCCAGTGCCATAATTGACATGACCTGATTGTGCCAGCATTGAGAATTATTGCAACGAGTTTGATCTTTCTTTATAATCTTAACAGCACTGCTGTCCCCTGGAAGTGGATGAGCTCCTAAGCTGTTACAGGGTTGTTGGCCAGACGTCTGTGTTGCAAGAGGAGCTTGTCTGGTTCTCTACACTTCGCATATAGGACTTCAAAATTGCTTGGGGATTGGGGCATGGGCTACTGGGTTCCCTCCAGTCTTTTGGGCCTTGGAGTGAGATTTTTAAATTGGTTAGGGTCTTTCAGGCGTCCTTTAAGTAATAGTTGATCTCCAGACTCCATGCAACTGGCTGTCATGGTAAACTTTGGCACCTGCCACGCCCACCAAATTGAAACTGTCCCCCCCCCCCCTCCCCCCCCCCCACCAGAAAAACAAACAAACAAATGTGTTTAAAAGCCACTGGTGTGGTGGTGTCGCAGGTAATGACAATCATTGCCACCATTGTGGCAAACTTCCGTTTCCGAGTATCAGACCGAATGGGAACAAGGCGTCAGATCCTTGACCGTCAGTCCATGGGTCCAATGCTGCATTTTGCAGGGGGACTGGAGATGATTTTTGTTCCCCGAGCCACGATTGGGTTTTCTCGCAACGTCTAAGAGCTGACGTCTAGGGTTGCAGCCCTGCGTCCTACAAATCGTGATGCCTACAGCATGGCATTTGGGATGAATAAAGGTCAATCTTTGTGTGATTCTCAGATCAGAACGAATGCGATCGATGCACATTGAACTAGCTGGCCATCAAACCCACCAAAAAATGACAGTACGGCTGTGTCCATCCAGCCTGAGGGATGCTGGACTGGTTAGGACTTGCAAGTGGGACAGGGTAGAATTAACTGCGGCCAGTAATTTTGTACAGGGGTTTTTACTGCGGACCAGGCTCTTTATCCCTCGACTATTATCGAGATCAAACTATGTTGCAGGACGGTGCCTGCTCATCGTCCGGAATTAAGAAGCCTTGGCTGCCAAGTCACCTGTGGCCGTGGGCTTTTTTTAACTTTAATGTTGTGTCAAAATGTTTGTTATGGTAACCAAGACCTTGTACACGAGAGCTAGAGCAATCTTTCAGAATCTCATTGACAGGACAAGGCATAGTAGCTACCCTTGTATTTCCAGGGCTGCATCCACACAAACAGCCGGTGGATCATTGCCGCACTGACGTTTGTTGTGGTTCTCTCGAACATGTCGAACTGTAACTGTGGTGACATGCTGGATTGAAATTGTGACGTATCCATCTGGCGTCCTGCCTATCCCCTACCGCACAGGTTCCGGCAGGATTCGGATGTGCTTTATTTTCAATACTTCCGTAAGCCTTTGATGCCTCTAGAGATCTGTTTGCACACCTTATTCAGGAGAGGCCTAGGAGAGTTTGATGCTTGTCGAATTTCCAGAGAAGCATGTTGATATGATGAGGATGATGAGTTTGCTCTTTGACCACATCGAGCATCAACAAACAACCTTGTTGGACCGTCGAGAAGCAGTCCTTAGACGTCTGTGCTTTCCTCCAGCGGTACCGCCATGCGAAACCGATGGTGATGTCTCCCATAGTTCTTTTCTTGTGCCTGCCTCTCAATCCCTGGTTCAAATGAAAACAGGTGTAGGAGTTGGACGTACAGGTGTGCACGTGAATCACAGCAATCTCCCGAACTCCCTCTTCCCCCCTCCAAGCAGGCCTTCTGTCTCGAAGGCGAGAAGGTTGATGTGGGCGAGGCGAAAAGAAGTTGGGGGCGACAGGAAAAGCTGGACGACAAGTGGACGTAGTCCATCTACAAAGGAGCTCATGACCTGCCCTGATTTCAACAGTGGATAAGGCCCTGCACATACAACCGACCCTTCCCACATTAATAATGCCGAGGGTCGTACACAGTCTCCCACTCCCTGGGCCTTCTCGTTCTTCCCCCATGTGTGCACATTACCAGTGGCGCGTGCTCATGAGTTCTGCCTGAGCTCATGCACTGAAGATAGGAGTTTTGTCATAGGGCCGGCAGACCGTGCCCTTCTCAACAGCAAGCATAGGCTCCCTTTAGAGACTTACGAGCCTTACCTTCCGTTGAAGGGATTCCTGTTGAGGCGCCAAACTCTCCGATGACATCCCTCAGCCCCTTCGTACTGAGTAATCCCTTTTGTCTACGCACAAAACGCTGCACCAATGTGTCCCCTCCTTCAAAACTCTATTGTCTTATGTTCCCAAAGTCCCCAGGGTAGACCCCGTGCCCCTCCTCACGGGCCCTGTGTTGTTTCCCCCGTCCACTGCGGGGTGATCTATCCAGGAACGTCAAACCCTAAAACCTTTCATTCGCAGTCACTCAGGGGGCTACCTGAGGCAGTTGCTGTGAATGTAACCTATCCTGTGACAGCTTTCATGCCCCTCCAGTGGTGGGCGTCCACAACCCCAAGCCAACATATGGTTGCCAAGCATGGAAGGAAAGGCAATGGGGTACGGAGTACCCCTCTTCAGCCCAATTCCAGCCCTTTGCCCAAACGTTGATACCCTTAGGGTTTAGGGTTAAGGCTTATGGCAAGGCCTATTGCTGGACGCCCACCACTGGAGGGGCGTCCACAACCCCAAGCCAACATATGGTTGCCAAGCATGGAAGGAAAGGCAATGGGGTACGGAGTACCCCTCTTCAGCCCAATTCCAGCCCTTTGCCCAAACGTTGATACCCTTAGGGTTTAGGGTTAAGGCTTATGGCAATAGGCCTTAACCATGGTACCCCGGGTGTTGCGGGAATAAAAGGAAGGGCTAAGTCACCCCGGTTAAAGATCCATACTCGCCTGGAACACGCCAATGACAAGTTCAACAACATTTAGCCATAAACCACCATGGGTACGAAGAAGAGTTCGAAATGATGTAAGCCATACTAGTCACTCGCAAGGCGCTTGTGCACTTGCAGGGCAGCAATGGCATCAAAACATACATCGAGCCTTTCCTTGATGGTGCTTCCTCTCCCACGGGTTCTTTCGACATTCTCAATACGGCGAAAATTCTGACTCGACCTTAGATTCTTACTAAATCCTCAAGATGTGAACGCGGCAGGTGTGTGATATCTGGGCGCAGGGATCAGGGTGAGGCGCCCCCTCGAATTGGGCAACGGACCATTCTCAGAGATTAGGTCGCAGATTCACATGCATCTTTACACACCGATAGACTGACTGCCTCTTCTGACCTTCCAGATATTGCCCGCCAGCTCTGTGGCACAACGGCACCGAGATGAAATATCAACATGCTCAGCCTTAAAAGTGCGAAGCTATGTATACAACCATCAAATTGCAGACCCCTACAACCATCTGGGTGACACACACACTCAAACAACGAAAATGACTCTCCAGCAAAAGCTCTTGTCAATCTGTGCGTCCCTTGTTGAGCGGCCCTATTGCCCTGATACAACCTTTGTGGAAGTTGTGTTATACAAGCTTCCGTTCGAGACAAAAGCAAAGCAATTTCATGCAAGCAAACGAAAAAGAAACCATACCAATATGGCCATACACGAAAGATCCTTGGTACACACCGGTGCCCATACCACCGCATGCACGCAGTACAGTAGCATGCAGTGTACGCTCACGAGCACGTGTCCTTGCGTACAAACACAACCCGGTCTTCCCTCCGTCCTTAAAAGTTGTGTTCTCAAGGCTCTATCAGCCTGAAAACAAACAAGCTTGATATATTTCACTTTTCCCCTAAATGGGGAAAGAGATATCTGCCCCTGGGGCGCGGTATACACTCTGTGAAGCTGAGGGGCATACGAGTCTTCCATCCTCAAATTTGTGAGGATAGAAGACCTGGTAAACATGAGAAAAACTCATTGAACCCGAACTAGGCATGACTGCAACATATCAAGACAGCTCAACTTGCAACTCGAGCCGTGTGCGCTCGCATCTTCACCAGTCTTGAAATCTGCACTGTTATGAAATCAATCTTGATAAAGTTAACGGCCCGGCGGCCTACAAAGGCCCCAACTGAGTCACAGGGCAAATCAAGTGGGCCTCAAAGGCAATACGCTCCCGCAGCTCGAGGGGGACTTTGTCCATGGCACCCCACAATGCCAGCGACGGCGAGGGGGCCCCAGCTTGGACCAGCTTCTTCGCTTTATGAAAGACCCCCGCAAGGGCTCTGGCCCTCTCCCTCCTCACAGGGACCAGCTCATCCAGCAGCAGCGGCAAGGGGCCCTCCATCTTCTGTGCCATATACAGGAATATCTTCCACCCATCCTTTTCTCGCTCCCACAACATAAGGCAAAGAAATGACTTAGCTACTTCGAACAGCAACTGCTGCGCCCACGCAGGACGCAGCACCTCGCAGACATACCGCAGCACCTGGAAAAATGGGATGACACACGGGGTGAAACGCCACCAAGTCAGGCGTGGGTAGCTTGAACCATGACTAGAAGCTGCGGGGAGGCCGACAGCGCGGCCGTGCTCAAAAGCGCATTTTAAGCACTCCAGCGACACCCCCTCTATAGCGGCTTCCAATGTCCTCATGGACAAAGGGGCACCATGCTGGAGTGCGTACTGCAATGCCCCGACTTGGCCTGCGTGTGCTGCCCTCTTAGCTGTCTCGCCGTCTAGCGTACCCCCAAAGCTGTGCACATCCCTGAGCATCTCCTCCCCAGTCTCGGCAGCGTACCAAAGGTCAAGCTGGTGAATTTGTGGCGGACCGCTGCGCTGTACTGCAAGATGGAGGCATGCCAAACTTTTGAATCGAATCGCCAAACGTGCCGGGTGCAAATCACTCTCTGCAGCTGGGCACGGGTACCCGTAGTCATACAGAGCCTGCATGCAGTCAGGGGCCCCGCTTATGACTGCCTCCTTCATGGCAGTTGCCCAGTCCGAGTGCTGAAGGAGGTGGTGACACTCCTGGAGGCAGAATAGAAGGGCATCTGCGCTCCCGGAGCGTGCTGCTGAGACTGGCACGTCTCCGTGCCACTGGCAGCCAGCCTCGACCAGGAACGTCAGGCAGGCGAGGCTTCCCCTCGCAGCTGCATAATTGAGCAGACGGCTTCCCAACACACCCGCATCCAACTGAACGATATTCTGGAGGCATTCAAGTTGGCATGCCAGAGCTGCAGTCTGAGCGGCCACGCACCAATGCTTACCGCCAAGTCTGCAGACCCCTGACAGTGGTGAATTTTTTTGAAGACAGGATTTGTTTTTGGCACATTTGTGGACGCTTTGTCGGTGCGGTCACATCGTGGTGGCAAATCTACCAAAGCCAAGACATGTAAAAGCTCTAATCAATGGCATGTGTTCCTAAATGAGCCACGCTCTTGCACCAAATACATGCGGAAAGCATGCAAAGCCCCACGTCTGTCGCAACAGACAGGGAGGGACGGCATGCACAATATTAAATGTGTGCTGAATACCTATGGCAAGGCAACGAAACATTCCAAGTCTTTCATCTTACCTCTCTAAAAGCTGAAGGCCCTCCCACTGCCCATATATTGCAGCTGACTTGGTCAAATGTTTTGCTTTGTGGCGCATGGCAGCACCACGTACGGCAGCACCACGTACGGCAGCATCACGTACGAGCCATTCGAACATTGCACGGTTGCCTGCGCGGACAGCAAACTCACTCGTACGGGCATCCTCGTTTTGCCGCTAAGGCCAAAAAGTCAGCCTTCCCCTCGTGTGCCGCAATGCGGCAGATCCACCTGGAGCGACAGCCCGCATCGAGGAGCGCCTCCAAACATGACGGCGTTGATTGCTGAACCGCACAGCAATACAGCTTGAACTCGAGGAAGAACAGCTCATTGCCTAGCTCTAAGTCAGAAAGGGTTGTCCCAAAATCCTCGGGCTGCTTCCAAAGGTCTTGCGAATGAGATGGGAAGATCGCCCTGAGTTCGGACGGCCATCGAGACGAAGGAAGGAGCCAGCGAATGACGCCTGCATGGCCACTGCTGCAGCCCGCAATTGCTGCTTCAAACACTTGACACTTTCTGGCTTCACCACCTGACACCCAGTCTGGGCTGTTCAGGGGAAGAAACAGCCACTTCTCACAGAAATGGCCAAGGCAGTGCAGGTGGCCCGCCCGGGCTGCATTCACATGGTCCTGGCAGCCCTGCACCACAACACAAGTTCATCAATGCAAGGAACGCTGAACGCAAGGAACGCCGAACCATAACTGACCAGATCTGACTCCAAAAAGTGCATGCAAGCACCACATGACCCAGCAGTTTAACAGCCCCCCCCCCCCCCCAAACAGCAGCACCTCCCATCTATCTCCCTCAGCCCTCGATAGTCTATCTTCCTCTGTTGCGAACTTCCTCACACCCTCCCCCCCCCCTCTCTCCCTCCCTTCCTCCCTCCAACCCGTTAACGGTCTCCTTGTACTTACCGCAGTGACTGAGGTACATTCGAAGCATGGCTATTTGTCAACCATCCCATGGGGGTTCTTGCTCCTACCTTAGCCGCGCACCTACTGCCCATCACGGTACTGCCCTCGGGCGTAATAACTAGACCTCCAGGAGGCCTTGTAAGTGGAGCAATCATAACCAGTCGCGTGCATACCGATTCCCAAGAAAAGGTGTTCCAATTGCCATTACTGTCTCATACCTGCTTTTTGGTGTAACCCCCCTTCTCTCTCCCTCTCCCTCCCCCTCCCCCCCCTTTCTCTCTCTCTCTCTCTCTCTCTCTCTCTCTCTCTCTCTCTCTCTCTCTCTCTCTCTCTCTCTCTCTCTCTCTCTCTCTCTCTCTCTCTCTCTCTCTCTCTCTCTCCTCCTCTCTCTGCGCGACGCGCGCATGCATGCTTCCCCCCCCCCCCCTCTCTCTCTCTCTCTCTCTCTCTCTCTCTCTCTCTCTCTCTCTCTCTCTCTCTCTCTCTCTCTCTCTCTCTCTCTCTCTCTGTGTGTGTGTGTGTGTGTGTGTGTGTTGGGGCCGGGACATATTATCTTGGCCGCCGTGTCACCAGCCACCAGATGCCATGGGGATAAGAATGAGTAATGGTCCCTACGAGGACCAGTAGCTCAAAGTTGTCTCCGGGCATGGATGAAATCTCGGCGCATTGGCATGCAGCAAACCCCACTCCGACCATGGAGTTTCCTTGTGCTTGATGTGTGTACTTAGGGGTCCTTTCACCGTTATTCTCCCTACCTCCCCCTTTCCCCTCAGGCATAAGCTTAGAGAGTTGGGCTCAAATTTCCACACCCTATGGAGACTGTCAGTATGTAACTGGCAGGCCTGGGTCAACAAGAGGATGGTCTTAGAAGGGAAAACAGCTGCTTATGTCGTTGTCAAATACTAATCGACAACAGCCATTATGTGGCTGGAAGATTTGGAAATATTTACTGATATATTCACTTCTGCCTTTAAAATGCCAATCGTGGGGTTGAAGGGCGGTCGCCAACGTTGAGGAAGAATTTGCACCAAGGCCCAAAAGAAGCTAATATTCCAAAGTATTTAGGACTCACCATGCAGGTCGTTATGGTTTGTAATGCATCACTCATTGGATGACAAGGCTTATTGTAGGAGTCCTCCGACATGATCTTGCTGACACCCCGCCATCAGGTGGTGGGCCGCCACCGGCAACTTGAGGTCCCATCTGTGTTTAAACTAACATCTCATATGCTCTCAACTGAGGACTTCTTACAAGAAGATCAGTGTCAGGAGCACTCGAGCCTGCGATCTCTCTACTGGCCAACAGCAGTGCTGATCTTGGATGTTTTAGGTGAGAGAAATTAAAGTGGCTGCAAAGGATCAGACGCTTTTCCGATTGAGAGTATTATATTGGCACTGCCGTAGTGTAATGGCAGGACAAAACCTTTGACCAGTAAAGCTTCCTGGGACCCAAGTTCCGTGTCACACAACCGGTGAATCACCGGCGGTGATTCGGAACCGCACACTCCCCCCCCCCCCCCCCCCCCCCTCTCTTTCTCCATCTCTCTCCCTCTCCTCTCCCTCTCCCTCTCCCTCTCCCCCCCCCCCCCTCGCTCTCTCTCTCTTTCTCGCTCTCTCTCTCTCTCTCTCTCTCTCTCTCCTCTCTCCTCTCTCCTCTCTCTCTCTCTCCTCTCTCTCTCTCTCTCTCTCCCCCCCCCCATCCCCTCTGTGTGTGTCTCTCTCTCTCTCTCCCCCCTTCCCCTCTACCTCTCCCTTTCCCTCTATCTTCCCCCTTCTCTCCCAACCCCCCCTCTCCCCCCCCGCGCGCGCTCTCTCTCTCTCTCTCTCCTCTCTCCTCTCTCTCTCTCTCTCTCTCTCTCTCTCTCTCTCTCTCTCTCTCTCTCTCTCTCTCTCTCTCTCTCTCTCTCTCTCTCCTCTGCCTCTGCCTCTCCCTCTCCCTCTCCCTCTCCCTCTGCCTCTCCCTCTCCCTCTCCCCCCCCCTCTCTCTCCCAATCCCTCACACTCTCACTCTCACACATCTTTACAGTACTGATGGTGGGGAGGACAGCTGCCCACCCGGGATGGTGTCCATGCATATCATATGATGCCAGCCCATTAAGCGCACCTCTCCTAGAACAAACCTCTTCTAGAAGAAATGCGCTCAAGGACTGTTCTTGCCAGCACCATCTCCTGGTGTTCCGGACCCAACCTTGAGGGAAGTGCCCGTCTCGGCTGGAAAGGCGAAGTTTCCTCAGACTATGTTGTCCAAGTTAGACTCTACCGGAGATCCCGATGCTTTTGATGCTCACTTTCTACAAGTTCGCACTCGCGTGCTAATAATGTAAATCTGTCAGCGGACGTAGCCGTTGACATGGCTAGCTAGCCATGTTCCTACAGGGCAAGGCGCTTGATTGGCTCGTCTCGCGGACTCAGTTGGTATCTAAAGGTCAAGCAGTGCCATTGGCAACATCTCAGCAATACATGCAGGCTTTACAGGAGGCGGTCCGACCAGTGGAGCTAACCGACACTTACTTTGAGCCTTTTCTCATCATGCGACAAGAAAACGGTCAGTGAGCAAGGCGATTACGGTGGCAGCGTCCGCAGGCGTTGGAGGAGGTCTTCACACTCGCTGTGGCAGTGTCTGATCTACATTCAAGTATTCCTCCTCAGGGCGGCGGTCCAAAGGGGTTTCCCTCTCAGAGCAAACCTACTCCCGCACCCCTGAATTGGGAGGGTGGGGTTGTGGGTTGGGAGGGTTTGGCTGGGAGGGTACCCGTGGAGTTTGACCTCTGCCCCTGTGGCCCTGCTTGCGTAGTTTTTGGGGATTGGAAGCGAGTTTTGAGCGCCGGGGGGGGGGGGGGGGATGTGGGGGAGGCTTTCTCCTTGGTTCATAAGCACAGAGTACCCATTTGGGCCTTTGGAAGGTCACAGACATGGTGTTTGTCCCTTGAAAAAGGCTATGTGGACCCTCTTGCAAAATACAGTACAGCGTAAGCTACATTCTACCTTACTTTCCTGGCTTATTGTTCTATTGTACTTGGGTTGATACCTGTGGTCCTTTGCATCGTGAGACTTCCCCAACGTCAACCCACAAAATTGGTAGGAACCTCGTACCCGGTTGGGAGCGGTTCCCGGTGGCTGGATGTTGAAGGATGGGTGAGTAACATGACTTGGGAGCCCATGCCCCTTGGTATCAACTTACAGATGTAGACAGTTGCTTCCCCCTTGAGATTGACTTTCTATTACAAGGGATTGCCCTCCAAGGCCGTCTTTTATGCTACTGAGGGAATTGTTCCTCTTTTCCCTGCCTGGAGTATCTTCCGCTATCTTGTTTCTCTGCAAATTGTCATTGACTTGATGTGTGGGCGTTGTACTGCCAAATAAATGAAATCTGAACTTACCCTGCCCAGTGGCTTGGCTCCGTATTGGCCTCAGCAGGAACAGGCTTACACTAACGGCTATGCCAAAAATAACCCTTTAGTCTCGGCTGACATCACCTACAAAACGGTTGAGGCGACGAGATCTAGAGATTGAGATTCTTGAAGGTGAGCAGCACGATGACAAGGAGCTGAAAAACATGTCCAACCGTCACGTTAACGACAGGTAGATTCAACAACGCGCTATTGGCAAATGGATCGCAGCAAAGAATGTCCCCTGATTCGGTCAGAGCTCAGGGCCCCAGGGCGCCACCCCAGTGGCCACCAGCAAAGACCCCGGGGGATTGCACTGTGCAATTTGCACAACGACACAGATGAGGAATCAAGAATCCCCATTATCAAAATCGACAGGCGAAGAAGGATTGCGGCCTTCTCCATCTGGCCATTCACAAAATTGTTCCAGAGGCCAGCCTCTGGGGTCAAAAATCCCAACTGCGACGTGACACTCAAAGCACAAGGTTCCCATGTGATACGCCTCACTTTTCTTCTAGTTCAGGTTTCCATGCCGCATTGCGGAGACAGCCGCATCTTATTGCTCCCTGTCCCCGAACTCAACAATGTTGAGAGTCAACAGGCTCAACCTCATCGGGATGATGTTGAGTCAAAATCATCCCAATTCCTGGCCACCGTCTCAGCCAGAGCTGAAATTACGAGGCCTAAAAAATGAAGCGCTTTTTTCCCGTCGCCCCAATGGTTGTTTGCACAAAAACACCACAAAATTGCTGCAGAGGGCAGCCTCTGCCATCAAAATCCGTGAGTCCAGGTATCAATGGTACTGCCATGCCGAAGTAAGCATCGACCACAACTGGCCACGGAGGGCAACAACAGGAAGCCATACACACCCGTCCCGCCCATTGGGCATGAGCAGATGCGGGCAATCGCGGACACATCTTAGTTTAAGACTCCCGAAATTCGGGCACATTTTCGCAAGACAGTGATGGATGCGGACACATCTTAGCACGAGCGTGATACACACGGATGAAATCTTATAAAACGAGTGATAGACGCGGACATGTCTTGGCAAGAGAGTCATAGCTGTGGATGAAATCTCAGAAACAGAGTGAGAGATGCAGACACATCTGCGCAAGAGGAAAAATCGATGCGGACATGTCTTAGCAAGAGAGGTGTAGATACGGACATATCTTCGCGAAGAGTGATTGGCCTCACACATGTAAGCAACAGACTGATGGATCTTACACACCTTAGCAGGAGAGCGATACATGCGGACCAAGCTTAGTAAGGGACATGACAAAGCTTCAAAAGTGGATGCAGTCCCCCCCCCCCCCCCCCCCCCCGTGTTATCTCAGAAGAAGACAACTACTGCCGGCCCAGGTAAGGACCCAGGGAAAACATTTTCTTCCGACCCAGGCGCGGACCCAGGAAAATTCTCTTCTTCCGACCCAGGTGCGGACCCAGGAAAAATCTCTTCTTCCGACCCAGGAAACTCTCTTCTTCCGACCCAGGAAAAATCTCAGAAGAAGAAAAATCTCTTCTTCCGGCCCAGGCGCGGGGCGTCGGAGCCCAAGGCTCGGCTGATGTTGCCCAGCACCAGGTGGCCGGCCTTCGGCGCTCTCTCCCGGCTGTACATGTGGAAG
>KV908363.1:288805-291305 GCA_002005505.1 Botryococcus braunii
TTTGTGCACACACGTGCCATGGGTACACAACACCCCTTTTCCCTTCCGTCGTGCACTTCTTATCATCATAATGAAAATAAAGGTTGTGAGGAAACAGCAACCATGTACGCGGGTCGTCCAGTGGAGTCGAAGACATCGTGAAAGTTTCGGAACTCCCTTTCTGTTGCAGAAGTTAAAAGATTTGTTGGATAAATCCGAGTCGGACGGATCCCCGCTTCGGGATGTGATGTGGAGGCTAAATAGGCAGGCACGGACGGCAATACCTCACTACCTCCCACGCTCTTGGCGGCTGCTCCTGAGCATGGGAGCAGCATTTCGTTGTAAGAGGTTGCAGGTGCTTGG
This sequence comes from Botryococcus braunii, assembly GCA_002005505.1. Classification (NCBI taxonomy): domain Eukaryota; kingdom Viridiplantae; phylum Chlorophyta; class Trebouxiophyceae; genus Botryococcus; species Botryococcus braunii. Next base: position 289,148 of record KV908363.1, read on the forward strand.
TCATTTGCAAGAATGCGTGCGAAGGTGCGTGTTATGTTATCCGATACCTGGTGTCATGGTGTTGGTGTTGTTGTGGATGCTCTCTTGTAGGCTTGACTTCCAGCTGCAATCAAGTCATGTGTTATGTTGACCGTGTGTTGGGGCTTACGCAGTGGAGAAAGAAGCGCATGCGTCGGTTGAAGAGGAAGCGAAGACGCCAGAGATCGAAGTAGATGCATTTGAAAGGCGGCGTGAGGGGCGATGGATCTTCGTGACTTCACCCTGCAAGGGAGGATAGCGACCTCTGTTGTCAAATGCCCATGAGAGTGTGGTCCAGAAGGATCATTATGACCAAGGTCGCGGGCTTTTGTGGATCGGCAGTTCCCTGTGGTCTACCCCAAGCAGGCCTTTCGTGTATTTAGGATCACTGGGACGCAGATTAGAGTGTGCGGACAATGGGGAACAGTGCGTGACGCTTTTTGGCGCATCTGGATATTTGGGACTCGAGTGTTGTAATTCATATTGCAATATCGGTTCTTTAATTTGTCAAAATGGCCTGCTAACCTTGACGGCCCGCCTCTCTACTGCCATCCCTGATGCTCAAATGATATCCGTGGAGTCCTGGTTCCGAATTTTGTAGTGCGTCCGTAGGTACATATGGCACTAAGAGCTGGATTGTTACGGGGTTTCGCAGTAAGTGGGGCTCCTGGCCCATGCTGCGCTTTTCACAAGACTCTCCTAAAACAAAGTCTCCTCTTCCATGCCACGTGTACTGTCCCATTTTATTCACCTGTACTGCTGTCTTATATACCACGAGAAGGGTCCTGCCTTCTGCTTTGCCCAGGCTTGGTGATGAAGCGGGACGGACATGGAAAGACTTTCCCACCCTGCATGGCCCATACACCACCGGCAGTACACAGAATCTTATCTGGAGCGTGAAAAGTCAAGCCTAAAAGCCAAGTTTTAGGATGTTACAGTGACACAGGTAATGAGTTCCCCCCTCACATTCAGAAAGAGGGGGGGGGGGGGGAGCAGAGCGGGCCGGGCACCTCCTTCCTCTCGTGTCTGTGGGGGTTTGTCTCTGAAAGATCGACAAAGTGTCATGGATGTCCCTGCTGGATTTTTGCTTGACCAGTGTGTTGTGGGAGTATTGAGAAGCACTCCCGAAGGTTCTGGAGAACCTGTTATGGAAAATTGTAGTTTGCCCAGGTCCTTCACTGTTGTTAGATCGAAGAAGTGGTGAGGAAGTTTGTGTGGGGGATTTGTACCAACCATATTCAGTGGTGGGAGGTCAGACTTAGTTTTTAAACATCCTAAGAATTGTGGTCAAACGTCGTTTTGGGGTTGCTTGGCAACCTTCAGGTGGTTGCAACTTGCTACCCCCCCTGGCCCCTGCGTGCAAGCCTGATATCCACCAACCACTCGGGACACACACACACACACACACACACACACACACACACACACACACACACACACACACACACACACACACACACACACACACACACACACACACACTCATACACACACACACACACACACACACACACACACACACACACACACAGAGAGATACAGTTGTACACACTCACGCACACACACGTGAGCGGCATGAGTACGCGGAATGTCTACTTTATGATCGAGTTGCCCAAAGGGTTGTTTTGGTAGATGCATCAATCATTGCTTTCACTCGTTCCCCTCTGTGACCGGGGCTGAGACTGGTTACTGCCTCTGTCTGGTACAATAGGTCACGTAATGCGGGCATAGTTCGCTAACTTCCAGCACGCCTGCAGCTGAAATGGCGGAGGGTGTGAGGGAGTTCTGTGGGTGTGCAAGTCATTGAGGCTTCTTCAGACTGTGTGGATGGCAGATACAAATGTGTTATGGGGTGAGGTTCGGGTGGGCTTCACTCTGTATATTAGACCTGTTACTCTCTATATTAAATCTGTTACTCTTTATGTTAAATCTGTTACTCTTTATATTGAATCTGTTAGGGGGAGCGTGATGATCAAGTGCAGGGACATCGCAGGCTGCTACTCGGTCTCCTAGGGAGCACGAGAATTAGACACCAATAAAAGAGATTGAAAAAAAAAACTCTTCTCTATTTAGAGTGTAGATGGAAGTCTCCCTACTGTTGTGACCCGTTGCTCGCTCCCCAGATTCAGCAGGCTAAAAC
>KV908363.1:298805-311305 GCA_002005505.1 Botryococcus braunii
AGCTACACGAGAGCCGTGTGGTTTGTCCGTTCAGGTATCTTGAGGCAAGATACGGCTATCTTGAGGCAAGATACGGCTATCTGGAAGCAAGATTCTCATGAGGCAAGATTCTTGACCGACAAATAAGGCTTTGGTGTAGCTGTACAGCTAAACCACATGTGGCAAGTCCAGACATCTGGGGTTTGTCAGTTCGAGTATCTTGACCGACAAAACGGCTTAGATGTTGCTGTGGCAAGTCCAGACATTCCCATAGGTTGCGACTGGCCAGAAGGGCGGGGACGTGGATCCCCAGCGCAATGCCACGTGCCCTAGGGGAGATGTGGCGTGCAATATTACTCTGATCATGTGGCGTACAAGATTAATCTGGAGGATGTGGCGCACATACATACAGCCCCATCTACATATAGATGGATGGGGCTGTGTAGCCGGCATGTCCTTCTCAAAAGCCATATTCCAGCATCTATATAGATACTGGAATATATTCCAGCTGCAGCATCTGTTTTCTTATAGGCGCCTACAAGAAAACAGATGCTGGAATATACTCCAGTATCTATATAGATGCTGGAGTATCGCTTTTGAGAAGGACATGAGGGAGGCTCTGACAATGCAGAGGGTACACGATGAAGCCGGAATGAAAGAAGAGGAGGTAAGGAGAGCTTGCATGTACATATGCTTAATCACGAAAGCTTTAGGCTTACTAAGCGACTTAAGTCTGACTAAGCGAGAAAGACCTTCCGCACTGATCCAAGTAGACGAGCTCACTACAACACGTTCGTCGACACGCTTCTCCACACTTGAGAGACATGAAGAAGCGTGCCTGTGGGGGCGTGACAACAGAGGTGCAGGTAACGCTCAAGAACGTCCTAAAACGCGCCCTCTCCTCGGACCCACCCACCCACCCACCCACACACACGCACACACATTCACACACACACAGACACACACACACACACACACACACACACACACACACACACACACACACACACACACACACACACACAACCCGCGCGCGCGCGCGCGCACGCAGGCAGGCAGGCAGGCAGGCACACACCCAACCCTATCGACCTGGCCAGGTCTAAATAGTATTGTAACTTTCTAGGAGTACACCACTGATCACGGGGTCTGAAGTGTCCAAGCTCCCTAATCGGACCATTTGCAAGAAGTCCTTCAGGACCTGGGACAGAAGCTGCACATGTGGTACACTGTACAAGACTCGTAACTGAGCAGGACTAGACAAGCTGCCGAACCATTTGGTTGCAACTGGAGGTGTTGTAGAAGATGATGAATCACAAGTAAAGGGACGCCGCGAAAATGATGTCCCTCTTTATTCTCTGGATGGCGTCCTCGAACCTGGCTTTCAGATCAGCCTCTCCAATTACGCTGGCCGCCGAAGCCAGCTGGCGCAGTATCTCCTCAATCCTCCGAATGGCGCGGACCAGGGACCCCTGTAAGACCCCAAGCGGGGATGCATGCCTGGCCAAAACAAAAATTAAGGGGGGGGGGGGAAAGAAAGAAGACAAAAAAGAGCAAGGCCGGGGAGGAGAATCAGGTTTGAACCAGCAAGCGCTACAACACGCACATTGACTCTTGGCGCTGCAGCACCTGCCTCCAACGGTTCTCAATGGACTCCCATCACCAGCACCTGGAGCAAGCTCGCATCATCATTTGACGTGACGTTGGTCTCTTCCACGTCCTGTCGTGTTAACACAACCTTGTGGTGCTTACTGTTGGGAGTAAGCACCACAACACGACAAGACGCAGAAGAGAGCAAACTCATACCCTGCCGCGAGGAGCTTTAAAACTGTGATGTTTGACGCCCTCGGGCTTGGACAGAGCAAGCGGCCATTTAACAGAAAGTAGCTACCATATACATAAGCTGCTACTATAGAGTGAACAGACCATACGTGGGGTGTTCACCACCAGGGGGCAACAGCCCAGGGGGGGCCGGAAGGGGGGGGGGATAAATTGCGGGGTGATGTGTCTGAAGCAGCGGAAAAAAATGCTGGAAAACATCGGAATCTCAGATAATCTGTTCTACATAAGCCCTCCTCGCAACCAAATTTGATCTGGCCTTCGGATGGCAGATCTTGCTCATGGCATTCAAAAGCTAGACTCATAGCTTGGAGAAAATGCACAGATATGCCACCCCCCTCCCCCCCCCCCCCCAAACCCCCGGCTCCAAGATCAGTCAGAGGCGCATCCATCTGGCATGAGACACGCAGGGGGCAGTCGACGACTCCGGCACCTCACAGGATCACGTTAAAGGCCATTCAAAGTAACTCTTTCTGTGCAGAATGTGTGTGTAAGCGCGTGTGTGTGTGTGTGTGTGTGTGTATGTGTGTGTGTGTGTGTGTGTGTGCGTGTGTGCGTGTGCGCGAGCGCGCCCGCAGCACGTGTGCATGTGAGATTGCGCACGCGCACAAAATGCGCGTGTGCTTTTGCGCATGAGTGTTTGAGAGTGGGCGGATGTGGAAGGGGGAGGGGGAGCAAGTAGGGGCAAGTACCTCAAAGATGTCGGTCATCTTGGCAATGTCTGCGAAGCGGGTACCTCGAGCCCAGGCGGCAGCCACCTCCATCAGCTCGGGCCGGAAGCTGTTCACATACTCATCCACGTCCACTCCAAGCTTGGCATCCGCTGCGGCCTGCCCCTCGAGCCCCGCTCTTCCAATCACATAGCAAGGCAATAAGGTGTGTACGTGTGCGGCTGTGTGTGTGTGTGTGTGTGTGTGTGTGTGTGTGTGTGTGTGTGTGTGTGTGTGTGTGTGTGTGTGTGTGTGTTGTTGTGGAGTTCGTTATTAAAAGGTAACTTTTATAAGTTTTTGTAAAGGTGCGACGTCCAAGTGTTCCAGTGTATTTAAATTCAACAAGTCGCGAGACCCCTCCCCCCTCTGTCTCTCTCTCTCTCTCTCTCTCTCTCTCTCTCTCTCTCTCTCTCTCTCTCTCTCTCTCTCTCTCTCTCTCTCTCTCTCTCTCTCTCTCTCTCTCTCTCTCTCTCTCTCTCCCCCCCCCCTCTCTCTCTCACACACACACACACACACACACACACACACACACACACACACACACACACACACACACACACACACACACACACACATAGCACACACACTCCCGCACACGCGGATGAGGAAAATGAAACGGAAGCCCAAATCCATTCAAGCCCAAATCCATTCAAGCAAAACACTTCGAAAGGTCCCCAGAACGTGCCATCCCGTAACATCCCTAGCAAGCGGGGGACAGGCTTGAGGAAAGAAACCTACAAGGACGGGCAAAGCTGAGGAAGAGACAAAGGAAGGCGGACAAACTGATGAAGAGACCAAGGAAGCTGGAGAAAGCTGAGGAAGAGACAAAGGAAGGCGGACAAACTGATGAAGAGACCAACGAAGCTGGAGAAAGCTGAGGAAGAGACAAAGGAAGGCGGACAAACTGATGAAGAGACCAAGGAAGCTGGAGAAAGCTGAGGAAGAGACAAAGGAAGGCGGACAAACTGATGAAGAGACCAAGGAAGCTGGAGAAAGCTGAGGAAGAGACAAAGGAAGGCGGACAAACTGATGAAGAGACCAAGGAAGCTGGAGAAAGCTGAGGAAGAGACCAAGGAAGGCGGACAAACTGATGAAGAGACCAAGGAAGCTGGAGAAAGCTGAGGAAGAGACCAAGGAAGGCGGACAAACTGATGAAGACCCCAAGGAAGCTGGAGAAAGCTGAGGAAGAGACCAAGGAAGGCGGACAAACTGATGAAGAGACCAAGGAAGCTGGAGAAAGCTGAGGAAGAGACCAAGGAAGGCGGACAAACTGATGAAGACCCCAAGGAAGCTGGAGAAAGCTGAGGAAGAGACCAAGGAAGGCGGACAAACTGATGAAGAGACCAAGGAAGCTGGAGAAAGCTGAGGAAGAGACAAAGGAAGGCGGACAAACTGATGAAGAGACCAAGGAAGCTGGAGAAAGCTGAGGAAGAGACCAAGGAAGGCGGACAAACTGATGAAGAGACCAAGGAAGCTGGAGAAAGCTGAGGAAGAGACCAAGGAAGGCGGACAAACTGATGAAGACCCCAAGGAAGCTGGAGAAAGCTGAGGAAGAGACCAAGGAAGGCGGACAAACTGATGAAGAGACCAAGGAAGCTGGAGAAAGCTGAGGAAGAGACCAAGGAAGGCGGACAAACTGATGAAGACCCCAAGGAAGCTGGAGAAAGCTGAGGAAGAGACCAAGGAAGGCGGACAAACTGATGAAGAGACCAAGGAAGCTGGAGAAAGCTGAGGCGCTCACCTTTCCAATGCGGCGGGCGGCCTCCTGCAGGGCCTTGAGAGGGGCCTCCAGCCCTTCACTCAGGCGCTGGGGGGCGTCCCCCTTCTCCGACCACACCAGGCACGACAGCAGCGCCACCAGCTGCTCTGCGCCCAGCTCCTGCCCGCACAGCACGCCACTTGCACTGGGCTCATGCTCCCATACCCATTATCCACCATTTCCTGATGTATTTACATGTATCCAGTACTGGGACTGGCAGTGCGCTCAGGCTCCCATACCCACAACTCCCTGGTATATTAAAATGTATCCAATACTGCGACGTGCACTGCGCTTGTGCTCCCACACCCACTTTTTCCTGATATCTAACGAGTGTCTGATACTGGGAATCGCACCCGGGCTCATGCTGACATACCCACTTTCTTCTGATACCTTGAAATGTATCCCATACTGAAAGATCCATAACTAGGGGGCAAACATATAATCCAGCAAGAGCATCTGGTAGAGTGCCTGAAAAGACGCACCCGCAATCGGGGAGGACCACAAAGGAGCGGCCCAACATAGCCAGGCAGGCAGGCAGGCAGGCAGGCCTTCAAGTCATTGGATTGGACAAAAGAACAAAACAGGTGGTGCATGCATACACACGTGAGCCCCCCAAAGGGAAACACACACACACACACACACACACACACACACACACACACACACACACACACACACACACACACACACACACACACACACACATCCAGACACACTCACAGATACACTCACAGACATATTGCTCCTCCCCCCCACGAGGAAAAAAAATTATAAAGCGACAACTTAGCCTGTGATACTGCGTGCGCACACACGGATTTGCCCGCCCGCACCAGATAACAAATCTTTAGGGGGACACGCATGGCAGAGGGCGCACCGAGAGTGCACCAGAGAAGAAGAGCTCTGTGAGAACCAGCTCGTCCGCCGACTGGATTTCCGCAGCCACGCGCCCTTTCTTCGTGACAATGCCCTCGCTGTCCACATACCTGCGTACATATTACCCTGTATTTCAACCTGTTGCATACAGACCCCTCCTCAATGCTTCTCCCCTACTGCTTTCCAGGATGCATTGCTCCTGCAAAACCGCGAGACGCTTAGCTTCCGTCTTGTTGCGACCAGACCGCGTATCTTCTTAGACACCCTGACCTGACGCCCATGCGCACAAGCCTCCCCCCTCCTGGGCTTTGTCCGCCCTACTTAAATCACTCGCTCCCTTTGTTCAACGAACTTGGAATCAGCGAGAAGCTTAGGAAGGAAGGAAGGAAATATTACATCCAGAACAGGTCATAATGGCTGAAGGGGTGCACTTTGTTTTAGGAACAACTTTTGGAGGTTGCCGCATGCCCTAGGGGCGAGGGTGCACCCCCCCCCCCCCGGGGGTATGCTTCAAGCTTCGAACAAACAGGACCATGCAAACAACGTTGGGGTGGCAGGAGAAAAACCAGGAGGGCTCGTGGTGAGAACTTGCGCAGGTATTACATCAGCTTGTACCATCGGGGTTCCACGCAGATCAGACCGCACGCGCGCGCGCGCACGCACCCACGCATGCACGCACACACGCGCGCACGCGCGCGCACACACACACACACACACACACACACACACACACACACACACACACACACACACACATGCGCGCGCGCGCACAAAAGAAAGGTAAAAGGAAAACGGGTGTGGAGAAATGGCGTGTGGGGGGGGAGGGGGGATCCAACTCGAGACGGCGTAGGATGCGGCGGCGACCCTTCAGCTCGTCCTGGAGGATGAGATTAGAGGCTGCCTTTACCTCCCTCTTGCCGGCCCGCACCCTCCTCTTCAGCTCCTGACCCAACACGTGAAACACTTGTTTCACGCGTACTGCAACCGGTTGCGGCACAGAGAGCACACCACGAATGAACATGGACTCTGGCATGTGGGGAGATAAGGAGGTACAGGAAGGGTGACTGAAGCAGGAAGAGGGGGAAAGCAGGAGTTGGGCAAAGACAAGCGGTAATGGAATTTGGGAGAGAAAGGGGCGGATGGGGAGGGGGGAGAGGTGCACGGAGACAATAGAATGGCCTTCATGATGGGCCGAATGTGGGGTAGAAAAAAATGCAGGTGAACAAAAGTAAATAGGCGGGGCAATGAAAGGGATGGGATGAGGTTGCGATGAGTAAGGGATGAGCATGGGATGAGTACGGGATAAGCATGCGAAGAGTTTGGGGTGAGTTTGGGATGAGGATGCGAAGAGTTTGGGATGAGTTTGAGAAGAGTATGGGATGAGTTTGGGATGAGTTTGAGGAGAGTATGGGATGAGTTTGGGATGAGTTTGAGGAGAGTATGGGATGAGTTTGGGATGAGGATGCGAAGATTTGGGATGAGTTTGGGGTGAGTTTTAGATAAGGCATGAGTTTGGGATGAGGATGCGAGGAGTTTGGGATGAGTTTGCGACGAGTATGGGATGAGTATGGGATGAGTTTGGGATGAGGATGCGAAGAGTTTAAGATGAATATGGGATGAGTATGGGATGAGTTTGGGATGAGGATGCGAACAGTTTGAAATGAGAATGAGATGAGTATGGGAAGAGTTTGGGATGAGGATGCGAAGAGCTTGGGATAAGTTTGGAATGAGGATGCGAAGAGTTTGGGATGAGTATGAGATGAGTATGAGAAGAGTTTGGGATGAGTTTGGGATGAGTATGGGATGAGTTTGGGATGAGTTTGGGATGAGTATGAGATGAGTTTGGGATGAGTTTGGGACGAGTTTGGGATGAGGATGCGAAGAGTTTGGGATGAGTATGAAATGAGTATGAGATGAGTATGGGATGAGTTTGGGATGAGGATGCGAAGAGTTTAAGAAGAGTTTGGGAGTTTGGGATGAGTTTGGGATGAGTTTGCGATGAGTATGAAATGAGTATGGGATGAGTTTGGGAAGAGTTTGGGAAGAATATGGGATGAGTTTGCGATGAGTTTGCAATGAGTATGAGATGAGTATGGGATGAGTTTGGGATGAGTTTGCAATGAGTATGAGATGAGTATGGGATGAGTTTGGGACGAGGATGCGAAGAGTTTGGGATGAGTATGGGATGAGTATCGGGTGAGTTTGGGATGAGGATGCGAAGAGTTTGGGATGAGTATGAGTTGAGTATGGGATGAGTCTGAGATGAGTATGGAATGAGTATGGGATGAGTTTGCGATGAGTATGAGATGAGTATGGGATAAGTTTGGGATGAGGATGCGAAGAGTATGGGATGAGTTTGGGATGAGGATGCGAAGAACTTGGGCTGTCTTTGGGATGAGTTTGGGATGAGTATGAGATGAGTATGAGATGAGTATGGGATGAATTTGGGACGATTATGAGATGAGTATGAGATGACTATGGGATGAGTTTGGGATGAGGATGCGAAGAGTTTGGGATGAGTTTGGGATGAGTATGAGATGAGTATGGGATGAGTTTGGGATGAGGATGCGAAGAGTTTGGGATGAGTTTGGGATAATTATGAGATGAGTATGAGATGAGTATGGGATGAGGATGAGAAGAGTTTGGAATGAGTTTGGGATGATTATGAGATGAGTATGGGATGAGAGTGGGATGAGGATGCGAAGAGTTTGGGATGATTATGAGATGAGTATGAGATGAGTATGGGATGAGTTTGGGATGAGGATGCGAAGGGTTTGGGATGATTATGAGATGAGTATGAGATGAGTATGGGATGAGTTTGGGATGAGGATGCGAAGAGTTTGGGATGAGTTTGGGATGATTATGAGATGAGTATGAGATGAGTATGGGATGAGTATGGGATGAGGATGCGAAGAATTTGGGATGAGTTTGGGATGAGTATGAGATGAGTATGGGATGAGGATGCGAAGAGTTTGGGATGAGTTTGGGATGAGTATGAGAAGAGTATGAGATGAGTTTGGGATGAGTTTGGGATGAGGATGCGAAGAGTTTGGGATGAGTTTGGGATGAGTATGAGATGAGGATGCGAAGAGTTTGGGATGAGGATGCGAAGAGATTGGGATGAGTTTGGGATGAGTATAGGATGAGTTTGGGATGAGTATGGGATGAGGATGCGAAGAGTTTGGGATGAGGATGCGAAGAGCTTGGGTTGAGTTTGGGATGAGTATGGGATGAGGATGCGATGAGTATGGGATGAGTATGGGATGAGGATGCGAAGAGTTGGGGATGAGGATGCGAAGAGTTCGGGATGAGTTTGGGATGAGTATGAGATGAGGATGCGAAGAGTTTGGGATGAGGATGCGAAGAGTTTGGGATGAAGATGCAAAGAGTTTGGGATGAGGATGCGAAGAGTTTGGGATGAGTTTTGGATGAAGATGCGATGAGTTTGGGATGAGTATAGGATGAGTATAGGATGAGGATGCGATGAGTATGGGATGAAGATGGGATGAGAATACCAGTTTTCGTCGTAGCATGGTTATCCTTTCGGGCAGGTTGGGCGACCGCAGGAGGGGGTGCTTCTCCAGGAGGCCCTCCAGCTTTTCCAGCTTCCTGCGCCTCTCCCCTGCCTCACATCACCCCCGAGGCACACGGGACAGGGCCGAATGTCGCCCGCACAGTATGCCATGCGGGAAGCTACGTGCAGGGAGGTATCGAAAGAACAAGTAAGCGAAGGGAATTTGCGGGACAGGGCTGGACGTCGCCAGCGTAGCATGTGGCACACGTTCGGGAAGCTACAGGCACGGAGGCGCTGGAAGTACAAGTGCAGGACAGGGCCCAAGATCGCCGGTGCAGCATGTGGCACACGTGTTGGAGGCTGAGGTTGTTCAATATGTGCGTGTGCGTGTGCGTGTGCGTGTGCGCGTGCGTGTGCGTGTGCGCGTGTGCGCACGTGTGTGTGTGTGTGTGTGTGTGTATGTGTGTGTGTGTGTGTGTGTGTGTGTGTGTGTGTGTGTGTGTGTGTGTGTGTGTGTGTGGAGGTTCGGGGATGGAATGCAAAAGGAGTGCAGCAATCAAATAGATGGAGTGTGCAGGGTTGCTGGAGCGTGTCTCAAGCTATTGGAAATAGAGCGGGCCAGGACCGCTAGTTACTTTGCAAGCAGAGCCGGATAGTGCTGCAAGCTAATGGAAACACTTTGGATGCCTGCCCCAGGGGTACCCGGATAAAGACAATACAAGTTTGGTGGATGGGAAAACATGTGGGTGCCCACCATAGAGGTAGTGGGACAAACACCACATGTAGGGAAAAACTCAGCGCAGGATGCCCAAGCCAATCGAATTAGGGAGGGACAGTGCCGCAAGGTACTCTAATCGGATCAGGACGGTGCCGCAAGCTGATGGTACTAGAGCGGGACAGTGATGCAAGCTACTGGAATTAGAGCGGGACAGTGCCGCAAGCTAATGCATGAAGCACCGGCACGCGTGCACGCGCACGTGTGTGTGTGTGTGTGTGTGTGTGTGTGTGTGTGTGTGTGTGTGTGTGTGTGTGTGTGTGTGTGTGTATGTGTGTGTGTGTGTGTGTGCGCGCGCGCGCGCATGTGTTTTATGTGGGCGCCCAGCATATTCAACTCTAGTGTCTCATGCCCTTGGTGAGCTCTTGGTTAAAATTGAAACACTGTTAATTCTGCAAGACATTTTTCAAAAAAGACTACGTGAAAGGGCATCAACAGCGGAAGGCAGGATGCACATGTGGACTACGGGTACAGACAATCAAAAAGGACGCTAAGACCCCGGCAGCTAATATTACTAAAAGGGGGTGGCAAACATGGCCTGTCGCCGCCCAGGGATTGTTCCCTGTACCTCTGCGTTTTGCGGAAGGCGTCATCTTTTATCCGCATGTCTTGCTCAGCATCCAGCACGGGCACCCCATCCGGAAACCGTTGCAGCACCTCATCCAGCGTCTGTTCCCGTCCGCCACAAATCAACCAGCGCTGCCAATCCCTCAATCTTAGAGAACAATTACTTGACGTTTTCACAACGACAGCTGAGAAGGGTCAGAGCAATTGTGGAGATGGCCAAATGGGCTTGACATGCCACATTATAGTTTTTCCTCCCCTCTCTGGTCTGTCCCTCCGAATTTAAGTACGCATATCAACCTGTATTTCAGTGTTATCGTGGCAAATTTTGCCCGCAAAGTTTTGCCCCACCACGAACCACCTACTCTCTACCCTTGCCTTCCCTTGCCCCCCCCCCTCCAAACACACACACACACACACACACACACACACACACACACACACACACACACACACACACACACACAGACAGACAGAGAGAGCGAGAGGGCGGGGGGGGGGGGACAGACACAGACACACCCACATCCGCATGCGCACGCGCCCGCGCGCTTACACACCCCCACACACACACACACACACACACACACACACACACACACACACACACACACACACGCATCCACAAATTTAAACGCGGACAGGCGCACGCACGGGCACAACGCACCCAGCATGCACGCCGCCCCCCCCCCCTTCCACCCCATACACACACAGACACCCACTCATACACGCCAGCGCTCTCATTGAGAGAAGGGAGCGGGCCCCGCGGGGAAGGGAGGAGGGGGGGTGGACGGCAAAGAGCAGCTGGGCAGGCCACCTTCAAGGCAAGACGGCGGGCATCGGGCGGGCGCAGATCTTTGGGCAGAAACAGGCGGATGCTGCTGAGGACGTCCAAATTAGGCAACGTGAGAGGCAGCACCTGCGGCGTTCCCTCCGCAACTCCGGGATCCACCATTCTGGGACCCCTGCCCGCCCCCCGACCACTGCCCTGTGAGCAGCAACCCACCCAGCCCCCTCCCGCACTCTTTCCCCGCACTCCCACACTCCTCACACCCCAATACTCCCCCATATGGCAGGAGCCTTTGTGAGCAGAAACCCACCCAGGCCCCCCCCCCCCCCTTGTCCCGCACCCCCACACTCCTCAAACCCGCCACACTCCCCCATGTGGCAGGAGCCCGGTGGGCCGCAATCGAGGCAGCCCCAACGTTACTAAAAACAACTCTCTGTTGCCCGCATATGTCCAGCCAAGCATTCTCCGGCCACAAGGCCCCGCCATTGTGTGAAGTACAGCTGCCGTTCAACATTTTCTGCAATAACATGCAGTACCGCTTCTTTCCCCCTCCTGAGAACGAAACCTCCCGCCGGGCTCCCATTTCCCCAAGGGGCTTTGTTGCATGACACAGTGCCGTACTTGCAAAAAATTGCGCTTTGCCTGTGTGAGAAGTGCGTGTTAAGGTCTAAAAGTGCCCTCTGCAGTGTTAGGTGGTGCATTTTGGCGTCTGAAAATGCGCTCTGCCTGTGTGAGGGGTGCATCTTGGGGTCTGAAAATGCGCTCTGGCTGTGTGGAGGTGTGGTGGTTTAAGGTCTGAAAATGTGCTCTGTCTATGTGGGGGGGGGGGGGGGGGGTTGCATTTTTAGGTCTGAAAATGCGCTCTGCCTGTGTGAGGGGTGCATTTGTAGGTCTGAAAATGCGCTCTGTGTGTGTGTGTGTGTGTTAAGGGTGCATTTTTAGGTCTAGAAAAACACCGCGCCGCCGCGAAATCTCCAATATCAGACCCCTTGGGATTTAATCCCCTGTCCAATGTTGCACCCCTCATCTCCGAGACTGCTGGGAGTGCCTTTGGGTTTGCGCCCGGGCCTGGCCCCTGACGACAAAACCTGTGACAATGACACCCCTAAAACCCTAACTGAGAAGGTTCCACTCCGTCAGCCGAAAACGCTTTACCGGTTACGCTAAGCTTGAGGGAAAGATACATTCCACGCCCAGTGGTCATGTGCCTGCCCTGTGTGTCAGCGCTCAGGCAAGGTGATTAGTGGGTAGGAGCCGCGGGGTACACACGCAGTAACACACACACACACACACACACACACACACACAGAGAGAGAGAGAGAGAGAGAGAGAGAGAGAGAGAGAGGGGGGGGGAGAAGGGAGGGAGGGGGAGGACGGAGGAGCGGGGCAGACAGAGAGAGAGGAGGGAGGGGAGAGAGAGAGAGAGAGAGAGAGAGGAGAGAGAGAGAGAGAGAGAGAGAGAGAGAGAGAGAGAGAGAGAGAGAGAGAGAGAGAGAGAGGGGGGGGAGGGGAGGGAGAGAAAGAAGGGTCTCACAAGCTCGCCGAAGATCCATTGGAGTCTAGGCAATTGACAAGCACATCCACAAGGTAGGAGGAGGGCCGCTTGTCCTTGTGGTCGGAGTCCAGGTCTCCGGGTCCGGCCTTGCGGGCTGCCGCCTTCTCGAAACTGACAACGATCCCCCACACGGCCTCCCGCCCGCTGC
>KV908363.1:321305-331305 GCA_002005505.1 Botryococcus braunii
ATGTCGGCGCACGGTCAGATATAATCCCGTACCTCAATATAGTTCACTTGCCCACAAAGCTTTGGAGCTTTTCCAAGACGTTCGGTTATTAATTCCCCGTTTTCTACATCTTTGTGAGAAGATTCACTTCGAAGCCTCTTTTTTGTGTCATGCATCGAGGCCAATGATGGCACCCGCCGTCACCCCTTCAATTAATGCAATCGTGCGAAGCCCATCCAGCATGGAGGGTCAGAAGCACTAGCCTTTCAATCACCAGTTGTTTTCCCTGCCCTCTTGTGTATAATTTTTATGGACGTGAGCTAGGTAAAGGAAAACGAATACTGCGGTACAGAATGCATTAGTCATCGCGATGTATGTCCGCCATACAATTAAGCAGTACAATACAAAAATAGTATCCGAATGGGTTGAGATACGAGTCCGAAGAGGCTTGCCATTCAGATAACAACCAAAGACTGCCTTGAACAGGTGGATAAAAAGCAATAAAGATTGTAGACGTCTAAAGACACATCTGTGTCAGCTGTCTTCGCCTACAGGGCCTTATATCAAAAATCGCAGCGGCATTGGCCGTGAAAGGTGAGCCTTGGACCCCTCTTAGGCTATTGTCAAAGGCCTTAATAATGTATCAAAATATGTTTATTTTATTGATCTCAACACCCGTGAAAGCTGGTCTCTGATTGTCTTTTGATCTTATCTCTCTCTCTCGAGGACGTCCGTGCACCACAGGACTGACACACAATGCAAAAAGGATCAATCCTTATCTCTTCTAAGATAGATCATGAATAATGTGTTATAAGAAAAAGTTAGAAAAGTTATCTTTAAGGGTTTGAGCTTGGAGCGGGGAGCTAAAGCACTGCTGCCGTGTCCCGAACTTGTGAACCACGTCTTATGACTGCCGGTTGATGGTTTGCAGGCTGCCGCACATAGCAACATGTTGAAACGTTATATGGTGAGCCCAATCCAGGCATTTCATGCTTTAGGATGTGTCTGAATTCTGAAAGCAGTACCGCCGCTTATGATCCCTGTACACTCCTTTCGACCGGCAAGGGAACGCGAAGAAGCTAATCAGAATTGAGAAACTATATTATTTAAATCTTATAAGGCATATAAATCAGTCGTTGTGCAGTCTGCACCTGGTCATCGGCATTTTTTTTTTGCCTAGTAGGCCTCCTCCATAGCTAAGTCCTGTGCAGATCAGTGTACAAAATCTTGGTTTGAAGTGCAATGGAAATGAACATAAAACGCTTTTTAACTCTGTATTGTGCGCTTCAGGGGCCTGTTAAAGCTTGTGGGCTTTTGGCTCTGCTGCTAATGTCGTCTGCAAGTGCTCAAATGCAGAACGCTGCCTCGTCTGCCTCCGCATTGCCCCTTGGCGCACAGGGCATTGCACAAGCAGCAGGAGGCGTACAGAATGCAATGGGAAATGCAGCACAGACAGCTGCTGGCTTTGGGTCAGCTATGTCGACGGCTGTGCAGAATGCCATGGGTGCCATGCCAGGGGCCCAAATGGCGGCAAATGCCCTCCAAAATGCCTTCCCAGGAGCCAGTGCTTTCCGAGCAGCTGCTGTTAATGCAATGGGCGGAGCTGCGGTATGCCCTCTTGTACTGATTGCTGAATGATATGTTCAATTATATCAAGGCACTCTCAGGAGTATTGTTTACCAGTTTTCCTTGAGCTTGGCCATATGTGTCCCCCCTGTGAAATAGGAACGGGCATCTTCATGTACTGGTGAGGGCCGTGGCTTAACCTGAAATATCCTGAATTACCATCAAAGGGCATATGGAGGAAACCTTACTCAAAAATTTAGAAAGAGCTTGTTATGCATGTTTGCAGGCTCAGTCGCCCACCGGGGGCCTGCCACAAATCACACTGCCACTGGCAACTGCACCCCTGTCCTTCCCCTTCATTTCAGAGGCTCAAGCCACAGTCAACAACGCTGTCCAATGGGCAGCCGGCCTTCCAGCCGCCGGTATGCAGGTCAGTTTCTACCCTTTTACTCTTCTTTGTCTCCAATACATGCAAGGAAGTCAAGAAGAATCGCCAGGTAAAGTTAAGGTTATTAGATTATGTAAGTCAATTAAAGAGTATATTTTGTAGGTAGGAGGGTCCAGGGTGTATTGCGCTCAAGTGTGCATGATCGAGTTTTTCCCCCAGCTCGTCTCTCCCTGACCCTCCACAGCAAAAAGGGGGCTGGGATACCCATACATAAGCAATAATCATAGTGGAGTGACTTCACAAATTTTTGACTGTTCAGAACCCTTGTGGTTTTTGTTTATGGCCGTACAACAGAAGTGGCAATGTACTTTTAAAACGGTTCTCCGTAAATCCTAGACTGAAGAGTCATTCCATCATTCTGTGAATGAGATTAGTCACACCCTGCCCTTCTTTTGAAAAAACTCCTGAAGTGACCCTGTGTGCACTTGCAGGTGGCCTCTGGAGTGGCTCAAAGTGGCATCAGCCTGATGAACAGCATCCCAGCAGGAGTTGCTGCAGCATTAGACGGCCCTAATGCAGCTTCACGGGCTGCTCGGCAAGTGCAAAACCAGATTCCAGCTCTAGGCACAGAGATCAACCGAGCGACTGAGGGAAGTGTTGCAGTGGCGACAGGTGTGCTGGGCATGCCGCGAGCCAATCTACAGGGCATTCTGGTACACGACCTATACCGATCCCTTGCTTGTATTTCGACCTTTCTAGGGTGCATACTCTCTTGTCTGATGTCCTTTCTAGTCGGAAGACCGTCATTTTCTCTCGTTTTCTGTGCAAACAGGACCATATGGGTGGACCAAGATTTATCGTCATATTTGTTTTCATTTTAATACATTTGGTCCTAGCCACCCGTTTATCCATCTGTCGTTTGCAATGTACCATTCCATACTTGATGCTAATGTCGCGATGCAGCAGTGATGTTTTCCATGGACATATATATGACAGTGATGATATATAATGATGACGATCGTGGTCCCCCACTGCCCCCTTCCCTGTAAACAAATTCCCATTTTCCCCTGTAAACTGGTTCTCATGCCCCTTAATGTTAACTCTAAATCCTGCTGTTTATCGCCCTTGTTGCAGTCAAATGGCTTTCCGCTAATATTTAAGACAGGAAGCAAGTATTCTGAAACATCTGGGGGCTGCGACTGAACAGCCAACACTGCCAGCCATGTCCCCAATGATGGCTGGGGTTGGAAATGCCATCAGAAACATCCCCCAGAACCTCCAGAACTCTCTTCCAGCTGCCAATCTGCCAGGTGCGTTGAGCACCAACTTGGGCCGCCAAGGAATCACTCTTACTCTTCCTGCAAGCTCGCCTGCAGCAGAACCAGCCCATAGTAAAGCTGCTGCCCCAGCTCCTGAAGCTGCCAAGGCGGTGTATGCCAGCACGCCCGCCAAGAGCACCGCCACTGCCCCAGCCCCCGAACATGTCAAGCCAGTGGAGGTCAGTACGCCCTCACAGAGCATGGCCCCCGCCCCAGCACCTGAAAGTCATAAGTCCGTGGAAGCCCCCACGCCCGCCAAGAGCATGGGCACTGCTCCAGGCCCCGATGCTCATAAGACTGATGCTCATAAGTCAGCATACGCACCCGCACCAGGCCCCCAGGACGATGCTCGGCAAATTCTCTCAGCATACCTTGCTAGCACTGCCGGTCTTGTTGCTTCATCCTTCCAAGGACTGATGGAGTTCAAGCAGACTATGGCGCCCACATCTGCTACCAAATTGGAGGAGTCTGCCCCAAATGAAGGAGATGAAGAGGAGGACTCTGCAGCACCTGCTCCAGCTGCAGGTAATCATATGCAATGTTCTTAATGATGCCTTTAGGACACTTGCTCCTCAGGTTTTCGCAGGATCTGTTTGTGGGGTGGGGCCCTGTACTGTGATCTATTTGCTGCTTCCAATGGCACATAACCACATACATGCGACCCAACTCATCATGAATGCGACAAACCTGTTCATCACTGTGCTACGTGTCGTTCCAGGAACCTGCAACCCTTTTTCTTAATTATACATTCTGGTGGGGGATTCGTGCAGTTCGTGCTGAGGGCAAACCTGTTGAAAGCGAGGCAGTTGCGCCCGCCCCACATGCTCCCACCAACAAGTATGCATTGGAAATGGAGGCACCTGCTCCCGGTCCTATGGCTCTGGCCGCAGCGAGCAAGTCCATTGCCCATGCCCCTGCCCCATCTAAGGAGGAAACAGACAAAGAGGAAACCGAGGATTCCATGGCCAAGCCAGTAGGCAAAGCTGAGAGCACAACAGAGCACAAGCCAAGTGGGGAGGCTCCTGCGCCAGCGTCAATGAAAGCAGACCTTGCTAAATCCCCGACAAAGAGTGCCCCTGTTGATGATGAGGAGGAGGAGGATGATGAGGAGAGCGCAGACGATGAGGAGGAAGTTGACACATCATTGCCTAATCGCCGACTCTTGAGAAGCCGCCGGCAGTAAATTCATTTGTTACTTCACGAATAATCATTCCTAAAATATCCCCATCATATGTGCCATGATATGGAACAAATGGCACTGTACATGTGGGTTAGGGACATATTGAATCACAAACGCTTGCTTGTTGGTATGCTGCTCGTACGCTTGTGTTATTCCTGTTTCAAGAATTCAGAGAAGCATGATTTGTTAAAGTGCATGAAGCATTTACCAGTTAAGCTGCTTTTGTGTCGTAATGCCATTGCTTTTTAGTATAGAGGTGTCTTGAACACAGTGGCCATGATGAAAGGAGACAAAGTTTGTTTGGGTAACACGCTTTGTTGCTAGAGTTGAAAGCAGAGTTGCAGGAGACAAAGGCCGCTGCAAAAGTTCGTAGCGCCAGCATTGGGGTGAGGCCTGGTGCACACAATAGAAGTAAATGAGAAGCCGCTTGCAGGAGCGGTTGAGGTGCAATGTCAAGCAGCATTGCTGCAAGACAAGTCAGTCTTGTAGCTGCAGGGAGCCACAGCTACAAGTGTAGAGTAGCCATTTTGCCTAAGAATGTTTATGAGGTCGGAGCTGCAATGTGTCAAGTTTTAGAGGACACTGCACTAGATCTGCTTATATGAGATTTCTTACTGATATGTAACGTGTATCAAGATGTGTATTCTGCGGCTTCTTCCCAAATGCAATTCACATTTTCTTCCAAGCATCCTGAATTCTGTGCGTTCATGCCGAGCTTTTCACGATGTAGTTGGGGTGTGCCTGTAATTGTGGCAGCAATTTGGCACACAAACGAGGGCAAGGCCATCCCATCACTGCCCATCACACTAATATAAAAATGCCAGTAAGGCCTTGCCACTACAACAACAGGGAAAACAAATAATCTGACACATTTTGCATGTCTGTGGGATCAATGCTCGGTGATCAATGGTGAGTTGTCACAAGCCATCGCTGATTTGTCATCAAGTAAGTAGTAGAGTTCTATTAGATTCATTCAATTTCGCACAAGCCTTTAACCTGTGGACAGGGACACCAACCCTACCCAGCAGGTCACCAAATGCCTAAACTGACAGTTTACACAATGCGACGTCAGTGTGTCCACCAATCACACTGACCCTGCATACATTGGTACAAAAGGGTTTGGCACTTTCCCGGGAACTGCCATCGAGTGATGTGAACAATATGCAAGAGCCTTGTACATAATCACAGATTCCTAGTTTTTTGAGGACCACTTGTGACCTCCACCTGTTTGCGCTGGAAACCTCGTCCTGGGATTTTCCCTTCTACACAACATTCATTGAAGATTGCACTATGCTTGGTGAAGTGCAAGCAGCATGAAGAGCTGGATTTGCATCCACGTCTTGCACATACCACACCTAATATTGACACATTACAGTCGCGGGGCCAAGATACATCATGAGGTGTGAACTTCATGTTCAAATGCTGTTAGGAAACATAAATTGTTGAGTGCCCTGCCCACATCTCATGTTCAATCCCATGTGGAAAGTGCTAAATTGCAGTCCCACAGGCATCTAGGAGAGTCTATCACATGTCCTTCCGCAGAAGATTTACAATGTCGCAAAGATTGGGGTAAAACTCATGATCCATAAGGCCGGACAGTCTTCAGGACTCTAGGATCATTAACCTCTTTCAATGAACTGAAAGAAAATTGCGACATCATAGAACCTGGCCATAGCCCCTACATGGTTATCCCCCCATTATCCCACAATAAGGTCAGCATGCTTTTTGAGCAGGGTATTTCGATATTCTTCCTTGTTATCCCACAACTTGGCAGCATAGGTATTCAGCGGAGAGTCGTTATTTGGTTCTCCCAAAAGGGATTGGATGGACAGAAGGACTGTTCGGACACTGTAGGCTGCGCTCCACTTCTCTTTCAGAATATCTAAGCAGATATTTCCATGCTGATCAACATTTGGGTGGAAGCATGGCGAGACAAATTTAACTGTTGGTGCACTGAAAGGATAGTCTGCGTCACAGAAGAATGCTTTGTAAGAAAATTCCCTAATGAAAAGTGAAAGGCATCAATGGTGCTGGAAAAAGAGAGGCACCACCTGCTGGAAACTTCAAGTTCAATGTGAACTTGAAGCCCTGATAGACTGTTCCAACTGGTCCCTGAATTGTACCGAGCCATGTGAAGAGGCTGTCTCCTTCCGGGAAAGCTGATACAGTCTGATCCTCAGATGTCATCATAGTCATTAACTCTTGCTGCAAGCGCTTGCTGACAGCTTGGCTATCACATACCCTGGCATTTGACACCTGTCCTTGCTTTGCGGATGTGTGTACTGAGGAAATAGGGTCTGTACTCTGAATATTCATAGCGGGCATTCCCAGAAGAACCCCTGTAGCGTTAGCAAAGAGTACTAAATAATGTATCATTATAGATTAAATGATAGATTTAAGCATTTGATGGAGGCAAAGAGCAATCCTCCTGTCTAGGTGACTGAAGCCCAGGATGCCCAAAAAATACCTGGAGATTTCTTCACGGTGTAGAGACGCTTAATAATTCACGATCGAAATCCTGCATTCGACACAAAGCATGTTAGGTGCAATGTTGGAGCCATTATGTGGTCAGGGATCCATGCTGTGGTACAAGGTGGCCATTGTCCGATTACTCCTTTCAAAATGAACCCTTGGTTGAATTTCGTAACATTTCTAAGTTGCCTGCCATCTATGTTCTGGCAGAGTGAACGAGGCACGATCTTTTACCTAGCCACTGGCAGATGCGAGGAACAAGGAACTCATAGGCTCCAGATTAACGCTAACTTGAAGGACAGAGTCTCAAAGAGCTCAGCATACATTAAATTTGAAACATGGGGTTCAGAATGCCAGGAAACATGGGCAACAAAGACTACCTGTCTTTCGTGCCGCAACACCGCCCATAGTCCCACCTTATACAGCTCCTACCATGCAAGGAAACAGATCTAAAAGGCGCTGAAACAAATTATCTTTTAGATTACTTGAAACATCCTTGGAAGGGATTGGTAAACTACACTGTTATATTGTTTCTCTCGTCCAAGAATCTCTCTTATCGGTGCCAGGCAAACGGGAACTGTTTATCATGTAGACTTCAGCAACGACGAAACCTATTCAACACTATTTAAGAAAAATGCGTAGCTTCCACAGAGTGAAGCCAGAGGTGGTAAGTCAACACTGTTGACCAGGACCTTGAAATTAGCTGTGAAGCCTGTAACGCGTTCAGCTCCTTGGTTTTGATGCATGACTAATACAGCAGTGCCGAATAGTTCGGCCTGATTCGGCAGTGCCGAATGATTCGGCCCGATCCGGAACGAGCTTGACCGTCAAGCCTTGACGACGCCGAATTGCGGTGACCGAAACAACGGCTTGACTCACGCCATAGGCTATGGCGTGGGCTATGGCCCATAGCCCATGGCCCAAAGGCTGTATATTACGAAGCCAAACTGTGCCTTTCCTGTCTTCATTGCCGAAGCTAACCAGAAGGACACTGTATTACAGTGACTGTAAGACGCTATGGATGAAAGGGAGGAGGTATTTCCACAGGCGGGATCAGCCGCCCTGTGTCAGTTGTGTGCGTCTTAGAGTCAATGATGCCCTACGTGCCGAGTCTGTGCCCCATTAAGGTCCGCCCAAGAGTTGCAGCAATGGGGAAAGGACGTCGTTGCAATCTCTGGGCTGGAGCTACGTTGCTGAAGTGTTATTCTTGACACTCAATGTGCAGACTTGATTGGAAAAAAGATTCACTGGACACTCGAGTGCTTAAAGGGGAAAGAGCAGAGGATGAAGAGTCTCACCAGGCATCTGCATCTTAAGTTCCTCCACGATGGAGACTAACGAAGGCCACGTTTGACGATATCTCGTGGCCGATTCAATGCTATGGGGGGCCAACCAGAGAAAGGATATAGGATTAATGATGGCAATCATGTGGGCTGTTAGTCTGCCTTGTCTGGAGCAAGCCTAAACAGATAGGATATCACCTAGTAGCTACCAACACAGATAATGCAAGTCAGAGGCTACTTGCTCGGCAGGAACTTGCAATTATGCAAATCTGGGATGCCGAGACTGTAAGCGCTGAGCTCCCAAACTTCTCCTGGTGCCCAAAATAAAACTGACGTTTGATTCTCAATACCACTCACTTGGTTTATGGATTAGGGTTTATGCTAGCCACACTCAACTGTCAGCCCTGACTTCCATGCCTTAAAGGGCTATAGACATTCAAAGAAATGTGATCTAGAAGCCTGCTAAGAAGCGTCTGGCTGCTCCTCCTCATTTGTATCAAGTCAATCAAGTACCTGTACATGCACGTTTACAATTGACGGTGTATACAGCAGCTCTTCTCCAGGGCCTCTTTTGCTCGTGCTTTCAAAGCCCAGCAGGAATGGTAACTTGCTGAACCCACCGTTCCTAAAAAACAACTGCATCTCCAGAGTCGCATGCAAAGGGCCTTTCTACCGCCCCAAAGTATTCCTAAAACAACAATCGTAAGCGCACTTCCTCATCGTCTTGGCAACCTAAAATTACAACTATATTTCATCTTAAATCGCTGTGGCATCATTTTGTCCCAAATCCCGCTACCCTTCTAATGGCTGGAACATCACCAGGATGCTCGTAGGTATCAGCAATGCCGTGTCAAGACAGATATGAAAGGCTGCACAGCAGTCCTAATGTGACAACATCGGACCCCTGGTTGAGTCCCGCCCCTGGCTGAAGCTGCTGCCCCTGGCGTCCGAGAGAGAACTACACCAATTACCTGACAGCCCAGAAAAACAAGTATGCATTCATTGCTGCTCATAAGACAGCTCTTGCTGCTCATAAGACAGCTTAAAAAGACGACTCTGCATTCCATGCTGCACATAACCTAGATTGTCGATCCGCTCTCAAACCGAGTTCTGTGTTCTTCCAAGATGGTTAAAACACACGTAGGGATAGTAGCAATAAACGGCCTGAAGAGAGCATCAGCAGAAAAGGTCTCCACGGCTTTTTGGCTAAAAGCCCCTCTTCCTTAAAAGCATGCACTCCTTCCCCAGTGCCTCTGCAAGAAATGTTGGACAACAAGCTGTTGTATTCCGACATATCCATGGCTCCAAGGTGCTTTACATGTCCAAATCAGACCGTTTTAATCACTCTACCTTTTTTACGACCGGGCCTTATGTGTCCAAAAAGTTTGAAGCACGCAGCAACTCGAGAGCCAGCTCGGGGGGGATGTGAAACTCTGGAATAGATTTTGCAGGCCTGCATCACACCCAATTTCTCATGACACATGTCCTGCATGAGGAAGGTAAAACAAAAGCAGCAGGGCAGAGAGCCTCACGCATTGTTGTACTGAAGTTTATAATAGAAATATTGACAGGTCTTCTCCAGAATCGGGGCTCGTATGTCTTGGAGTTTACAGACGCCCTCCCTTGCTTCCTTATAGCTTTCTGCAAATCAGACTTCCGATCAGCAGGAATCCGTCAATGCACGGCAAATCAGTCGCCTGACCTTACACGGAGCACGCACCTGACTTTAACATGTCCCTAATCACATTCGAAACGGCCGCACATTCTGACTTGATGACGTACTTATACCCTTCCCTGCTCACCAGAGTAACAT
>KV908363.1:338805-346305 GCA_002005505.1 Botryococcus braunii
AGTAAAAGGGTCCCCACCCCCACCCCATCTGGACAAGTATTCTCCCCCCCCCCCCATTCTCTCTCTCTCTCTCTCTCGGTCTCTCTCTCTCTCTCTCTCTCTCTCTCTCTCTCTCTCTCTCTCTCTCTCTCTCTCTCTCTCTCTCTCTCTCACACACACACACACACACACACACACACACACACACACACACACACACACACACATGCACACACACACACAGTCTCTCCCACTCACATGTATACTCCCCAGCTCCCGCCCGGCCGCCTCTCTCCCTCTCTCTCACTCGTGCACCTACTCCAGATACTCGGTCAGGGGACCACTACGATTGCCGCAAAGGTCCTGTCACAATGCCCTTCCAATTTCCGCACGTCTCTCTTCTCTGGGCCCTCCTCCTGTTGTCGTTCGGTGGGCTTCCTCTGAGACTGACTTGCCCATGCTACCGGCTTTCATCTGCCACGGAGTTCCCCCTGCGACAGGCAATAACCTATGGCCCAGTGGAGCCACCCACAGAAAGCCCGCAATATTGAGGAGGGATGGTGCTAATAACTCACCCCCATTGCCTGGATGAATGCATGCTCCACGTGACCTCCATGAGGACTTGAGAAGCAGGACTGTGACAACTTGTGGCAGTGACGGTGACTTGTAGTAATGTCCAGCACCACTTGAGTCGTTGGAACTTCAAGTACAACGGTTCACACCACCAAAAAACCTGAAATTAAAACCTAGCCATCGTTCCTTGCTGCTGTCTTGACGTAGAATTTTCTGAAAACGCCTCTTTCTCCTCCTTACCATTGAAAGCGTCATAAGATAGTAGATCTACTACCTTCTCGAACACGCCCTTCTGAAAGTGAGGGAGAGGAGGGACAGGCCTTGGCGGTGAGTGCGCATAGCGGAATGGGGATCCCGGAACTTTGGACGGAGCTGTGCGCCTTCAAGGAGGCCCTTACCAAGTCCGGGGAGCTGCAAGCCAATCGCCGTCTACAACATCGCAGGCAAACCCTCCCACCCTACCTCCCCCGGTCACATTTTTCTCTCCCCCTTGCCCCGCACTTTTCCCCCTCTTAAACCCCCTCTCTACCGCCCCATCCCCCCCTCTCCCCCCCCCCTTTTCCTCTTTCCGCTCCCCTCCCCCCTCCCTCCCCCCTCTCCCGCCTCTTTCTGCCCCTTCCCCCACCACCCTCCCGTCCCACCCCCCCCCCACCATTCAGGCTCTTCAAAAGGAGGCCCAAGTACAGGCAGAGGCGTGGTCCTGGCAAATGTGATCCTTCAGGTTGGGTACAGGCATGGCGCTGGAAGATCTGATTCTGCAGGTTGGCAGAGCCCTGATGGTGCCCCCCAAGCTATCAAGCCGCCAAGTAAGGCATGGCGCTGCAAGATCCAACTCAAGAAACAAAGAATCCAAGAAATCTCGAACAAACATTGTAGTTTTGACGAAGGGTCGTTTTCCATTCATCAGAGTGGGGCGGTGTGCGGGGGAGCCTTAGGCAAATTGGGGGTCGATGTAAAGGGTGGCACCTAATGGTGGTACGAGGAACGGTGGAGGGAGCTTCAGAGGATTGCGGAATGCTTCATGTATCGGGGGGATCAGGCCCCAGCGCACCCAGGAACCACGACAAGGTTTTGGGGACCGCCTCTGAGGGTTGGGCAAGGTGATTTGCAGCCTGATGTGGATGATGCTGGAGGAGCTGATTCTGGACCAGTTGAGGGGGGACCCCGAGGTGGTGCGTCTGCTGGACATGCTTAGCCCGGAGGTCGAGGCCGGCAAGATGGCTCCTCGTGTGGCAGCAGACACGGTCGCGCGGTTTTTCCGAGAACGGTCTTGATCGGGATCCGGGGGCATCGTTTCCTTGCTTGTGTCTGTCAACTACTTCATTCCCAGATAGAATGTGGACGTCTTCTCTTTTCGTTTGGAGTGCTTGGACCTTGTGAGATCGTATTCCTCGAAGTACCCTTCGCATTGTGGGATTATCGGGGCTGGAGTGTGGGGTCGCATGAGGTAAGCTCCTGTCCTGACAGGTAACTCTGTTTTGGAAACAGGCTTGTGCCGGAGAGTCTGATCAGGGTGCGCATGGATGACGATGTACATTGCTCAGGGTGCGCATTGATGACGATGCACATTGATCAGGGTGCGCATTCGTTTTCAGGTCGTGAACAAAACTACTTCCGCTTCATGCAGGATGCTAGGCACGGCTGCTGAGCACTTCAACCACCAGAACGGGAGGATCACTTGCTGAAACCCTTTGACATGGCATTAAGCACTGATTTCAGTGCTGCAGCACGGGCATTTGATACGAACGGAAAGGAAAGGAAGCAGATAAGAGAAGAAGCTGCCCGTTTTGCTTGCTGGTCCCGTACTGTCGAGGGAGCCTCCTTAGGGTCACGTTTTTTCCTTTCTCATTACGGAACCTTCGATCAATGGATCGATGGGTCTCGAACATGGTCCCGGTCTTAGTTGTACCGGCCTTAGCGGATGGCCCCTGTATGTTCTGTGGGCTAGTCGTAACTTTCCTATGATTGAGCCGTTAACACGCGGTTCAGGCTTGCGCAAACTATTGCATGTGCTGCACTAGTTTGGGCAGTAGGTGACCAAAGTGTATGACACAGCACGCCTGCCGTGCTCAAACAACTCCTAAATACGTAAACTATTTGCACGTGCTGTGTTCAAACAACTCATATTTGATATGAGCGGCCCTCGGATGACGAGCTGTCCATCTGATCAGCGGCTCACCAATAGAGATAGGTCGTATCGTCTTTGGATACAGCGGTGCATTCCCCTGTCTGTAATGGTGAATTCGCCGCCTGTCCCTCAAATGAGATGGGGCCCCATGCACGATCTCGGCTCTGTATGGGCATAGGATGCACACGTGCATGTTCTTGTTTTTGGACAGAGCACTCTGATCGGCCAAACAGCCGGTAGGAGGAGGGGGAGTAGAAGATTGATTAGAAGACAGAGAAATAGTAGGCCGTGGGCCTTGAGAACTTGAGGGGTTGGCTGGTGTAGCTGCCTGCCCTGATGTTCGGGCGGGTCCTTGGCACTCAGGCAAATCAAATTATCTAGATCTCATCGAGATCTCGGCATACTATGATACAGCTCCACAATTCAACGGCCTGTCCGACCTGCTGTTTGACAGCATCTTTTTGCCGCACTTGCCCGCAAGTTGTCCTTGACCGTCTAAGATTCAAGGAATACTAACTCAGGCACGTCTTTTCAATGCTGCTCCGCTGGGAGCGGGCTAAGATTCAAGAATTACCAACTCAGGTGGGTAGCAGTGCTACGTGTATGCTGGCGGGACAAATATCAACTATCTGCACTCCCAATTAGTCTTGTGCCCCCCGAGGGACAACACCCCATCGATATCGAGCACTGAAAGGGGGGGGGGGGGGCACCTATAATATAATTTTCAAACACCTTGTGACCTAAGGCTAAGCTGGGATATGCCCAGGCCATGCTCTACAGACTCCTGTGAAGTATACATGGTGTGTGCGTGCTCCCTTATCCATCCGTGCGAGTGTAATCTGCGCCAGAGGGGTCTTGACATCAACCACTTGACGTCAAAGTTGTTGGAATTAGACGCGCCTACACATTTCACTGGCCGCTTTCTGACACGTGTTTCATGTGTCCTGGTGCGCGTAACTCACTGCCCGCCTCGTGTTGCCACTTCACGCATGTGCAGGAGGCACCACGAGATGGGCCCGTCTCGTCCTTCAGCCCGTTTGGATGCACCCAGGTAGTCATCCATTCCCCGCCCCTCGTCTCCACGCCCCCAGGGCGGTACCGCCCCCCATGACCTCAACGAGTGACGTAGTCTTGAGCTCAACAATGCTTTTCGGGGTCATGCAAACTTAACACTTTTTTGTAATGCACTGTTGAGCTCAATATATTTGGGATACATAAAGTGGGCTACCCGGCAGCCGCAGGAGCTCTGAGCTTTCATCAATGCTTGTGAAGGTTTTCTGAGGCAAAAAGAATACTCCGCATGTGCTCGAACCTGCATGCCATGCCAGGGCTTTGGTTGGACGGTTCAAACGTTTAAACGCTGAGAAAGGAGTAAACCCCTTCAGCAAGTTGAAGGCATGGTGGGGTATCCCATAACCGTAATGGCAAAGGCACATGCCGATCCATCACCGTTTCTGACGAAATGTTGCTCACGACCCCCCCCCCCCCAAGCACACACACACACACACACACACACACACACACACACACACACACACACACACACACACACACACACACACACACACACACACACACACACACACACACACACACACACGCATGCGCGCGCGCGCAGGCACGCACGCACAGGCGCAGGCGCACGCGTGCATGCACCCACCCACGTACGCACGCACGCACAGGCGCAGGCAAACGCGTGCATGCACCCACCCACGTACGCACGCACTTCCCCTGCTGCTTCCTTTCCACCCAACCCCGCTGCTTCCTGTCCTACTAAGCTCGTTGGGTTTGATCATGAGCGTACTCCTACGGGTGCCTAAGTCAAGTATTACCCTACCACCAAACTCTAGTCCTACAAGGCGGGCTTACCAATCATCGGTGCTGTGAAAGGAGATCAACCCGCAACGCTGCTGGATATTCCAGCCGAAGGGGCCACCACGGTGTTCCCGGACCCGTCCAACAATGTGAGTGAAGCGGCGGAGCTGGGCAATGGACCGGCAAGGGCCGCTTGAACGAGCAATCCTTGCCCCCTGGTAGGTGAGTTGCTCCGTTGCCCAAATCCGTTCAAGTCGGGAGTCAGGATTAGCCTTCCCAAGGGAGGAATGACCGTGCCTGCCACCGCACAAGCCCATGACGCTGCAGTCAATCCGCTGAAGATTCCTCTCTCCTTGGCTCCTTTTGCTTCACATGCATCCGGAAGGGCTTAGTAGTCCCCCCCCCCCCCCCCAGGGGGAAGAAAAACATATTCTCTTGACCTCACGAGATTTTAGTTTTTTGTCTAGCAGTACCCTGCAATGATCACAGCTGTGATCACAGTGCATTCATGTGTGGTGGTGTGTAGTCATGACATTGGCACCTCGTCATATGGAAGCAGGGACACACCTGACAAGAAGGAACCATCTACGCCAGGTCTGCGGATGTGTGTCAAAGTAGTGATTTGAATGACTTCGATCTCTCTTTCTCTCTCTCCCTCTCTCTCTCTCTCTCTCTCTCTCTCTCTCTCTCTCTCTCTCTCTCTCTCTCTCTCTCTCTCTCTCTCTCTCTCTCTCTCTCTCTCTCTCTCTCTCTCTCTCTCTCTCTCTCTCTCTCCCTCTCTCTCTCTCTCTCTCTCACTCTCACACACACACACACACACACACACACACACACACACACACACACACACACACACCCACTCACACCCACTCACACGCACGCACGCACGCGCACACAGACAGACACAGACACAGACACACACACACACACACACACACACACACAACCTCTCTCTCTCTCTCTCTCTCTCTCTCTCTCTCTCTCTCTCTCTCTCTCTCTCTCTCTCTCTCTCTCTCTCTCTCTCTCTGTGTGTGTCTCTCTCTCTCCCCCCCTCTCTCTCACACACACTTACACACACACACACACACACACACACACACACACACACACACACACACAACCACACACACAACCACACACACACACACACACACACACACACACACACACACACACACACACACACACACACACACACACAGACACAGACAGAGCACGGAGAAATCGGATACGCGCACCTGGCCTTAGAGGGTTGGATGAGGTTCCTGCCAGCTTCCACCCGCTCACGTCAACAGCCGCTTGTGTGGGGTTGACAACCTCCACGAACTGTTGGGGAGCTGGAGAGGCGGAATCCAGCCGACCAAACACGAGTCCTGCTCCCTAAAACAACTCAGTACTGCCTTGTGCCAAACTCCACGAGTATGACCAATAAGGTTGCAATGATTGGGCTATCTTCTTCACGGACCCTGTTTGAATCTTTAAAGCGCAAGGATGGATGTAACGCCTTCATCCATATAAGCCGCACGCACCTTCACGGTTCAACCGGTCTTGAGACATGGGAGAATTCGGATAAGGTGCCTCTCGGGTGAATGATGAATACGTAACTCTACTTACGACAATATATTCAGATCTGTCTGTGTTAGTACCCCGCGCTCCGTGTCTCATTTCGTTCCCACTGTCGCCCCCTTGTGTGTACGGCAGAGCGCCGTTACATCCTCGGAGAGCATTTCGGTCGTGTCTTGAACAGGTACATTTGTACAGAAAGAATTTCGACAATTAACCCTGTCGATGCAGGCTGTTACATGGCTAGCCGGACCTTTGGAGTGTCCTGGTGTTTCTACATAAATGCTATGAGGTGCAACGCTGCACGTCTTCATGGATGCGTTGCAAGGGTGTGCTACCTTTCCCAAGCTTCCAGCATCAAGCCATACGTTTGCAACCTGACTAACTTGTCCGTTGAATCATCCATAAAAATCCGTAAGGATCCTTCCAAGTGCGTTACAACTTTTGCAAGCCGTGTGCCTGATCTCTACTTTTGGAAGCACCACACATGGCGTTCACGGTGCCAAGCATAGAAGGCAGAAATGTGGCCTGAATATGCATCCTTACAACAACAACAGGGCTGAAATATATGCAGACGTGCCAGCTACAGGAGGATCATAGCATGCAAAGCAGGGAAAACAAGGCACCTGGATCAGTTGGCTGTGAGTCTGGCAACAGGGGCGTCGTTCCTGTGGGGCCGTACATTCCGAGCAGCTGATCCTTCCTGATGGGAATCTGCTCTGTCATTAGCTGCCTGCACATCAGCAAGGCCAGGACTTCAGGCATCACAGGGTGCCCTACAACGAGGCCTACTTAGGCGTCCCTCTGAAAACATTTTCTCCCGTCAGCAGCCTGACGTCAACGGCATAAGGTTGTAACTGGAGCCCCGGAAAGCTCATTAGCGTTGAAAGTCAAGCCCAAAAGCTTTTAGAGATATATGGATAACTTGAAATGCCTCCCCTTTGAGCCTTGCACTTCTGGCTGGGCTTTATGCCGTAGGACTTTGAAAGAAATGCTTCCCTCATGACTCTGATCGGCAAATACGCAAGCTTCTTTCAAGAGCAACATCATGTGAACTCCACCAGGAGCTCCTCCACTACAACGCTCTTCGAAAAACACGAATTCGTGCTCTCAAACACTTCATCGTATGACCAGATTGGCAAGGAGGAGGCATCAATATTGATTAATCACTACAGCATCACCTCTCTTCTTACATGTATACCACTACTATCGTGACCCTGCTTCACAGCAGGCGTCAATGCTTGAGCCAGGAGCGATGGCTACTCATGATGGACTCCCACATTCTACGGCTCCTACACATCGGGGGAGCAAGCCGTATTGCAGTCCTACGTAGGGAGAGGAGGCCGTGTGTGCAATCTGCATCTCGTAGCAAATCGGGATGGGGAACGATAGAGGGACCTACTCATATCCCATGTCAATATCCCCAGCGTTCCATTTCTGGT
>KV908363.1:351305-356305 GCA_002005505.1 Botryococcus braunii
CAGATCGTAGTAGTACTGCAACTGGTCCTCTGACACGTCCCAACGTAGGTTGCCGAGGTCGCCGCTCTTTGACTCTATCAGAATGCTGTTTGGGTCCAAGCCCACCCTCTGCACCCCCCAAAACCGTACTTCATCATCGCGGGGATCATCACATACCACCTGCGTAGCAAAGACGATGACGAGGAGACCGGTTAGGGTATGTATGCTGCGAAGAGGAGCAGACTGGCAACATGCAGGGGGATGGGCTACGGCCAGTATACGTACCGGTATGGTCTGCACGTCGACGTCAGTACTGGCATAACGTACAGGTCGTGCAGTACACTGTACCAAACTGGCTTAACGTGCAGGACGTGCTCTACAGTGTAACAAATTTACGAGCAACTGCATTCGTCAGCAGAAACGAAGCACAAACGGAGAGCTCACATATCGGCGTTCACATTGTTTTCACTTGCTTCAGATAATGGACTTTGGGCACCACTGGTCATGAGTGCAGTGCTCGCCAGCGACAACGGAAATAAAACTTATCCTCACATGCACAATGCACGTGAGTTGAACTGTCCATATAGCGTTACTGTCATACATACCTTGAGCCAGCGGGAATCCGGCACTTCGACCAGGGTGTGAAGGCCGTAGTACTGCCCATTCTGGTACACAACTATGTAGTAGTATATGGGCGTCGGTATGCCCAGCTGTCTGCAAATTCCCAACACGCCTGTGCCATTTAGCTGCTTTTATGAATTTGCTATGCAAACTCATGTGAGCGATCTCTAAACTCGCGGCATTTGAAATTGGTGACAACCGCCTTACAGCCATTACGTAGTGATATCCGTCAGATGGAAGACACTTGCATTGTGGACGGTAGCCACTCTGGCTAGCCTTGCTCATATGTTCTTTATCTTAAGCCAGAACTTTTCCCCCTGTGAAGAGAGGTGACCCACGGTCCGGGTATATGGGGGGCGGGTGTTCTGTGGCGTCCATCCCGGGCCCCCGGGGGGGGGGGGCGGTGGGAAGGGACCTCCCTACGACAGCCACAGCGGCACCCCAGGGGAAGGGGGAAGGAGTGGCCCGGCGGAACGAGCCAAACACGCTTTTGCGTACCACAGTATACAATCTTCAACGACCTCAAACGCTATGCTATGAAAAATCGATAAGCTCCCCTCCCCCCCCTTGCCCCCCTCCCCCCTCCCCCTCCTCTCCCTCCATCCCCCCTTTCCCCCCTCCATCCCCCCTTTCCCCTCCACCACTCGGGCGCCCCCCACCCCACGAAGAGAAAATCGTCTGTGTGTCCTGAACCTCTCTCCCCCCTCCTGCCGCATTCCTCATCTGAGCATGATCAGCCGAAATCAGCCGAGATATCGGCAAGAAACTGTTCGGCTCACGCTGTCCGAGGCAATGCGAAAAACACAAAGAACTTGCGCAGCTGCATACCTCATGACTTCATAGCCGGTGTATTCTCTCATGTAGCTCATTTGACCTGGCTCCCTGCATACCAACCGCATACCAATGGGCTTCGTTCATTCCTTCTTTGCTGTAACACTAGGTCAAGGCCTTCAACCTGCATGCAGATGGACGGCCCCACACACGCACGCACGCACAAACACACATATGTATATATACACGCACGCGCGGCGCAGACACGAGCACGCGAGGACGGGGAAGGGTTGGGGGAGGGAGGGAGGGATCCCTCTCTCTCCGGAGAGAGAGCGAGGGAGGGAGGGAGGGAGGGAGGGAGGGAGGGAGGGAGGGAGGGGGAGAGAGAGAGAGAGAGAGAGAGAGAGAGAGAGAGAGAGAGAGAGAGAGAGAGAGAGAGAGAGAGAGAGAGAGAGAGAGAGAGAGAGAGAGAGAGAGAGAGAGAGAGAGAGAGAGAGAGAGAGAGAGAGAGAGAGAGAGAGAGAGAGAGAGAGAGAGAGAAAGCACAGAGACAAGGGGGGGGGGGGGAAGTAGCAGGCAGGGAGGGGGGAAGGGAGAATGTAGGGGGCCTTTGGAAAAGCAGACATGTCTACAGGGATAGCAACTCGCAGGGAAAGCAGGGATAATTCAATATTTATTTGCATCGTTAATGGCGTTCTACACTTAATGCAAGAGGACGTGCGACTTGGAACCGTGCAAGAGATACGCACAGCCCAAGTTTGTCAAAATTGATGAGGAACTCTGGAGATCCCGCGAGGCGGTCCATAATCCTCGGAAGCGGGCAGTTACCAAAACCAATGCAGTTTTCAGGAGGTCGCCATCACAAAGTGGTTTGAGTGCGGGATCAAGCGCCATGCTCGACGGTATTTCAGGGCCTCTAAACGATGTCAGCCACTGTAGTGAACAGGAGAGGGCCACGTGCCACTTTTGGTGCAAAATGGGCGCTTACCACCATATGGAGTTTAGCTCGAACTTCTTGACTGGCAGCTCATTGAGGGACTGCGGGGGCTCCCGTAGCACAAACTCCTACACGAGCACCCAAGCAGTCCATATGAGTGGATCCATGTATGTACCCACGTGGGTCTGGGTGCACTCAAGGGTCGGGACCAGATACCTATCGATAAGGATGATCTAGCCCTTCAAGCCCATCGAAAACATCACCATTCTGTGCAACCCTCCAAACCCCTGGGACCCTGGCCAGGGCTTCAGGTCGACTGGTTGAACGGCCATTTACCGCCATGGCTGCATACAGCGCAGCCCCGAATCTACGTTGAGGTAGTACGAGCTAAATCTAAGGCGGGCATCTAACTTGCTTGGCCAGCACGTACAGCATCCCACGAAGTCCTGACACTAGCTTCGAGGAACACAACATCTGAATAAACCTTGTCCTTAGTCTCTTGTGGTTCAGAGAAGGCTAGTATATACTAACCTATATGCAATATAGCTATATTGCATATAGGTTAGTATATACTAGCCTACAGGCTATAACCCGTATGCAGTGTATGTAATGTAGATTATAACCTGGATATAGGTTATAACCTATATACTAACCTATATGCAATATAGGTTACAGTAACTCTATGACGCACATTGAGCATGCTTCGAACTATGTATGACGCACAATACTTAAATCATACGTGATGGAAGAATGCCTCCAACATAAAATGTGCACAAGTACATCAACCCTTTCAATACAAAGGGCATCCAGCTTGGTATCGTGCATGATCTCGATGCATAATCCAATATGATGCAATATGCTATCTGGCTCTATTCTGACCAAACAACATCGATATCAGATTGTCACTCGACTGACGAAAACGTGAGTTTGAAAAGCTCATATATGATAAGCTGATATGAAGTCATGCCTTCCAGGAACCTTCAAGAAAGTAACATACTTCTCATGCATATGGACGAGTCATGCACTGACAAGATTGGGCCACGCATGCGCAGCAGCAGATCTGAAGCTTTCAAGCTATGCTTGCACAACCGGGAGTATCAAGTGAAAAGAATATCAAGCAATACTTGCAGCTCATTTACATCTTACACTACTCATGATTGCAATTGATGTCTAGATGTACATCACGTGCGATATCACAGGTGATTACTGTGTAGCAAATGTTCCTATGTACTGTACGTAATATTCTGGTGATGATGTCATGGGGCATACCGCAGTGTTCATGGAGAACTTGAGCTTGGGCTTGGGCCACGAGAGCGAGGTCACTCCCTTCCGCTTCACAAACAGGTTGTCGTAGAAGCGGTCAAGGAAGTACACCGCACTTCCATTTGCACCATCTTGTGTAGTACTGCGTGTGGGCTCATTTGTAAACCTGTGCCCGGAGGACCAACGTGAGCAATATTATTAATATGCCAGCCTTTTTCCACACAATGCACTATGCACTTTAGTGCAAGAGAGGACAGTAATGGTGCGACAGAGACGTCCTTGTGCACACGAGAGTCCAGTGCTACTGGATCTGATCCCACATGGCCTGCAGGCCATGAACTACGCGGAGCATGTGTCCTAGGACGCATGTGTATGCACATGGAATCTCGGGTCCCCTGCGCAGAGAATTGCGGCTTTCACGTAGCCGTTAGCGATTCAGATACGATTGGGATATTTGCAAATGGTTTAACGTGGTCACATACCTAAACCACGTGGAGCCCTGCGCTAGCGTAAGCTTGAGAGCCCTTAGCTCGCTAGCTATACATAGCTTACGCTCGAGATCCTTAGGGGGGAAGGGGAGGGAGTGGGGAACTGGAATTGCAGTCTATAGGTAGCTACCACTTGCGGAACGGGCGCCTAGAGCACCGGTGGCACTGGAGGTACCTCAGACAGAGTAGGCTCCGCCATCAGCAGTTGTCTTGCGGTGCTGTCAGATCAACAATCATGGAACGCTGCCGTAGCTTCCGCCAACAGCGATGTGCAAGTCTTGATGTGTATAACTCAAGAAGACGCATTCTGGATATATAATAACATGATAAGCTCAAGCTGAAGCTTGAGCTCAGCATGGGTTTAGTTATTCAGAATGTGAGAATGATGTACCAGCAGGGTGCCGCTACCATTACGAGGGGATGACGCACCAATACATAATGGGCAGGGAGCCCGATACAGACGGATCTCGGATGACAGTCCCATAATACAGGCGGCCGTCTTTGGAGGAGTTGGCGGGAGGAGCTCTTGAAAGGTTCCCACCGCTGTCACTTGCCTGTCACCCACAACGCCCCTCGCAATGTGTACAGCAAACATGGGTAC
Organism: Botryococcus braunii; assembly: GCA_002005505.1. NCBI lineage: Eukaryota > Viridiplantae > Chlorophyta > Trebouxiophyceae > Botryococcus > Botryococcus braunii. The sequence goes on from KV908363.1 coordinate 355,966, forward strand.
GTGCCCCACACGGCTATCTACTCTTCATTGAATTCGTCTTAGGATTATCTGTAGGTTGTTCTGGAACTTATAATGGTAATTTGCAAGCTTGTCCTGGACTCTGCACACCCTTTTCCTTGATTGCTTCTTGAATGACATTAGTGTCTTGGAATCCCCCGTGGGAAGCCCTTGAAAATGTCAGCGAGCGCACAGCAAAGTGCTTTACTCAATCATCCTGGTCTCCACGAGGGACCTAAGTATACACAAAGAGATGCACAGGTTGCGCCTGCAAACTTCAACTTCTGTAAATACTTCTTTGTCCAGATTCGAGTGCATACCTGAACATACCATCGGACCAAGT
>KV908363.1:361305-363805 GCA_002005505.1 Botryococcus braunii
CATGGACTGAAGCTATTAAGAGCCAGCTTAAAAATCATAGGCGTGCAATCGGCGGGCCAAGAATTAACGTGTCGTTTCCAAAAGGCGTGAAAAACGTCTCGACGGTTTCCTTGGGCACCTGTTCCCCATTAGGACCAAGGCTCAGGATCAATAAGCAACAGCCAACGCTACGCAATACAGTTGACTCTGTTCACGACTCCTGGGTAAACAAAAGGGGATCTCCAAAGTGAGAAGCATTCGAGGACTGCCTTGTCAAGGACTGCACAGTGTGTTGTCCTCATAAGTGCTTTACATGTGGAGGAGATCCCGATGAAGAAGAAGTGGGCCTCTCCCTCCCTTCCCCCTTCCTTCAACCATCCACGCTTCTCCCTCAGCCCCTCCCCCCCCCCCCCACACACACACACACACACATGCACACGCACACGCACATGCACACGCACACGCACCCCCCCCCCACACACACACACACACACACACACACACACACACACACACACGCACACGCACACGCACACACACGGCTTGAGTCGAATATATGGGGCATGGCAAAAGGCAGGCCTTGGTGCGCAGGCCGCACCTGCTCAACGCGAGGTGGATTCCATTTGGGAGAGCCGGTTTTCTTGATCAATGTGGCGTCAACTCCCTCCATGAAGTCAGAGGGACCAAAGCAGATGTGACTGACGAGGTGATACTCCATCTGAAGGCAGGCAGCCAAGTCCAGCCAGCGTCCCCGTCTCAGCTGCTCCAGAGTGATCTTCTGTGAGAGTGGGGAGCCCCTGTGGCCAGAATCAGGATCAATACTGATGTGACTCAAAAGTGAACTTTGATATGGCCCCAAAGGCTGGAGCTTCAAACTGGCAACAGATATGACAATGATGACAAGACGACGCTGATGCAGGACAAGACTTAAGGTCCAGAATGACAATATTGTCACGACAATAAAGGACACACCCATAATGATGCAAGACCCAAGTTGGCCTCAGAGTGGCAGTAGTGATATGACAAATAATGGACTGAAAAAAAAAATCTAAGAGGGTGAGCTTCAGACTGGCGATGCTGGTATGACAATAATCACACGAGGATAATCATGAAAGACACGATTTAATAAATCAGACTGGCGATACTGGTGTGACAGTCATCACATGACCAAAGGTGATGGAATTCAGATAGCTTCGGACTAAAAACAAGGATACGGAGATGGTGATATTAGGATACTACCAAGACAACGGCGATATGATAACCGCAAAGGACAACAAGAACGTGCGGATTTGTCGGTGGATTTGTATACTTGTTTATGTATGACAGCTTGCACGTGCCTGCAAACCTGCCTGCCTGCTGTTTCTAAGTTGGGTAGGAGGATCATAAAGATCAGTGTCATTCCGGAGGGGAAGCAACTGTAATAAGGCTAAAACAAGACTGCAAAACCCTTGGCGACGGGCCGGCACAAACCCTCCCCCCCCCCCCCCCCAAACAAACATGACTTGCAACAAAACGCTTTCCTGATGATTGAGCAAGCTCAAACGCCAGAAAATCTCTCCCGTGTCCTCTCTTTGTCTCTGGATGTGAAAGGGCCCCGACACTTACTCTTGTGGAGGGCAGCGCTTTAGTGAGGCAGCGCTTTTAGCTTGTGGAGGGAGGGCAAAACCTGTAACTGGGGTACAGAGCTGGCGCCCAAAGGGAGCGGCGTAGTGCACGACCAACACTCACAGCAGTCCGGTGGCCAGGTTTGGTTTGGGTTTGCTTCTTTCCCCTGCCCGGGGGCGGGGATGGAAGGGGCGGGGACCTACTTGGCCATGTCAGCGAGCGCGGCCTTGCTCCAAGGGGTGTTCTGTTTTTCAAGGGCGGTATAAATGTCCTCAACTCTGGAGAAGCCAAAGGCGTCGGCCACTGCGTTGAGCTCCGAGAGCAAGCCGCTGGAGGGCGGGAGAGGAGTGCGCGCCTGGAAGTCGGCCAGAAGGCGCGCCACTCTCCTCCTGTCGGAAGACTCCGGACCCAGCTCCACAATGGCCTCCTCCAATTCCTCCAAAAAACCTGACTGGATGTAATGCGTCGCCAGCTGCGCCTCCAGGACTTGAACCCCTGATGAAAAAGCAGCCGCAAGATTTGAGTCACAGGCTCACACCCGCATAAACAAAAGGCCCCCTTCCCACCCCCTGATGAGATTCAGGTCCTCCCCGCCAGGGCCTACCTTTTGACCCAGTCTTGCTTGAAGCCTTCGGCCCATAGCACTGTCATGGGGCAGATTAAAAACCTGGCTGCTGCTTCAAAAGGAAGCAGGCTTTGTGCCAACAGAAACTTGTATTCAGACGAGCAGAACAAAACTTCTGGTCATTAGTCAGTACCCTAACTCGAGTAGACTGAAGCCTAATCGATTGGTCGTGCACTCATAGGGCATAGGATACATATGGATCAACATGGGGCTATGTTTCTCCCGGGGGGGGGGGGGGGGGGTTATCCTAACAGCCGTGCTGCCCCGGGAACAGGTCTCCGACCATTGAGA
>KV908363.1:366305-386305 GCA_002005505.1 Botryococcus braunii
GCTGGACTCGAAAAATGTACAACAAAATGGTGCCAATGGCGCAAAGAATGGGCTTAGTCCTCAACATGAGAAGCGAGTCCTTGTACTGCTCAAGGCAATTAAGCCACACCTTTTCCCCGGCACCCTTCAGGATGATGGCGAAAACCGCTGGGTCTGCAATCCACTTTTGATACTGGCTGAGCAAAGTTTCAACCTGCGCAAAGCACATAGGTTAGCCTTATTTTCTCCATGGGCCACCAAGCAATGACCGTACCTGCAAGAAAAGCCTGAAAGTACAGCCTTGTACAAGGCGTACTGTAGCATAGAGTGAATCAAATATAACAAGCAGTGATTCAACCATTCCCGGAATGTGATTTAAGCATTGCAACATACCATAGAGTGGTTCAGTGCATTTAATGCCCTTGCCCTGCAGTTCCACACAAATATCAGAGAGCCTAATTCTGAACCGGCTGCAGCAGACGGGAAAGGCCAGGGAGGCACCGATTTAGTGTAGCGACTCCAATGCCATGCCTGTTAACCGTCAAGATCTGCACACACACTCCCAATCTGGTGGGATCAAATCAGTAGTAAGGAGCTTCAAAATCAGGATGTGGTGCTAACTTTAAACAGGTGCTCAACAGCAAGGGGCGAACCTCAGGTCCAGGTGGGGTGCTCGGTGAGCTCATGGCTCTCACACAATCACAACCCTGTATACTCCCTGTCAAGCCTTTTAGAAGTTTCTGCCGGCCTTTTTGCAACCAGCCCAACCCCAATAGTCCTAATGGCCTCCCCATGCCATGTCTTCGGATGTCGAAATTACAGGAGTGAAGAAAAGAATGTATACTAAAACTAGGATACACACTCGAATAAAGTAACACGATCAGACAAGTCTTTGCGTTGTAATTCAACTGTTGCTAGTTCCAAGACCGTTTGCTGGTGCACCGCGGGATGTCCCGGATCGTCCGATCCAGCATGGGATTCCCAAGACTAGCTTGCTGAACTTTAGAACGTTATAGCTTGCCAAACAATGTCTCTCAGCACTCTTATTTTCCACGTGATCTGTTGCTAGCAAGAGCCTTTCGGATTGCCATGGGTGTACCGTCACTCCAGAGTACAGCCTACTCTGGAGCGTACGTGTACTGCACGTGTTCTCTTTAAACGTGTGTGAGAAACAGCAACTGGTCTTCTTTTAAGAATGTCATGGAGTGTCTTGGCTTTTCTCAGCGTGTGTATGTAGCAATGACAAACTACGTTATTGAGAGCTTCGCATGCTTGCTCCCCCTGCCTCTGTCACTCTCCCCTCTCAGTCACTTATCTTTTTGCTTTTAGATCGAATCTCGCCGCGATTCTGCACTTTCTGCCACGGTGTATTAAAACGGTTAACCCTGCTATAGGTCGGTTCCCCTTAAGCTCTTGGCCAGCTCTGCTTTGGGAGAGCAGTTTGTAAAGTTATCCGAATTGTTTGCACCGATGAAAGTGCCAGTGTGGCCCGAGCGCCACACCGTATGTGCTAGCGCGAAGCCTAAAGAGGCTACGCCTGGCCTAATGTACCGCTTGGCATCCGACGGGGCTAACCCTGGCGGAGTCTGCCTGCCGCGCGCTACATTCTCCCCCTCCTAGGTGACCGAGCTCCCGGGAGGCCTGCCAAAGCAAGCCGCAGTCACAGGCAGAGGTGTATAGAAGGTCACTGCCACACTTCTATACATCACACTTTGAGCCGGCGAGTCTCCTCCAGACACCAGACCGCAGCCTGGGTGTACACTTGCCTGAGGTATCTCTATGGTACGCCTAGACCAGAATCCCGCAGTGACGGGGCCCAAAGGGCAGTCGTCGGCGTGAACAAATGTACACTCCACGTGTACAGGTTCCCATGAAGAAGCAGTGAAGTTGCTAGCTTCAGGGCGGATAGTAGGGGCCGGGGCTGGACGACACTTAGCCACCAAGTCAGGGGACGTTCTGTGATCACGCGAACGTATGGGTAAACCACGACCCCCCGGTGACGCAGCTTGACAGGCTCGTGCTGCTGTGTTTCCCCTAGTCAACCTGCCCACGACGGCGTGCCCCGCCTCGTGGTGCCCGTGCGTTGACTGTGTCCCAGTATCCCTTTACAACATTGGGAGCATTTGTCAAATTCCGTTCCTCTTCCCAGGTGTCATGCTCTGACGAGTAACCCTTCCAACGGACAAGGTACTCATACTTGGGACGGCCACGTGAATTGACACGACGGTGGTCCATTAAGGCTTCCACCTCGTACTCATCTTCCCCCTCCAGCACCTCGGCAGGTGGTGGGGGTTGCATCGAACCATCCCGCCGGTACCGTTCCAGGTTGGAGACATGAAAGACATCATGAATCCTCCATCGTGCCGGGAGGTCAAGCTCATAAGCTTGGGTACCCACACGTTTCACGACTTGGAACGGCCCTACCCAACGCGGGAGGAGCTTGGGCGTGCCCACCTTGAAACGGAGGTTCTTTGAGGAGAGGAGGACCCAGTCCCCCACACCAAATTGAACGTCCCTTCGTTTGGTGTTGGCATACTGCGCTTGTCTCGCAGTGGCCACCCGATGGGTCATCCTGGCCTCATTGATGAGGCGTTGCATGCCCTGAACAAAGTCAGACGCACCAGGTACCCGTCTATTGGGGAGAATCGCGACTGGCAGGTGGGGGTGAAACCCGTAGTTCAGCAAAAACGGCGAGGACCCCGTGGACTCGTGATCGCAATCATTGATCGCGAATTCTGCACAGACCAACTTCTCATCCCAATCATCCTGGGACTTGGCCACATACATGCGTAGCATGTCCTCGAGCACTCGATTCACTCTCTCAGTCTGCCCATCCGTCTGCGGATGGTAGGCTGTTGACATGGCTTGTCGAGTCCCAATGGATTGACACAAAGCTCTAGCAAAGTGGCTGGTGAAGAGCTTATCTCTATCGGACACCACCACTTGGGGAACACCGTGCAACTTCCACACATTGTCAACGTACAGCTTAGCCGTCTGCTCAGCCGTAGCCTTGGTGGTTGTGGGCATAAGATGCACCATCTTGGTCAGCTTATCCACTACGACGAAAATGGCATCATGACCCTTGCCTGTCCTAGGCAATTGGGTAATGAAATCCATAGTCACCGTGTGCCAAGGATTCAGCGGCAACTGTAAAGGTTGCAGCAACCCCGCAGGCAAAGTGTTCCGAGCCTTGTTCTTCTGACACAAGTGGCACGTTAGCACGTAACGTTCGATGTCAGCAAGCATGGTAGGCCACCAATAATGGCGCCTTACCAGGGCCAAGGTTTTCTTCACTCCTTGATGGCCAGCATACGGGCTATCATGCAGTTCCTTGAGGATGTGAGCTCGCAGCCCGAAAGCATCCGGAACCACGGCCTTCCCCTCCCTTAGAAGGAAGCCGTCAAAGTCTAGCAGACCTTCAACATTCTGCTTATCTTGGAACCATGGGTCTTGAGTATAACCCTGGACAAATTTGTCCTTCCAAGACAGAGCAACCCCGGCCGCAGCACTCCCCTCCCCCGCAGAGCGGATAGTGCCAACCAAGGCACAAAGAGAGAGCGTTGGCAGACAACGGTGCGCCGGGTGCGAACACCCACCAATCACCACGCCATTGATGATTGGACAAGGAGCCTCATAGTCGGACGGATGCCGACTCAGAGCGTCAGCCACCACATTGGACGTGCCGGGGGCATAGTCCATGCGAAAATTGAACCTTGAAAGGAACTCTGCCCACCTGGTTTGCCGTCTACTTAAAGTAGGCAAAGTGTCCAAATAAGTGATAGCCTTGTGGTCCGTGACTACACGAAACTCAGGGGCCCCCTCTAGGTAGCACCTCCAGACTGTCAATGCATGCACCACAGCTAGAAGTTCTTGCTCCCCAGTAGGATAGTTAACCTCAGCGGGAGTCAAGCGACGACTCTCGTAGGCAACTGGGCGACCCTCCTGGTACAACACGGCCCCCAACCCTGCCAAAGACGCATCGCAATGGACCTCAAACGGCTTTGAGAAGTCAGGATACGCTAAGCAAGGTTGTTGAATGAATTGGTCAATACTGTACTTAGTGACATCCCCTGTCACATGCCATCAACAGCAGTGTAAACTATAGCCGTTATAGCCCTTTATGAACGGTATAGATCATACTCGTACCTCAATGACATAACACGTGACTTGTACGATATGCGTTCTCAATAGACATTACGTATGGTAGTACTTTAGGATCCCTGCAGTCCGAGCCATCCCTGGGCAGCCCAGGAACGGCTCGGTACTTGTCCGAAGCATGTTGGTATCCTTGACCAACCTCTACTGTTGGAGAGTGCTGTGTGCTGTTCCTGGAAACGTTGTAGCGTGGACGGTTTTTCCCACAGGCTACGAAGTGACGCTGCCGTCGTGCCATCACTGCAGGTGTGTTTAGGATTCTCAAAGCCGTTCCAGATATGATTGTGCTCAAACATTCAGACCAGTTAGATATTACTGCTGTGTGCATTGATGAGAGTGCATGACGAGAGCGCACTGAATGTTTGACCTCATTGAGACTTATGTTGACGTCCACCGTTGTGGCGGTAAGATAGTTTCACTGTACAAACATCACAAAGAGACCTTGCTGAGTTACTGATGAACTATTATTGTATTCTAGTGACGTAAAGTAGACATCGCAAGGCCTCTTTGGTGCTGAACTCTGCTATCAGGCAAGGCGTAGTGTTACGTGGTCTTTAGCAAGAGTGAGAGCAGTTAAGATCATTTGTAAGACTTGTCCGAAGCATGTTGGTATCCTTGACCAACCTCTACTGTTGGAGAGTGCTGTGTGCTGTTCCTGGAAACGTTGTAGCGTGGACGGTTTTTCCCACAGGCTACGAAGTGACGCTGCCGTCGTGCCATCACTGCAGGTGACGCCGCAAGCAGAAATGCTTGAGGTTATGGGCCCACGCTTTCCAAGCTGAGCTTGCAGTGACGCACGACAGATTTCCAGGGAGAAAAGGGGTTTCGGACCCCGCTTCGAGACTGCGAGCTTCACTGACGAGTGAGGTCTGGCCGTTCAAACATATCGAGCTAGTCACGTAAAATTATTCCTTCTGTAGTGCTGGAAGGAATTGTTGTACAGTAGCAACTGGGCTGGGAAAGCAGAAGTACTTCTGGGACTGATCAACTCAGTGTCAGAGCTAGGAAGAAGTGCTTCCAGGGGAAGTCATTTAAGGCTTGGAGTGAAGAACTGGCTTGATCATGAAAACTAGAAGCAGACAAGTGATCATGAAAACGAGAAGTAAGCGCACTGCAACGGAGTCTGGATCAGCTGGGTCTGGCTCCTCCATCAGTGCATCACCCAGCCAGCCAGCAAACTCCACTGCGCAGAGTGGAGAGATGTGCATCGCAATGACGAAAACCGGTGGCGTCGTCACCACGAATGTCAAATGTCCAGTGACTCTGGACAGAGAGGGAGTGGAATTTCCACTCTGGGATCTGGCATATGTGGCAGCCTGTGGCCTCAAAAGGTGCAAGGCAGCCATTGAAGCTCCAATGCCAGACACAGAGGAGAATGCAGCAGCGCTCCTAATGCTGATTGAGAGCGTCCCCAAGGCGTGGGGTGCCAAGCTGGCTGCAATGCAAGTGGCAGCCAATGCCTACCAGTGGGTTCGAGAGCGTTTTACTGGAGGGGCAGACCAGGAGGTAACAGCACGCTGGCTGGAGCTCCTACACACCAGCATGGGAGAGACAGAAACGTTGGAGGACTACTACAACAGGAAGGTGGCACTCTTCCATGCACTCAAGCGAAATGGGCACTCCATCATGGAGAGAGAAGCCAAGCTGGCAATCATCAAGGGCCTGCCAGAGGAAGCGAAGGAGACTGGGATGTTCTCCTCATCTGCTGGGAAGGATCTGGAGGGACTGTGGGAGATCATCTCCACCACAGCCAAGGGACTGGGCTTCAACGACCAGGTCCCCAGAGTCACCCCTGTGGCCAGGGCAGCCATCACACCAGCCTACTCCACCACACCAGGGACTGCAAGCCCACAGGAGACCCAAGCTGGAGGCCAGGGGGGCCAAGCTTCATCGACCAAGGTGGAGGGACGGGACCGGCGTGACAACAGGCGCTGCCGCTACTGCAACAAGCTAGGCCATTTTGAGAGGAACTGCCTCAAGAAGGAGGCGGACGAGAAGATGCAACAGAACCTGCAGCAAGTCATGGCTGCAATGGCCAATCTGCTTCCGCAATTCCAAAATCAAGCGTCGGCTGCAGTGGCTCGACCTCCGGAGGGCAGCGGGAACGGCAACAACTTTTTCCCCGGGGGATATCCACCACCCTCTGGTATGTCTGCCATGATTTCTCTGAATGTCTTAACACCAACACGCGTCATGCCAGAAGCGAGAAGTTTTCTGGTGGACAGTGGAGCCACCATCCACCTAGTCAATGATCTGTCCCTGCTACATTCCCCCACCCTGCACAGAAATCCCATTCCTTTGCATATGGCTACGTCAGATGCCACGGGACAGATAATTGCAACTGGTTCCCTGTGCTTGAGCAGTGCAGAACAGCAACCCCTGTGGCTTCACAATGTGCATTGTGTTCCTTCAGCTACAGCTAATCTGATTTCAGTGACAGCTGCTATACGTGATGGGGCTAGTTTTGTGACAGACAGTGTGGGAAGTTACACTGGTATGCGTGGCGCTCAAAACTGGTCTTGTTCAGTTGCACAGAGAAATGGCCTGTATTTCTTGCAGAAGGTCAGTCCAGTCAGAAACCCTGCCTCTGTGTTTGTTAACACAGCCAGAGCACCAGTCGCTCATGATTGCAGATTGAGAGCACTGTGGCACAGTAGACTGGGGCACCCAGGGGAGGTTAATATGAGGCGACTGCAGTCTGAAGATTTGGTCCTGGGCATCCCTGTATCTCTCTCCCCTTGCGCAAACTGTCACTCTTCGTGTGAAGCGTGCATTCAAGGAAAGCACAGTCGTCCCCCTTTTGGAACCAGTTCCAGAGCAGCCACTGAGCCCCTTGAGAGAATTCATTTGGACACAGTTGGCCCCATCTCCCCTACAGCTATTACTGGGGAGCGCTTCTTTGTCACGATTGTGGATGAGGCTACGCACTACGTCATAGCCCTGGCAGTAAAAACCAAGGATGCAATCAGCAGTGCAGTCAGAGACCTCCTGATTTTTTGGCAGAGGCAGTTGAACCGCTCTGTTAAGTGCATTCGTACTGACAGGGGGACAGAATTCCTCAACAGTACATTGAAGGGTTTCTGTACGCAGGAGGGAATTAAATTTGAGACCTCTGCAGCATACACGCCTCAGCAAAATGGCGTTGCTGAACGGATGAACCGAACAATCAAGGAGAAGGCCAGAACACTCATGTTGCATGCAGCTGCCAAACAGTCACTCTGGAAGGAAGCAGTGGAGACAGCCTGCATCCTGTACAATATGGGACCTGTGACTGGACGTGACAAGACGCCTTATGAAGCCTTCCATGGGGTAAAGCCCGATGTATCCCTGCTCAGGACTTTTGGCTGTCTAGCACATGTGCACATACCTGATCACCAAAGGGGAGTGTTTGAGTCTAAGACCTCCCCTGGTCTCTTCACAGGGTATTCCAGTGTGTCAAAGGCATATAGAATTTATATGGGAAACGGGATTTGGAAAGAAAGCAGAGATGTTACCTTTCTGGAGCACTTAAGGGGCGCAGACAGAGTGGGGCTTAGCACCATGTCTCCTGTGAGTCCAAATGCAGTCCAGCAGCCCTTTGCCTTGCCTTTTGTACAACAGGAGGGCCAGCAGTCCTTGGGTCAGTTGTCTTTTTGGGACTCAGATGATCCTGAGCCTCTCTGCAACCGAGAGGTCAACGTGCAGCAGTCCGGACCTGACTCCCCCTGTGCAACCACCCCCTGTGCAACTACCCCATGTGCAATCAACCCCTGTGAGAATTCTGAGACTACAAGTGTCAACGTGGACGGGGAGCCCACTTCCTCGGAGCTGAGCCATACGCAGTCCGGCCACAGCTGGTCCGTACTCGGACACATGGAGAACCTGGCGCGAGGAGGCGAGGAGACCAAGTCACACATGCAACGTTTGAATAATGTGCAAGAATGTGTTCGAATGGAAGTTGGGGCCATGGGTGTCCGAGGGCAAGACGGGCTGACCCGGCAGCAACGGTATGATCAGAGAGTAGCAGCACGTGAGACTGCAGCTGAGGTCACTGTGGAACATGATGGAGATGTGAGTGATGGAGAGAATAGGAGAATGTCAGAGGCCATTTGCCCAGGGGAAGCAACGGAAGCTCAGCCTAATGGACAGGACTTGGCCAGGCTGGAGGGCATGTCTGATCATGTAAGCGCTGAGAGTGAGGCAAGAGAGGTCAGTTTGGAGATTTCCAATCAGACACTTGATGGACAAAGGGAGTCTTCAGATGGCCAGGCTCTGCGTGCTTGTGAGGGACACACTGGGGAGTCACAGGTGTGTTGTGAGAGTACAAGCGTGGATGAGAGAGACACCACTGCAGGGTGTCGCACAGTGCCAGATTATGCTGCGCCTTTGAGTGATGAGTGCGTTTGGGACATGACGAGTGATGTAAGACCCAGATTGAGTGGAGCAGCATGTGAATCCTCCAAGGAGAGAAAGCTGCAGACACCTCCAGAGTGGGAGAGAGTCAGAGAGGTGTGTAACGCAGTAACCTCGAGCGAAAGAGTAGTGGAAGCACGTGCGTGTGAGCCTAGAGAGGATAGCCATGTTGTGCATGATCACAATCTGAATCCTGTAAAGGGTAAGATACCTGGGGTGAGGTGGTCCAAGGTGCCAATCCCTGGAAACCTCAGGGAGGCGCAAAGATCCCCTCAGTGGGAATTCTGGCGCCAGGCAATGCAAGAGGAGCAAGATTCTCTTGATGCGCACGAGGTGATGGAGTACGTTGAGAGACCCAGGGGACACAAGGTGATCCCTGTGCATTGGATCTTCTCTGTGAAGACTGATGCACATGGGAACGTGTTGAGATTTAAGGCTCGGCTTGTAGCCCAGGGCTGTAGACAGATTCCTGGAGTTGATGTAGATGAGGTCTTTGCACCTACCAGTAGCTATGGGTCCAGGAGGACTTTGCTAGCAACTGCTGCAGCAAAGAACATGGAAATTCACCAGGTGGATATAAAGACCGCCTTTTTGAATGGTGAATTAGAGGAGGAGGTGTATGTGACACAGCCTCCTGGATTTGATAATGGCAACCCCAACATTGTGTGCAGACTGCGTAAGGCCCTTTATGGCCTGAAGCAGGCTCCCAGGGCTTGGCACAAGACCCTGAATGAGAAGCTGCTGAGTATGGGATATGAAGTGTGTAAGAGCGATGCGGGAGTTTACATAAAGAGACACGAGGATGGGGAGCTGTCATACATGCTTGTGTATGTTGATGATCTTTTGATTGTGGCAATGGGTGCGGAAGAGATAGAATGGGTGAAAAAGGAGCTGTTGGCAAGCTTCAAGATTCATGACCTTGGTGAAGTCAAGGACTTCTTGGGCTGCCAGATCCTGAGAGATAGAGAGAATCGGTGCTTATCACTGAGCTGCGTGCCTAAGATTGATGCACTGTGTGAGAAGTTTGGGGTGAGTGCTGAGTCACGTACAGTCGATACTCCCATGAGTAAAGACTTTGTGATGTCTGGGATGCCGCAGGTTACAGTGGGTGAGACCAGCTTTGGGTCTGGGACTCCACTGCCTCCCGGGCATAGATATTGTGAGCTTGTTGGGTCTCTGTTGTATATTGCTAATACAACTCGACCTGATATAGCTCAGGCTGTGGGTGTTCTGTCCCGTTACCGGAACGCTCCCACCACTGCCCACATGAATGAGGGCTTGAGGGTATTGAGGTATCTTCAGTCTACTCGAGAGTGTGTCTTAGTGCTGGGAGGGAAAGGGCCTGTGTTAGAAGGTCATGTTGATGCAGATTATGCTGGCGATATTGACAGCAGGCATTCTACCTCGGGATATGTGCTATCAGTGTTTGGCAGTGCTGTGGTCTGGGGTAGTAAGAAGCAACACTCAGTTGCTACCTCCACTGTGGAGGCAGAATTCATGGCAACCAGTCTGGCTATTAAGGAGCTTAACTGGCTGCGTGGGTTCATGGAGGAAATCGGAACTCCTCCTTGGTCAGTGAAGCTATACTGTGACAATCAGGGGTGCATTGCTAACCTGAAAAACCCACTGTATAGCAAGTATACTAAGCACATTGCAGTGTGCTTCCACTTTGCACGTGAAGCTATTGCAAAGGGGCAGGTTACACTCTGCTATGTGGAGTCTGCAAGGAACAAGGCAGACATGCTGACAAAGCCTCTCGCTCGCCCTGCCTTCCAGACGCACAGGCGAGGGTTTGGACTTGTGAAGATGACATAGGTGACAGGGTGCTGTCAAGGGGAAGTGTTGAATGAATTGGTCAATACTGTACTTAGTGACATCCCCTGTCACATGCCATCAACAGCAGTGTAAACTATAGCCGTTATAGCCCTTTATGAACGGTATAGATCATACTCGTACCTCAATGACATAACACGTGACTTGTACGATATGCGTTCTCAATAGACATTACGTATGGTAGTACTTTAGGATCCCTGCAGTCCGAGCCATCCCTGGGCAGCCCAGGAACGGCTCGGTACTTGTCCGAAGCATGTTGGTATCCTTGACCAACCTCTACTGTTGGAGAGTGCTGTGTGCTGTTCCTGGAAACGTTGTAGCGTGGACGGTTTTTCCCACAGGCTACGAAGTGACGCTGCCGTCGTGCCATCACTGCAGGTGTGTTTAGGATTCTCAAAGCCGTTCCAGATATGATTGTGCTCAAACATTCAGACCAGTTAGATATTACTGCTGTGTGCATTGATGAGAGTGCATGACGAGAGCGCACTGAATGTTTGACCTCATTGAGACTTATGTTGACGTCCACCGTTGTGGCGGTAAGATAGTTTCACTGTACAAACATCACAAAGAGACCTTGCTGAGTTACTGATGAACTATTATTGTATTCTAGTGACGTAAAGTAGACATCGCAAGGCCTCTTTGGTGCTGAACTCTGCTATCAGGCAAGGCGTAGTGTTACGTGGTCTTTAGCAAGAGTGAGAGCAGTTAAGATCATTTGTAAGACTTGTCCGAAGCATGTTGGTATCCTTGACCAACCTCTACTGTTGGAGAGTGCTGTGTGCTGTTCCTGGAAACGTTGTAGCGTGGACGGTTTTTCCCACAGGCTACGAAGTGACGCTGCCGTCGTGCCATCACTGCAGGTGACGCCGCAAGCAGAAATGCTTGAAAGGTGCATGTGTCAAGGCATGTTTAATCTCGGTAAACGCCCGAACACACCCAGCACTCCATACCCAGGTCACACCTTGGCGTAGGAGTCTGTACAGTGGCGATGCAAGTGCTGCAAAATTGCGAACAAACTTGCGAAAGTAAGTTGCCAGCCCCAGGAAAGACCGCAACTCGCCAACATTCTTCGGTGTGCTCCAATTAGCAACTGAAGCCACCTTACGTGGGTCCACTTTAATCCCATCGGCTGAGACTAAATGGCCCAAGTACTCCAGCTCATCCTTGGCGAAAGAGCACTTCTTTAGGTTAGCATACAACTTATGCTGCCGCAACAGTTCAAGGACTTTGCGGAGATGCTCCCTATGCTCTTCAATGGACTTGCTGTAGATGAGGATGTCATCAAGGTACACGAGCACAAACTTGTGCAGGTAAGGAGCAAAGATAGCATTCATGGCAGTTTGAAACGTGGCCGGGGCATTAGTCAGCCCAAATGGCAAAACCCGCCACTCGAACAACCCCGCGGGTGTTCTGAAAGCTGTCTTTGGCATATCCTCATCTGTGATCCGGATCTGGTGATAGCCAGACGTGAGGTCAAGACTAGAGAACACTGTAGAACCCTGCAGTTGATCAAGAGTATCATCGATACGAGGCATCGGATACCTGTTCTTGACCGTCTGTCGATTCAAAGCTCGGTAATCAATGACCATCCGGAGGCTTCCATCCTTCTTTTGCACAAAAAGAATGGGCGCACCATAGGGTGATGTAGACGGCTGGATATACCCTTTGTCCAACAATAGCTTTGTCTGGCGTAACGCCTCATCATACTCTAAGCGTGAAAGCCGGTACAACGGACGAGACGGTGGACGAGCATGTGGATCGCTCAAGGGTATAGTGTGTCTAACCCCTTGCCTCTCAGGCGGAAGGTGCGGGACATCTTCAGGGAAAACATCTTGGAATTCACTGAGTATGTCAACAACAGGAGAGTTAGGAGAAGGAATGGAGACATTCGGATCGGTAGACAGATCGGTTACAATTGCCAGAAAGGACTGACAGCCTTTTCTGCTTAACCTTCTAGCCTGCACCGCAGACAAAACCAATCTAGGCACATCCTCCACTTCTGAACCCTTCAAAGGCCTCTCCTCCTTAGGCGGGCAACGCAAAACGAACGGCTTGTTCTTTCTTGTATACCCCCTAACGGTGTCCTCTTCAAACATGAGATTTGCACGGAATGTCTTTAACCAGGGAGTCCCCAACAGCACATTCCAATCCATGGCAAAGTCTAGCACAAGACACGACACCTTAGCAAACTGTACCCCCTGGATGACAATGTCTAAGACAGCACATCCGATATGGTTTACAGTTCTCCCGTCAGCCAACTTAATGCTTAAAGAATCCCCCTTCGGCGGCACAATCTCCAAGTGAAGGGCTTTAGCAAAGTCTGCACTGACCACATTGCAAGAAGCTCCAGAGTCCAGCATTGCCGTGGCCTTGCTCCCCTGCACCTCGGCAGGAAACACCATCACAAGCTGTGACACGGCTTCTTGACAAGCAAATGCATGAATAGACGTCAAACATGCAGGGCCTACATCGCCAAGCGAAGGCCCACACCTTCAAGCATTAGAAGGTCCCGCGCCGGGGCTTGTCTTCTTGCCAGAAGACCCCTTCTTGAGAGGGCATTCGAATGCAAAATGGCCGGGCTTGTTGCATTCGAAACAGACGCCAGCGGCCAGCTTCCCAGCCGCCTCTCGCCTGTCCTGGCTTAGGCCGTACTTCTTCTGAAGTTTGCCCAAGTGGCGTGTGGCTCCCTTGGGATGGTTATGGGCGGGACGCTTGGTCCCACGGTCCCGAGGTACTTCTCCCTCCTCGCGGTCCCCATAGACCTTCTCCTTTCCCTTGGAGACACCTGAAAGCATAGCCAACAAAGATTCAGCCTCTTTGGCAGCTTTCACCACCGCCTCCACATTGCTCATCTCACGCCTTACCGAGGCATCCTTCATAATGAGTTCAAGTAGAGCGGGTTTTAGGCCAGCCCGAAAAGCTGCACAAGCTTCAGGCCCAGTTACTGGATATGTGACTGCCTCAACTGTTATTGCCCTAAAGGCAGTATAGTATTGAGCCACTGTTCCAGATTGTTTAAGTTGCGCCAAACGATATCGCACGGTGTCTTCCACTGACATATCGACAAAGTTGGCCAACAATTCAGCTTTGAACAAATCAAAGTCTTTCACATCCTTGCCATGCAAAGCCAAAGACTTTTTAATCAAAGCCCATTGTTCAGCTGCTTTCCCAGAAAGACACAAGGATGCGTGATCCACAAGCGTGTCAGGAGTGAGCTGCAACAACGCCGCGTATGCCGCAAACTGCTCGAACCAAGTTGTTATCTTAGTCCCATCCTTGCTTCCATTAAAAATAGGCGCTGGAGGCCTCGTTTTAGGAGCAACGAAAGGCATAGGCGAGGGAGACGCACCTTGTCCCCCCCCCGATCCTTGCAGCAAACGCATAATCGCGTCCATCTTGCCGTCCAGGCTGCCAACTTGGGTTCCCAAAGACCCAATATCAGTGTTAAGAGCCTGGACGGACGACTCTATGCTGGTCACCCTTCTGTCGTGTAGGACATGACTCGGGATCCGAGCATAAAAAGCGCGCGCCGCAGCGCACCAAAGCCAATACCTCCACACAACTTTTGCCCAAATAGTGGAAGCTTCCACTAAATCTTTGGAACATTGTGCAAGGCCTAGGCCATCGTCGCCCTCAGAGGACGGGTGCCGAACTGAATCGGCACACTCCGTCATAAGTGCCCGAGCCTCTTTCAAATCGTTGATGACTTCAACAATGCCGAGCCTTGCCCACTCAAGAGCTTCCTCAGCAGTCTCAAAGTCAAAAACCTTGGAAAGCAAGCCCTTCCAGTCATAACCCGAAGTCGAGTCGACCGGGTCAACACCCTCTGGAATATCTGGCACCTCAATATCCAACTCTTCCAGATATGAATAATAAGGTCTAGTATTTCCAGGGTATGGGAGCCTCCTTAGCGTGTATCGAGGAGGTTTGCCCACCAAAGGGACGAGGTCGGTCGGGATCGGCGGCAAAACGAGAGCCATTAAACCCAAACAAAGGAGCGCAACCCCAAACCGAAAAGCAAAGATGCTTAAAAAAAATTTTGTCAAGCCAATCAAAGCAGAAGTGACCGATATGGGGCACCAAATGTAAAGTTATCCGAATTGTTTGCACCGATGAAAGTGCCAGTGTGGCCCGAGCGCCACACCGTATGTGCTAGCGCGAAGCCTAAAGAGGCTACGCCTGGCCTAATGTACCGCTTGGCATCCGACGGGGCTAACCCTGGCGGAGTCTGCCTGCCGCGCGCTACACAGTTTCATTCATAAGCTGTCCAGTCCCTGGGGATAGTTGTGAAAGGTTATGGGCAATCGGCTTTCCCTGTACAAAGCAGACAGGTCGTCAATAGACGAAGTTACTCCAGCTACAGTCCGTACGACTGTCTGCTGAGTGCCACACACAACTGTCGGACAAGACTAGCATCTGGTGATGCCCAGCATCTTTCACAACCAGTTGCGTTACATCATTATCTTGTACACAAGCACCGATCAAGCAATCACTAGATAAGGCTCTAGACGGCTACGTTCAAGTACATGCCTATACTCCCTGAAGTCACTGTCCCTTATCTGTTTGAGTGACTACAGGGTACACTAAGCTTGTTCACTCTCACAATAGCAACAATGATACAACACACACTGCCGCACCGTACCTGTACAAAGCAGACAGGTCGTCAATAGACGAAGTTACTCCAGCTACAGTCCGTACGACTGTCTGCTGAGTGCCACACACAACTGTCGGACAAGACTAGCATCTGGTGATGCCCAGCATCTTTCACAACCAGTTGGTATTCACTCCGGTGGGGCAGCCTTAAGAGTTCATCCGACAAACGTGTGATCTAGATAGGATTGTACCTTATGTTCGAAAACGTTCAGAATCTGCCGTGTCTCAAGGTACCTTATGTTCTCAATGGACCCATATCCTAATAGTGCACACATGAAGATCACTTAAAGCACAAGGCATTCAATAATAATGTTCAGAACTCAACACTTCCCCTTGCCTGCATGCTTTAAGTGTATCTTCTCAAACCTAGTGAATCACGATGACCAACAAACACGGGCTTGGCAAGTGGCTTGGTCATAATGTCAGCCACATTGCGTGCAGATTCCACATAGAGGATATCTACCTGCCCAAGTGCCATAGCTTCCCTAGCGTTGTGGAAGCTTACTGCAACGTGCTTTGTGAATTTGGAATACAGGGGGTTCCGTAAATTAGAAATGCATCCTTGGTTGTCACAGAAAATTTTGACCCTCCAAGGTGCAGCCCCTATCTCTTCCAAGAAGCCCCTTAGCCAGTTGGCTTCCTTCACAATATGGCCAGCTGCCATAAACTCAGCTTGCACAGTTGAGGTAGCAACTGAGCTCTGCTTCTTGCTTCCCCAAACCACGGGACTACCATAGACTGATAGAACATAGCCAGTGGTGGAATACCTGTGGTCCAGGTCCCCAGCATAGTCGGCATCAACATAGCCTTCTAGCTCAGGGCCCTTTCCACCCAGAGTAAGAGCCAACTCTCTGGTATCTCTCAAGTACTTCAGCACTCGAATGGCCTCATTCCAGTGTGAGGTAGTGGGTGTCATTCTATACCTTGACAACACTCCAACAGCCTGAGAAATGTCAGGCCGGGTCGTATTGGCTATGTACAGTAACGATCCAATTAACTCGCAGTATCGATGACCAGGTGGCAGAGGGGTACCAGCCCCATGTGACATACCATCTGAGGACTCGGGTCTGCTGCTAGCCACGAAGTCCTTGGACATGGGGGTATCAACCCCACGTCCATCATCAGCAACGCCAAACTTCTCCACAAGAGCATCAATCTTGGGAGTGCAACTCATGGAAATAGTGCCATGAACTCTATTGCGTAGGACCTGACACCCCAGGAAATCATTCACCTCTCCCAAATCATGGATGGTGAAGTCCTTCTTCAATAACTCTTTCCCCCACTCAATCTCTGCAACCACTCTGGCAACTATGAGAAGATCATCGACATAAACAAGAATAAACGACAGATTACCATCAGGGGCCCTCCTGATGTATACCCCAGCGTCGCTCTTGCACACACTATACCCCATCACGCTCAACTTGTCGCTCAAGGTCTTGTGCCAAGCCCGTGGGGCTTGCTTAAGACCGTAGAGTGCCTTCCTGAGCTTGCACACAACTCTCGTGTTGCCATTCTCAAATCCTGGTGGTTGGGTTACATAGACCTCTTCCTCCAACTCCCCATTGAGAAAAGCTGTCTTGATATCCACTTGGTGGATCTCAAGATTTTGTGTGGCAGCCACTGCCAGCACAGCTCTCCTAGCACCATAGCTGCTGGTAGGTGCAAAAACCTCACCAACATCTATACCAGGAATCTGTCTGCAACCCTGGGCAACCAATCTTGCTTTAAACCGAGTGACATTCCCATGTGCATCGTTTTTTGTAGAAAAAATCCAATGAACAGGGATAACTTTCTGCCCATGGGGTCTTTCCACATACTGCATAACCTCATGGGTGTCTAAAGACTCCATCTCCTCTTGCATTGCCTGCTGCCAAAACTCCCACTGAGGTGAGCGCTGGGCTTCCCTCAAGTTCGAGGGCACGTGAACTTTTCCCAACGTGACAGAAGGTACACTCTGTACCTTATGCTGTGGTGCAGCAGGGCTGTCAGCCTTACTGATGCTGTTCCCTTCTCTCTCTCTCTCTCCCTGGTTGCCAGAATAAGGTACATTATGTACCTTATGCTGGGACTGGGCAGTACTGCCGGGATTATCTGATTCCTTCTCAAGTCTCTCTCTCTCTCCTTGACTACTGGACTCATGTGCAGCACCCTTACATTCTCGCACCTTCCGCAATGCAGAGGGGAGCAGCAGCTCTCTCTCTCTCCTGGACTCACACTTGGGCACACTACCCAGACTTGCCTGAGCTGCGCCTACAATGTCAGCCTGCACACCATAAGCATGACTAGCCAGTGACTGGGATTGGGCACCAGCTTCCCCTACTGCTGGCATGTCTAACCCACTGCTCTCATCTCTTACATCTGCACCGAACATAGCCTCGACTGTCTCAACCTGCCCCTGCATATCAGGGAGACCAACCATGTTTGGCTCACTCACAATTGCCTGACCTGGGTCAGGGGCATGCAATGGGATGTCAGAATGCTCTCTCCTAGCCACGCGCTGTACATAACGCTGCTCCCTTGTAAGGGTGGTCCCTGGAGGAAGGGGAATTTGTGACTTCCCCTGCATTCGCAACCCCTCTTGTACCTTCTGCATTTTTTCTACCTGGGATTGAGTTTCTACACCCCCCCTGGCCAGATTCTGCATATGCTCAAGCACCGACCACGAGTGCTGAGATGGTTCTGGGGTCCCAACAGTAGAATCCAGGCTGGTGGGGTTTCCTTGGTCATGTGCTGCTGTGGTCCCGTCTCCAGACTGATCCCCAGCACAAAGTCCAGAGGTCCCAGGAGCCCCAGTGGAAAGCGTCTCCACTCCATGGTCATCCTCCTCATCCCAGAACGTGGGTGGAGCAGCAGAGGGAATTGCTTGAGGCGTTGCCAGATTCTCACTGCCAAGGGGGGGTGATATCCTAGAATCATAGACAGACCCAGGCTGGACCTTTGATAGACCCACTCTCTCAGCCCCCCTCAAGTGCTCGATAAAGCTGACGTCCCTACTCTCCTTCCACACTCCATTCCCCACGTACACACGATACGCTTTAGACTGGGGACAATAACCAGTAAACATCCCAGGGATGGTCTTGGGCCCAAAAACAGACCTTTGGCCACTGGGAATGTGCACATGGGCTACACAGCCAAACGTGCGCAGCACAGACACATCAGGTTTGACACCAAAGAATAATTCCATGGGGGTCAGGGACCTGCCTGAAGTAGGACCCACATTGTAGAGGAGGGTAGCTGTCTCAAGCGCCTCCTTCCAAAGGGAGGGGTCTGCTGCAGCATGGACCAACAGAGTCCTTGTTCGCTCCTTCAGGGTCCTATTCATCCTCTCCGCCACCCCATTCTGCTGAGGCGTGTAGGGCGCTGAGGACTCCATCTTAGTGCCCTGCTGAGCACAAAACTCTTTGAATTGCTGGTTCAGGAACTCTGAACCCCTGTCAGTCCTCACACACTTCACAACCGTGCCTCGTTGGGTCTGCCAAAAACGGAGCAGGTCTATCACAGCCTTTGGGATGCAATCCTTTGACTTCACAGGCAGGGAGGCAACTTGGTGTGAACTTTCATCCACTACAGTGACCCAATATCGTTCACCTGTGATGGCAGGAGGTGATATGGGACCCACAGTATCCACATGGACTCTATCGAGTGGGTGATGTGCAGGCCTGGAAGATACAGGGAAAGGAGGTCTGGAGTGTTTCCCTTGTATACACGATTCACAGTGCTTGGGGCACTCAGAGCAGGGAGCAAGGGAGATATTGATTCCTGTAACCAGATCTTCCTTGGAGAACCTCTGCATGCTGCTGGCACCAGGATGACCTAACCTAGCATGCCACAGAGATCTCTCGCTACACACGTGTCCTTTCCTAAGATGAGACGCCTCAGCCATGTGATCAATATGTCTGCAGCCAACTTGCTGCCCTCTGACAGGACTAACAAACTCCAAAAAAAACAGACCTCGTGCGCGGGTGATATCTCCACACCACCCTTCAGGTCCCTTCATGGCTGTGTAACCACCTGCAGTGTCAGTCAGGAAAGATGCTCCATCCTGAATTGCACCAGTGACTGAAATGAGGTTGGTATGCGCAGAAGGAACACACTGCACATTGTGCAGCCAGAATACTTCGTGCCTTGCATTCACAAGGCATACAGACCCAGATGCAATGATTCCTCCCTTGGCGTCTGAGGTTGCCAAGTGCAGAGGAAGAGGCTGTCTATGCATAACTGGATTATGGAGCAATGAGAGATCATTGACTATATGCACAGAGGCACCACTATCTATTAACCAAGATGTGCTGCTAGCTCCATGCGAAGTTGGGGCAAGCACATTGAGAGAGATAAACATCGCCTCACCAGAAGGAGGGGGTGGAGGTGGTAAATGCCACCCCGGAAACGTGTGTTGACTTGTTGGATAGTTATATGCTGAAGGAGGTCCAGGGCTGGAAGCGGATGAAGGCGGGCCACCCCGGCCAGATCCATGGTCCCACCAGGCTTGAGGAGACGACTGTGGGCCTCCCTGGCCCCAGTAAGCTGCAGGCCCAACGCTTGCCGCTTGCATGTTTTGATGCAGAGCCTGCAGCTGCCTGAGCGGTCCGCAGTCAGTCATGAAGTGGCCCTTTGCCTTGCAGAAGTGGCATGTAAGCTCCTCTCTGGGCCTTCTTGCCCTGCCAGGTCCACGCCCCCTGCCACCAAAAGTAGTTGCAGAGGGGCCAGCGGGAGGCTGTTCGTTTGCTGGTAGTGCTGCTCCAACTCCCGGTACTGCTCCCACTCCTGGTGCAGCTCCAGCGCTTGATGACGCTCCAGCTACCCCCCAGAGGGACCAGCCACTGCTGCAGCTGCCATGGCCTGAGGTGTTCCCTCTGCAGGTGGGTCCTTGTACCCACGGCTGGCTGCGGCGCGCAGGATTCTTTGAATCAGCTCCAATGGCGGCTTGTCGGTTGCCATAACCTCCAGGGACTCGAGCCTCAGCACAGGAGGGAGGCCCTTCACCATCA
>KV908363.1:391305-416305 GCA_002005505.1 Botryococcus braunii
AGAGCTGAAGGACATGGTGGAAGATGCTTTCATGCTTTCCACTGTCTTGAGCAGGTTTCATCCTTGCGAACGCTCCACGAAGTAGGGAATCCCTAGAAATATTAGAAATTTTGCCCGGGAGGGACGGCAGCAGGCCTGCCACAAAGACGCAAGTAGGATCTTCAATTGTCTGAGTTTGGTGTGGCGATCCACACCTCGCTGTGGGCGCAGAATTTGGCTTATTTGGTTTATTTCTTAATTTGGTTGGTTGTGAATCACAACCAACTTGTGATCTGCAAGTTCTTTTAGCTCAGTTGGTGTGCATGTTGAGCGCTCCGCTTGAGCGAGGCATGTTGAGCGACATCAGCTGGGAGAAGCATATTAAAACAAGAGTTGGCATGCGATGTGCTTTTGCATATCAACTTAATGCGTTTACCCGTGCTCAGAGCTCGTAACCTTTCATTCAATCATCTGTAGGCCTTTATAGCAGGGAAAAAGGGGGGAGGCAGAAAGGGAGAGAGAAAGGAGGAACGGAGAGAGCTCTCAGAGGCTCTAGGGAAAGGCACGAGAAGGAGGGGTCCTTCTACACTCAAGAACATTCCCCGATGTTTTCCAATCCGGATATATTCTCCGTACAAGACTGGGTCCCGCTACGGAGTTCATACGTCATTTGGAGGGACAGGGGCCTCCCTGCAATTCCTGGCAGTTTTTTTAGCCATACTTGCAATTTTTTACTACTATTTTACAGGACGTTGACTGGGCTCAAGATGGTACCACACAGGGTCTATGCCTCACCTGGGAGCAGTCAGGAGATCAGTCTATTTGGCTGTAAGTTTACAGTCCGTTTTAGCTTGAATCAGGCTGCTTGCAGCACCATCTCGGACCCGTGGGGAAGTCCTCTGCCCCGGGCCCCGTCTGGCTCCGTTGACCTGG
Organism: Botryococcus braunii; assembly: GCA_002005505.1. NCBI lineage: Eukaryota > Viridiplantae > Chlorophyta > Trebouxiophyceae > Botryococcus > Botryococcus braunii. The sequence continues at coordinate 392,218 of KV908363.1, forward strand.
GCCCAGTCTGGTACCGGCGCCGTTCTGGTTGCAGTCCGGAACCATCTTTCCGGCCAGGAATGGGCCGGGACCCAGCTGCAGCCGCACCCATCCCTACGGAGTCAGACTGGACCAAAACCCTTATGCAGGCAGCCTGCGCAGCCTCCCCCCCCCCTTGACGCTGCCTGCTTTGATGGCTGTGATTGGTCATGTGATGTGGGCCCCTGGACCACGGGACCTTACGCACTGGATTCCTGGGGCGCCATGGTACCCAGGCAATTTGAGCCCTTGGGGACCACGGGAGCCAAAGAGGCACAGACCTGGGCACCATGCATTGGACCCAAAGGGCCGGAGGCTCCAGTCCCATCGGTCCCATGAGTTTACCAGGATCCACTCCGTTAGTTCGTGTTGGCATGCATGTGGTCATGCAACTGATAATACACCTGCCCAAGCTTTTATGCGCGCTAAATCCAGGTAGAGGGTCCTGTTTACGGATCTTCGTAATAACGTGATTATAATGACGTTGCTTACTTCAAATTCTACGGTTGCTGACATAAGATTCTCAGCTTCTGTACACAGGATTCTTCACAGATCAGTCGCAATAGTTAAATGGTTTACATAGGAAGCGGGACATTTTCCCTGTAATCCAAGAGACGTAAATAAGGAACAATCATGTGGATTAGGGCTTGGACTTTGTCGTCTCTTAAATCAGATCATGCGCACTTGTTAGTCAGCAGCACAACCTCTTGTGCACATGTGCAGGGGGTTCCATGGCCAAGTTTGCAGAGGAGATGAAATTGTCGAAGCAGTTGCGTGAGGCTTGAGCTCCACTGTTACAACACCCCTAACCCTACTGTTACAACACCCCTAGCCCTACTTTAGTAATTTGTAACAACCACACCCGACCGCAGTCAAGAGCTCTCGCCTGCCTGCATCTTTCACCTCATTCATGTAAGAGCGATCAACATCGATGTGTGTGTGTGTCTTGTTGGGGACGCCGGGATACTTGTTCAGCAGACCGAATTATGGACTGATACTGATTCTGGGTAAGGACAGCATGTTGTTGGTTCAAAATGATTCAGGAGACCGGATTTACAGCTGATACTGCTTCTGGATAAGGACATCATTACTAGTAGGCTGCTCTTGGCTACTGTTGTTGGTTCAATATGAGGGGGTCGCTTGAGATTGTGCTCAAAACCAATCATTTATTCAAAAGGGACTTCTTGTGGCCCTCTGGGTCGAACTTACTTTATCATAGTCTCTCTTTGCAGGCATTGCTTTCTCAGACACCGCCATATGCCCGCCATATATTTAGCCGACTTCTTGACCCCTTAAACAATGACAAGTCGTGGAGCTCAAGCATAAATCCACACAGATTGCAAGAGGTTTCGCACCCCAATAATGACCCGTCGCATGCACGCGCGGCTGTAGGCTTTGACGCTTGCCCACTTGCTAGGAACTTCAAGCTCACATGAGTAATGCAAGCCTTGGCAGCCCGGGCAAGTGGCACCGAAAGACATTGCTCCAGACGTGAAAACTCGAGAACCGACACGGTCGGTAACGTCGACAAATGAAGACGCAGCTGCCTGAGGAGATACCACGGCAGCCAGGGCATCCCGATTCGGGATATCCTTGCTTGCCTCCGGGGGCCACTCGACGGAGCATCCTGAAGATGAATATGATGTCATCATATTCATCTTCATCACCGCCTCCTCCTCCTCCATTTCTTCTTCTTCTTCAGGGGTGGGGGCTTCTGACGCTACGGGTTAAGTGCCTGTATGTGTGCTCCATTCCTCGTCTTTTAGTGACGTCAGGACTCCTGACTCAGGAGCCTTCTTCGCCTTTATTAAGGGAGGCGAAGCCGAGGGTCTTCGAAAAATCCCCCGGTACCTAGAAGCGCTGGGGCCCTGCCGCAGGGAGACTGCGTCGACACTTTTGCCGGTCCCGGATTTGAGTCCGCGTTAGCGCAACTCTGGCTCCCAAGTCATCTGGCATCCGAAAGAGAGGAGTGCAAAACAAGAATCCAAACATATACGTCCAAGAACACTGGGTCATTAGGTTGATCTTAATGCTGACGATGTCAATGATCTTGTTAAGCTTTCGCGGGCGCTGAGCGTAAGTCTCGTATTCCCTGAGTGTCGATTGAAAGGTGGGTGTCCAGAGCAGTTGATGCTTTTCTGAACCATGCCAAGCACAACATAGTGATATGCACGAGTAATTGAGCCCATCAAGTTTAATGCTTTATAAAACGTCTTTTACATAGATTGTTCACCGACCGGGAGTGTTTTCGTACCCCGCAAGGACTCTGAACTCAAAAACGTGAGCGGATATCAGTTGGAGATCAAGCCTTTTTGGGTGGAATCTTACGATATCAATGTCTGGTGGGCTTCATTTGTCTCTTATGTTAGCATATACATTCGGCAAACCTGGTACATAGTTAGATCACGGCGGCGAAACCACGATGGTCACTTCCTCGATGGTATTTCCAGGAAGCGTACCATCCTTTTTTTCATCAAGTGGTTACTTCTGTGGTTGCTGATGGGCCGAGCTTGCTTCAGACTGGTGGCCATAGGCATAATGACTCTCTGGATCTGGGCAAGCAGCTTTCTCGTTGATTCGTCAACGTCATTGGAACTGTAAAGCAATTTTTGAGTTTAAAACCACAACATCAGTGATCCATCCTGGCGGACGCAGTAAGATGGAACCTTGTCGACGGACTAACGTCGAATCTGATCGGGGGTAGATCCGTGCCGAACGAGCAGTCTAAGGTTTCGATTACTTTATCTAATTAAACCTTTTTATCGCCTCTTCAAACATCTTTTGGTGCTGCAGAAGATAGCTGTGATTTTAAATGTACCGGTTTCGTCAGTAGCTTAAACAATCCCTTGCGTTCACCTGAACTTTCTTGTTCACTGAGTGACAGGCACGGCGAGAGGGATCTCAACGTGTTTCTCCGCTTTCCACGCCGCAGTGGTGCATGCAGGCCTTCAATTTACTCAGGCCAGGGGAACGGCATGTCACCACCCGGGGGTGGAGGGCTGCCGTCCGAGAACCATAATCAAATCAATCGGCTGCAATTCTGTCAAACTCAGGGTACGTCCTTGTGCGCTTTGGAGCTCCAAAGCCGTACATTGTCGACTCCATTCATGGTGGGCAGGTGGTCAGGTGGTAACTGAGAGAAGGAAAGAAGCCATGGAAATGCCCATACCCTACACATGCAGATTTGAACTATTGGATAGATTCAGCACCACACTTTTGCACAATGTATATTGCATCCCTACTTACTAACTAGGGCTATAAATGAGGACTTGGTGTTGACAGGAAGCAAGGTTGACGAGAACCAAGACTGGATGCTTCAGAAGATTGGGTGCTGAACACAGACGCTAGTTGTGAGCTGCTATCAAAATTGGCCAATACGGACACTATCTTGACTTGAATAACTTGCAGTTCATTGTCGGACGGTGAGGTTAAATTGGGCGGATCAGCGTTGAACTGCCGGTGTAGGACATATGGATCCCTCGGTGTATTGCACAACACTTACTACCTGTTGGTTTCCGTACTTGGCGGTACATAGATGGCATGCTCTTATGGTCCAACACTGTGTCCCATTGTTTATGGCTCTGTGATGGCCTTTGTTTGTACTGCAACTGGAGGGCTCTCCATGTGACTGGACATCTCAGCTGTGCACCAACAATATCTTAGATGCAAAGAAGTCCGACAATTTTTTCAGCCCAATGAAGTCTTTTGTGTGGAGCTTTGCTAGTTTCAGAAATGGTTTTCTGACATTAACTTGCAAAGCATTTCCCAATACTTTGTCTCATTGTCATGCACAGCACGTGCTTGAGCACAGGCTCTGTCTTCTGCTGCATGTTCTTCTTCAAGCTAGCAAGTACAAGCTTGCAAGTGCAAACTGGCAGGTGCAAGAGTGTGCAGAATCATTCTCTTCCTTTCAAGTACAGGAGGGTGCACCAGCATCCTCTCCTCTTCCAATCCCCCCCCCCCCCGCCCCCCAACCCCAATTGTACAGAAGCATTCAGTTCCTTTCAAGCGGGTGCGAGGGTAGTCACAGAACTTCTATTCTTCTTAAGAATGCAAGAACGAGAGTATACAGCTTGACTTTTCTTCAAGCAAATAAGTACAAGAATGTGGCTGTGCCTGTTCCTTTGCCCTCTTCTTTTCTTCATGCAAGTAAGGGTGAGAGTGGGCACAGGTACATTTGAAGAGCATATCTATCTAGAGCATCCCATGTCCTTCCCTCCGAGCGGCGCTGCACCAGAAAGCGATGGGCGGAACAGGGCGGGCTCTCAGAGAACTGTGCCGCCGCTTCCTCGGACAGGGCTGAGAACGTATGCCCCTTCCCAACAGACTTCATGATGGCACCCCAGCGGTGAATGTGTTCCTGCCCATGCACGTTCCAGGGTGCCTGTGCATACCAGGGGAGCAGGCATGGGCGCGTCTGTGTGTGTGTGTGTGTGTGTGTGTGTGTGTGTGTGTGTGTGTGTGTTTGTGTGTGTGTGTGTTTGTGTTTGTTTGTTTGTTTGTTTGTTTGTTCGTGCGTGCGTGCGTGCGTATGTGTGCCTGCCTGCGTGTGCGCGCGCGCATTCGCGTGCGTGGAGGGGGAGTGCTGCTGTGTGCATACGCATACATGTGAGATGTGCTTCCCTTGTAGCCCCATCATTCCTTGCAGCCCAGTCATGTGCCGCTTCATGATCTAGGCTGTTCAGAAGGTCCTCCTTCAGTCACAATTCCCCGTTTAGTTGCAACTCCCCACGTGGCTCGCCCGAGCCATGCGTTTTTCTAAATAAGCATGTGTCTCATGTGGTACAGTGTTAGGTCAAGATATCTTGGCCCCCTTAGATGGGTCATGTAATGGCCGTGTCCTTCATCTTTCACACCGTCCAGAACAATGCTGAGTGGTGATGTGCTGCTGGGCTACCCCTCTTGGCGCTAATAAGATTTGTTAATGTTTTTTGTGCATTTTGTTTTCAGTTATGCGTGGCCGAACTTTTGTTTCAGCAACGCGGTACACACTCAGCTTGGTGCTGAAATTTAACAAATTGCCTAAGCTTCCTCACACCAGTCCACCCTCTCCCCTCCCCTCTCTCTCCCCCTCTCTCCCTCTCCCCCTCTCTCCCTCTCCCTCTCCCCCCCCCCTCTCTCTCTCTCTCTCTCTCTCTCTCTCTCTCTCTCTCTCTCTCTCTCTCTCTCTCTCTCTCTCTCTCTCTCTCTCTCTCTCTGTCTCTCTCTCTCCCCTCCCTCCCTCTCCCCCCTCTCTCCCCCGCTCTCTCCCTCTCTCTCTCCCCATGCCTCTGCCTCTCCCTCTGCCCGTCCCTCCCACTCCCCGCCCCTCTTCTCCCTCCCTCTTAGCCCCCTCCTCTCTCACATGCCTGTGCGCGGGCACGCTTGTTCCTTTCTGCCTTCCCATGCAGCGGCAACTAAACTCGGAAGTCCGTGCACATGTCCTTATGACATAAGTGAAGACGTGTGGCCCCGTAAGCAGTTCTCTGAAACATGGGATGGGGTCTGCAGGCAACGGTCCAGTCGCTCTGCAGCCTCGGGGGGTGGCCTTGCCACATCGCTTGATCTTTCTGGATTCTCAAGCGGATCCGGGTATGACCCAGGCACTGGACCATTGCTGCTGCTGCTGCTGATGATGATGATAATATGATGTTGTTGTTGATGATGATGATGATGATGATGATGGTGATGGTGGTGGTGGTGGCGGTGGCGGTGGTGGTGGCGGTGGTGGTGGTGACGATGATGTTTATTGGTGATTATGGATAGTGATGATGCATGATGGTGGTGAAGGTGATGAGGAGGTGGTGGTGGTGAGGATGATGATGAGGATGCACAACCTGGATGAGAACCATGCCAACAGAACAATGAGTGCGTGAACACCAGCAGACCTCAATAACACGGAACTGGATCTCAGCAAAGTGAACGCTCATAAAATCTCATGCCAAAACATGCTTACAGTTCTCCGATGTTAGCCCAATCTCTAGAAGCATGTTGACAGGTGCTATCATGCAGACAACACGACAGGCACATGGTAAGTGATGAAGTCACAAAGAATACCTGTTCAAGTTTAGAGCATTCTTAATCTGGTTTGCTTCCAACCACATCCCCAGCAAACTGTCAAGGACTGGTTGCATTCAGCATGGGGGCCAACTCACCGAGCTGTCTGTACATTGCACAGGGCCACCAAGGATCTCCAAGGCCTGCGAATTTCCAGTGAAGACGGGGGAAGGGCAAATGCTGGCGCTCGTGAATCAGGACTTTCCACATTGAGTGGTGAGCAGCCTCCCGTTTCAGCGGCAGTTTCACTACTGCTGCCCTCAGAGGCCCTATGCTTTTATTTTTGTCTTGTTGGCTGCACACCGTTGTTTACTTCTCATCTCTTGGCTGCATTGCCCGGATCATCTGTGCACGCAGCCGTAAGACCCATTTTGGTATGGAGTAAGGAAGCAGGCGTTGTTCATACAACCTTTGCTACAAGCAACAAGGGGGTTTCTTTGTCAGACTTGGGGTGCCTGTGGCAGAACCTTGTAACTGTTGGCTCCAAAACCACTTGCATTGTTGCAGAAACCTGTGCCAGCATGGCACAACCCCCTGCGGCATGGCAGAACCACTGACAGCGTGACAGATCCAAGCTCCAGTGTGACAAGAACACCCCACACTGGGGCGAAAGCGCTGCAATTGGCACAGATCCCATCTCAAGTTGGGTTACAGACCCGGTTAAACATTGTTGCAGTTGCAAAAGTGCGAGGGGTCAAGCTGAGCGTTTGACGGGAAGGCGTGTGGAAGCTTCCTTCTGGTGCCTTGCTGAGGTGGGCACGTGTGGGTGCAGGGCCCAAATCTGGAACACCCAGATACGGCTCTTCGCGAGACGCTGGGCCAGCCAAGCTCAACCCCCGAAAAGCCGCAGGATCTAATACCCCACCAGCCTCAAGGAGGCCTTCCGTGAGCTCCCACAATGCTCTGCTGTCTGCTGCTATTGCCCGTTTCAGTTGCCTCTGTTTCATTAAGCGTGCCCGCGCCCGCGCACGTGGGTGCGTGTGCGGGGGTGGCTCCGTGGGGGTTGGAGGTGTGTGGGTGTGCGTGTACATGTGCGAGTGTAGATATGTGCCGGCGTGAAATAAGGTGGGAAGGTGGGTATGCACAGGTGGGGGTATCTTGGGAGGTTGGGGGGGGGGGGGCGTGTTAGGGACAGAGAGAAACATCGTGAGGAGGGAAGAATACAGGCAGAGATTGAAGCAGATGGAAAGAGCCGAGTGTGTTGGTGAATGTTGTGCAGGGGTGCGTGCGTGTGCGTGTGTCTGCGGCTACATGTGTGTGTGTGTGTGTGTGTGTGTGTGTGTGTGTGTGTGTGTGTGTGTGTGTGTGTGTGTGTGTCTGTGTGTGTGTGTGTGTGTGTGTGTGTGTGTGTGCGTCTGTGTGTGCGTGTGCGTGCGTGTGTGCGTGTGTGTCTGCGGCTACATGTGTGTGTGTGTGTGTGTGTGTGTCCGTGTGTGTGTGTGTGTGTGTGTGTGTGTGTGTGTGTGTGTGTGTGTGTGTGTGTGTTGGGGTGGGGGGAAGGTGGGAGAGGTATGTGAGGTGGGAAGGATGGGAAAAGGTACTTGCGGAACCAACTGAGGAAGCTGCACTGCCCATGCGCAGGGCCTGTCATCTGACAGCGAAATGGAAAAGCCGGATGGGCCGGCTCCATCCGGCCATAGGCCTGGGACCAAAAAGCAGGGCAGAATGATCGCCAACAGGCAGTCCGCGCATCGCAGCCGCCAGCGAAAGCTCCAATACGTGCAAGACCTGGAGAACTCAATCAAAAAGGTGGATGAAGACGTATCCCGGAGGAAACGGAGGAGAGACGAGCTGCTTGAAGAAGGAAAGAGTGAGCCCTGTGTTCCACTGCCATTTCCCAGCCCCTTTGCATGCGCCTGCCTGTCTGTGCCTGAGAGCCATGGTGTCCACCCCTAATTCCTGTGTTCCCAGTACGTTGAGGTGAATATTGAAGCAGTTGAAAATGGATTAGCTGCAACAGGTGTGAACAATACCTGACCAGGAATATTGCATCCAGGATCAGCCACTAGGGCTGAAGAGGATGACAATACAATGAATGACCCATGACTTGCCAACTGAGGCCTGCTGTTGTGTTATGCAGAGATGGAATATGAAATCGCAGTCAAGAAGAGGCAGCTGCTCGAAGCAGAAACAATGTGCGCATTTTACTACAAGAAGTTCAAAGAGAATGAAAGGAAGCTGCACGAGGTGCATCATGCCCAAGTTCCAGGTAGCGCGTCCCCTCCACAGCCAGGACTTTGCAAGACCTTGTGCTTGCTTGATGAACACAAAATTAGTTCATGGCATGGATGGAAACACATTACAATGTCATGGCGTTCAGAGCCTGTCCCTAAGGGCCCCAGCAAAGCCTGTAAAGGCACAACCAGGAATTTTCAGGGCGAGACCTTGACTATGTTGATCAGGCTGTTTGTCCACTTTTTGGCCCCTCCTCCCCTATTGTATCTGTCTTTTGGTTGTCGCGGGCTGGATGCAATGCAGTGGTATGGCCATCGTGTTGGTGAGGACGCCCCTGCAATGATTCTGGAAATCAGGTGATAAGACGTGCTTTTGCAACCATAGATTTCCAGATGACATTGGGGATACATGCAGCCATCCGGCTTTTCTTTTTTATGAACTCTCCTGATATGAAGAGTGGTGAGAAGGGAGGTTCCTCCATCATCGCAATTAGCATGCTTGCCAATTAGCACAAGGGCGTATGAGCGAGCGCGTGCACACACACACACACACACACACACACACACACACACACACACACACACACACACACACACACAGAGACACACACACACACAGAGAGAGAGAGAGAGAGAGAGAGAGAGAGAGAGAGAGAGAGAGAGAGAGAGAGAGAGAGAGAGAGAGAGAGAGAGAGGGAGAGAGAGAGAGAGAGGGGAGAGAGAGGGAGAGAGGGGGGGGGGGGAAGGAGGGAGGGAGGAAGGAAGGGATTGTAACTTTGATGACACTTGCTCAAGATATGAATTGGGGGTTTACAGCGCCTCTAAAGCGAGAGGTGACGGATTTGGAACCACTCATTAGAGATATCCCTGTGAGAGTGCTTACAGCAATGGCAAACAACCAAGCTGGCATCTCCCAGGTGACCCATGACAGGGCCCCGCAGGGACCAGATCGGCTTATGCAGAACTTTGTTATGCAAGCCACACGGCTTGCCACCCCTCTGCAACCGGTGCGACCCATGTCCCTCTGTCCTGCCTCAAACTTCAGGCCGACGTCTCAGACATTCCCCTCCCCCGCCATCCCTCCCCACACACACCCCCCCTTCACTCTCCCCCCCCCTCTCTCTCTCTCTGTCTCAATCTCTCTCTCTCTCTCTCTCTCTCTCTCTCTCTCTCTCTCTCTCTCTCTCTCTCTCTCTCTCTCTCTCTCTCTCTCTCTCTCTCTCTCTCTCTCTCTCTCTCTCTCTCTCTCTCTCTCTCTCTCTCTCTCTCTCTCTCTCTCTCCCCCCCCCCCCACCTCCCTCCCTCCCTCCCTCCCTCCCTCCCTCCCCCCCCCCCCTCTCTCTCTGTCTCTCTCTCTCTCTCTCTCTGTCTCTCTCTCTGTCTCTCTCTCTCTCTCCTCTCTCTCTCTCTCTCTCTCTCTCTCTCTCTCTCTCTCTCTCTCTCTCTTCTCTCTCTCTCTCTTCTCTCTCTCTCTCTCTCTCTCTCTCTCTCTCCCCCCCCCCCTCGTGCCTCCAAGGAAGGCCCCGTCCGCTGTGACAAGGGGCTGCATCATTTGAGCTCCTGGTCGTGCTTGTGGGAGGGAAGCGTTGTTTGCTCTGCTGTCAGGGTACTTGAGAAGGTTTGTAGTTTGAAAGATGTCGCCAGCGGTTGCTTGCCCCGAGGGGGGGGGGGCAATTACTGGGGGGGACAACCATTACTCAACAGTATCCCATTACTTAAACAACCACTCCTCGGGTGCCATCGAGTAAAAAGTTGTCACTGCACTGTTAGCACCTCATCCAGTGAGCTTTCAAGAAAAACTGAAGACACATGTCCCTAACAATGCCCAAAGATGCCCCAAAGCAGCCACTTTCAATGGTGGCAACCCCCTTACGAACGCATCGGTCGAGTGAAACAACCTTGCCTGTACCACACTCCAGCCGCAGGACGTGCATCTTCGAAAGCCCCCCAGAAGGAGCTAGCCCCAGGGAGAATTCTTCCAAGCTCTCGAATGTAGGAACACCCCGCGCCCCACCCCCTCAACACACACACACACACACACACACACACACACACACACACACACACACACACACACACACACACACACACACACACACATACACACCACAATGTTGTGGGAGCGAGAAAGAAAAGACCCCGTGGATTGGTTTGCTCGTCTGAGGTTGCATGCTTGAGGGGTTTGCACAGGAGTCAGGCCTGAGGGAACCCGACAACCTGCACCCGTTCCCGTTATACAAGGCCATCTTGCCCCACCAAAACCCCACGCGCCCGGCACCTGTGAACCTGGTGAATCAGCGCTCTCAGCCATCGGATTGGCCCGGGAATGTGTCACAGGGGGCTCCGTCCCTCGGTCCCCTGGGGACCCAGCCCCTCAGGTGTCATGACACGGCAGGGGCTCGCCCAATTTCCACATTGCTCCCGACGTGCTCTCCCAACTTGCAGGCCGCTGCCACCGCTCATGTGCCGCAGCAGGTTCTTGTGAAGTCCGAGCACCAGGGGAGCCCGGTGGTACCCCAGGGGAGCCCGAACATGGCATCCGCAACCTATGGGTTTGCACTGCTGCCCAGTGCCCAGTCCCTGCCGGAGGTCCTCTCCATGCCTAAGGATGCTACTGGGACGCCCCTCCACGGCGCCGCCTCGATGCCAGCTATTATGACGCACGCCTCCAGCCCTTTCAGTCACATTGCCCGCCAGGGCTCTGGTTCTTACAGTCCCATGGTGGCCCAGGGCTCCGTCCCCTTGGCTCCCACGGTACCTCAGGGCTCCGGCATTTTGGGTCCCGTGGTGCCCCAGGGCTCCGGCTCTTTGAGCCTTGTGGTGCCCCAGGGCTCTGGTCCTTACACTCCCCCTGCACCCCAGGGCTCTGGTCCCTACAGTCCCATGGTGACCCAGAGCTCCGGCACCCCTCTGGGTTCTATGGTGTCCCAGGGCTCCGCCCCTCCCGGCCCCATGCTGAGCCAGGGATCCAGTCCCATGGGGCCCTCCAGTCCATCAGCTCCCCTGGGGCCCCAGGGACCCAACATTGTGCCAGTTTCAGCCACCTATCCCGGCACCCAGCTGGACGCCAAGGCCTCTGGCGTGATGCCAACAAGCCTGCCTCATAGCCCCACCTAGTTTATCCATGACACAGGTTAGTGAGGCACTTTCCACATCGCCGAGTTTTGAGTCGTGTTCTGCATATCCCGAGCCATGTCCGCCTGTCAGCGATACTTGAGCGTGTTAGGTTGAGTCACTTCAGTTTGAGTGCATTATGGTGGATCGCATTATGGGTGAATGGACAAAAGACACACGAGTTATGGGCCTTGCACGCTGATTTGACCGCCCCCGACTTTTGTTTCTGAATTCAGAAATATTGCCACAGTGATGTTGCTAGTACAGTCAAGTTCAGTGCTTCTCAACGCTGACTGTCTTAACGAACCAGGGTCGCAACCGCCTCTCAGAACAACACCTTGATGCAGATGTGGCGATGTTCTACTCTCGTTTTTCGGCTGAGACATTCCCAAACCAGGATGCCCTTGCATTATTCGTAGATGCAAAATGCCATAGGGGTGTAAAAGAGCAATGGAAGGCCATCGCCAAAACTTAAGTTTACGTGCCAATGTGTGGTAATATGGCACTGGGTGTAGCTTGATGTGTAGCGTCTAAAACTTCCACTAGTATTTCCAGATTGACGATGAAAAACAAACCGTTATCGAGGTCCTTTCGCCCATGAACACAATAAACTGATATGATCTTTTCGGTTTTTGCCCATTTGGCGACATCCCGAAAACTTTATTAACAACATTGCCCAGCACCTGATTTTGAGTCATCTCCCCCTTCCCCCCTCCTTTCTCCTTTAGGTAGGCTTCCCAAGAGAGTGCACACTTCGCGCTGAGGGCGCCTCCTGGACTCTCGGAGCGCTCCAGATGTGTGTGTGTGTGTGTGTGTGTGTGTGTGTGTGTGTGTGTGTGTGTGTGTGTGTGTGTGTGTGTGTGTGTGTGTGTGTGTGTTTGTGCGCGTGTGGATGTGTGCGCGCGTCTGCATATGTTTGAGAGGATGTGGGTGTGTGTGTGTGTGGGTATGTATGCTCCGCGCGCGCGTGCGTGTGTGTGTGTGTGTGTGTGTGTGTGTGCGTGTGTGCGTGTGTGTGCGTGTGCGTGCGTGTGGGTGCCCGTGCGCACGGCGGGCGCCTGCACAAAAGGACAGAACTCGGCTCCTTTGGCTGCGCGAGCTAAGGGGCATGCCCCATCCCAGGATACAGTTTAACAAGGTGTAATTGCGGTAATGAATACATGGTTGAGTTCGCGGGAGACCCTGCAGACCCCAGTACCCAGATAGATACCTGTGGTGCAGGATACGGTTCACTTTATTTAGGCCTGGTACCAGGATTTAGGATCTAGTTAAATTTAGGATCTTTATAGATTTAGGATCTTTACAGATTTAGGATCATCATAGATTGCTGGTAGCGGGACCGTCCTGCATGTTGGGGATCGCCCCGGCAGCGACTGTCGGCTCGGTCACACGTAGGGCTTCCCCGTCGGTACCAGATTTGCAAGCAGCAGGCTCCAGAGGTGCGGGTACCTACTGAGGAGCCAAGCTGAGGAGCTGTAGCGATCGGGAAAGATTGGCTGGGGGAGGCTAATAATCGATCGGCAAGATCGATCCAATGTACGTGATGTTGGAAGTGGTGCAAACCATGTATGTTCTACCCACTTACAATGCTTTAATGAAGCCATTGCGCGGCAGAACGCCGGAACGCCTTTAATGAGTTGTTAGTAAGTGCGTTTATGCACAAATTTACAGGGGATTTTTTGGAAATGAGGTTTGGGCGAGCCGCATTTGGCTTGGCCCCTGCAGGAGCCACCTGCAAACGGGTTGTGGTCGTGCTTACGGCAATGGGCATCGGGAATGTGTGCCTTGCAAGGGCATCGGAATTACGTGGTAAGTCTCTCAGGACTTTATGAACTACAGAGGAACAGATTGAATGGTGTGGAACAAGAAGACGTGAACAAATCTGGAAACTCTTCGCAAAACTGTTTATAGGGATCCCGAGGTAGGGGGGGGGGGAGTAGACGTAGTCTTTCTTCGGGAACAACACACCGGATCAGTTCGTCAATTGCATGGGGGCAGGTACAGACATGTGAGAGAGAAGGGATTCCGTATTTTGGTCTCCATTTCCCGCTTCACATTTTGCACAGCTCTGACAAGGTGCGGAACCTGGGGTGGCTTGATCAAGCTACAAAAATATGAAGTACAACAGCCCTTACAGAAATATGAAGTACGTTTGTATGGAGTACAAAATCTGGGGTACTTCAAAGCAGATCTAGCAGCCCCCGCTATGATCTGCTGAAAGCCATCTGGGTGCAGGAATGACTGTCCCAGAGGAAACTCGATGCAAATATCAAGAGGGAATTCTTCAAGAGATCGGGGCACCTTTGCAGGAAACTCCTGCGCAGGTGTTGCAAACACTCTTGCAAAGGTGTTTCAGACACTTTTGCAAAGGGCTGTCAAGTGCCGATGGGCAGGGAGATACGTCCCAGGGAGTATGTGCGTCGGTGCCTGGCGCTGTGACTTTGTGTATTCAGAGCAGAAAACAGGGCCCAGCCTGTCAGCTGAACAGATGTGCTGAATAGATGTGCAGATGTGGTAGTTAGTGTGAGAATGATGCAGATGTGCTGAGAGTGTCACACATATGCAGTTGTATAGAGGAAGTGCTGTGAAAATGTGCCTTAGGAGATTTAAAAAGCTTTCCAGCCTTGAAATTAGTGATGAACAGACGGACGGAGGGACGGAAGCGTCATGTGGTATTGAGGAACTAGGTTTCACGAACCTTGGCGTCGCAACCATTTGTTTTGGTTGGGTCATGCAATTTGTGCCTTTTGAGTCAGTCCCCTGCTGAACTGGTAGGCATGCAGGCAGGCTTAACAGCAGAATTGATCGCGTGGGTGCCTGTTCCAGTGCTGAGCGGACTCCTATAATCGCTATCTTTGTCCGACTGCAATAATCTTTGGTAGATGCAAAGGGGTTAATCATGGTCGGTCAGGATCCTGTCATACACCGAGCTAGGCTGTGCAGGTTGGATTCCTCCCGAGCCATGTTTATGAAATTGGTTGCATTTCTTGTTTTCCTTGCAAGAATGGTCTATTCACATAAGCGAGCAAGCCATTTCCATGCTTGAAGGAAGGTTGTTGCACAGTTCACGTTTGGGTTAGCTAACCCAGACGCTAACCGTATAGGGACCTGGACCTCAGCCAACTGGTATAGAAGGACACCTGCTGTGGGCTTCACCTACAGCAGGTGGGACGGAACCCGCCACCACTGCTTGCCAGACAGGAGCTCAGTAAGAGGGTGATGTGTGGGTGTGGCCCCCTTTCAGTACCGGAGCCCAGGAGTCACCTGTACGTGCATATCTTGGGTTCCCGACACAGCCTGAAGCGCCATGAACAGATTGAATCTCTATTCAGATTCTCTTTCCAAACAAAGGCGATGAGGGACTTGAAATGAAAGCATCATGTGTGCAGTCTCTTTCGGTCTCTGATTCTACACAAGGGCTGCTTTGGCTTTGACGGCCAATTAGGATAGCTTGGGATTCCCGAGAGTGAGCAGAGGTGCTGTTTCAAACAGCTCAGAAAGCACCGGAGATTTAATTAAGGACTCGACGCGTGCCCCCCTATTTGACCCGAGGGTACATGGACCTTGTAGGGAGATCTGGTTCCAACCATCAGAGAACATGATATTGTAGACTTCCTCCAGCAGACGAGAACGCACATTTTGAGCGTATCGGACACAATAGGAATCCCTGCATGAATCATTAGGATGTATTTATTGAAGTGAGTTGGCATTGCACTATGTAAAGGTACCGGTACGGCTTCCGAAACTGCAGTCATATATGCTTGTGAGAAGCTGCACCCATACACGGCTGGCAAAAATGAAGACAAGACGCAGGTATCTTGCCTCAATGCATTACAGTCCATCCCGGCTGTCAGTTGCTGATCTGAAAATTCTGCACAGGAGAGTTACACGTTTACTTTTAAGATTCCAGCGGTCCACGTACTAGTTCTTTCCGGAAGGATCCTTAGTAAGCATTGTCTGCAGCGGGTGGGAACTTGGTGGTGCGTATAGGTACTCTACTACGTACATACTCTACTCCACCCGGTGTAACAACAGCCGCTGGTGCACCTCTGATAAGATCATTCTCACACCACCACCACCGACAGCTTCCTAAATCTTCAAACCCCCCCCCTCCTCTCCTCTCTTTTCCCCAACTCCTCTCTCTCCCGCACACGACCCACACACACACACACACACACACACACACACACACACACACACACACACACACACACACACACACACACACACACACACACACACAACGCGCACACGCACACGCACGCACGCCCACCCACCGAGAGAGAGAGAGAGAGAGAGAGAGAGAGAGAGAGAGAGAGAGAGAGAGAGAGAGAGAGAGAGAGAGAGAGAGAGAGAGAGAGAGAGAGAGACTCTGTGTGCCTGTGTGTGTGTGTGTGTGTGTGTGTGTGTGTGTGTGTGTGTGTGTGTGTGTGTGTATGTGTGGGTGTGTGTGTGTGTGTGTGGTGGGGGGGGGGGGGAAGAGCGAACATGCCGCACCAAGGCTCAACATTTACATCCACAGAGCATGACTACCTCCTTCACCCTAACTAACGAGCCCCCCTCCTACACAGCAAGCGGCACATGGTCAAAACTATGCGTAAATCCAAGCGACACATATTCACGGCACCCAACCCCCAAACCCACTCCATTCTGGCCACACCTTGCTGCCACACTGGTCATCACATAGCAATGTGCAACCTCATGACTATATCGTGCTATCCCTCAAGGCCACATCACCAAATCAGAATGCACACCTCCGTCCACAATCGATTACCGTGCAGAGATAAACCCTGTTCTCCAACTCCAGCAGCTCTCCACAACATTTTCAACAGGTGTCTCTGTCCACCTCTTTCGCACAGACAGCGCACACTGATTTCCTTTCACCATTCAATCCTTGCATTCAATCTCCACCATAACCTCCTTTCTTGGTTTGGGGGAAGGGGGAGGGGGTGGGCTTTTCATCCAACGTAGTAAGCCTCATTATGACGTTTCTGTTCCCCTTCGAAAGGAGATGCTCCTGTGAACAATTAAGGGATGAAGTGCTGTAAAATGGCTTTCTACCAATCCAGGATACCTCCGCCCCTTGATCCCAGCTTGCTGAGGTGAACCATCTTTGGTTCCACCATCTGACAAGGTCTATCTTCAGCTCTTCCCATCGAAAAAGCACCCCGCAAACCCTGCTTCTAAGCCGTGTACAAGGTGTCAAATTTAGCAATTCCTACCAACACCCACGCCTGGTCATGGTGGCGGCAAACAAACTCCTGGTGACAAGAGCATGTACAGCCTCAACAGCTAGATGCCACCCACACCACACTAGACACCAACATGTCTGGATCAGGGAGGAGACCAGATCAAACTCATATCAACAGCTGCTCCACTTTTTGCTGTGCCCGTAAACGACCAAGTGATCTAATCCGGCCTTCGCCATACCCCGATAGGGAAATGAAAGGAGGCCAAGGACTTATGGGGTGTGCAAGTGTGAGCCAGCTTCAGGACTACCAAGAACACTACCCCTCCAAGAAAAGAAGACAGAGACTGAACGAGTGAACAAATTGATGATATGGATGGGGCAGAGGGGGGAAAAGAGAAAAAGGGGAGGGGGGGTATAACAGAAGAAGAATGTGCCCCGCCTACCTCAGTGCTCACCTAAGTGGCTAAGCGACAGGCCAACGATCAAACAAGATAGGTGGGCAAACCTTACGGGTAAGATTTACTGCTCCTGTTGCAACACGCCACCAGACATGACAATTTACGGGTATCCAGGTTGGCGGCACACCATCAGACCCCAGGATGAATTCGTCGGATGAGCCCCACCCAGACGCCTCCCTCCAAATTACACATCCCAGACCTCGAGCATGCACAGCCGCCGCAGAGTTTGGTTCGGTTCACTCGGCCCACGCTGCTACAAGTCCTCCATATCCTCTGCTCCTAATGCTCCACCTCCGATTCCTTCCACAGGAGGAAAGCAGGGGAAATTACGGCGGTCGGCAAAATTTCCAGATCACACATCATGCCGCTTGAGGCATCCTAACCTAAACACCAGTACAGGAAACACACACAAAGCAGGCCAAGGTCTCCCTAGGCATTACCACGACTATTTCAAGGATAGCTCCAAGCATTGGATCACCCAGTGATGCAGTCACAGTAATGCAGTTTTGACGAATGTACTGCCATATTCGCCCGGAATGAACCATGCTCCCGCAGGCGGGAAAGCAACCCAAACACAGAGCGCAAGAAGCACCTACAATGTATTCCAATTCACTATGCCCAAAGTGGCCAGGGTAGAATGATGCTAGATAGGAGTTGAGGGAGGGCGCACAAGATCACCGGGAGAACTTGCTGCCCCCCGATCCTATCAAACGTCAGCCACATCCACTCCCCGACACCACATCACGAAGCCCAACAGCACGATCCTCCAAGCTCCCACCCGAGATGTTCCATCCCTCCAACTCCCCAGAGCTGTACTGTGTGCTGCCCCGCGTCTCCTTTCTCTGCCCTTACATAGCTCCTTAGCAGATATCATCAGAGACCATGTGTTCACCAAGGCAATGACAAACAATTGAGGGGACATGCAGGGGCCAATGCCTAGAAATGAAAGTGCTCAACTTGTTAAAGCCTATACCATGTGGTTTCCAAGTCCTGTTCTGACGACTGAACTCTATTGCTCGTGGGGTCCCCATCGGAAAGTTAAGGAATCTTTCTCTTGCTTATGAAAAGAAGATATGCATCAAGATAGAGAAGCAAGATAAAAACTATAAAATTTCCACTGGGGATTCGACCGCCTGCAATTGAGTTCAGCCCTCGGAACAGCACTTCACAACTTTGCAGGTCAAAAGACCCATCTGACTGCAACATGATGCTGACGGCCCATTCCACTGCAGCACCTTTCGAGGAAGGGTAAAACGCTACGGCCCATGCACCGCAGCACCTCTGAGGAAGGGGACAACGCCATGTGCATCCACTGCAGCACCTTGGATGGACGGGCACTCCAGAACGAGGACAGTCGACGATAAGGGGCTGTCAGTAGGCGTGGATTCCCTGCCCTCTTCCAGCATGAAGTCCCCAGGAGGAACCCCTGAAAGTTGCAAAATGAGCTATGTCTAGTCCTCGTCATCGTCCCTATCTGCACCATTATCGCCGTCGTCCCTGTCATCTTCGGGACTGTGCTTTCCGGGACTGCGATCCATCTTGGGAGGAGTGCCATCAGCCATAGGGCTGTCGGGAGCAGGGTCATCATTATCCTTCTCTCGTGACTTGCTGCGACTGGCGCTTCGCTCCCCCTCAGGACTTCTGCTCTTCTTTGCATCATCGTCGCGGTCGCGGTCGCGGCTTTTGGACCTGCAACATTGGCAAACCCAGTGAACACCACCGCCCCGACTGTTTCCTTACCATCTCAAAATACAGAAGGTATGGAGGAAACGGAAGGGAAGTGCTAGTTCAAACGCCAGCTCCTTCCATATACATGATAGCAGGACGCATATCCCCAACAACAGCATGTAGTACATTAACTTCTCTGCCTTGCCCAGCACAGCAGTTTTCATTGAAACAGAAGCTACTGCTGCAGAAGATATCTACAAGACTCCCAACTTCAAGCGCAAACCTGTTGACACAGACAGGTAGTGCCAACACACTTTCAGATCCTCATTTCGGCATACACCAGTGAACACTTAACTTTCTCTCTCCGCACGTTTTCACCTGTTTTGGACAAATTTACAAATGGAGCCAGATGCTTACCTGCTGGCACTTCGGCTGCGAGAGGGGCTGCGGCTCTTACTTCTGCTTCTGCTCCGGCTTCTTGAAGCACTTGATGAATACGAGCGCCCCCTACACACAGACGAAGAAAATGTTGCCACAATAGATTTAAACAAAGGGAACATGCCACATCTTCTCAGACCTTCAGAAAGAAGTAATGTGCTTAGGCGCTATAATCTTATACATTTGCGATAATCATTGGGTTATCTTTACTCTGCAGCCGGGCACACACACCTGGAGCGAGAACGTGAACGGGCACGCTCACGCTTGTAGTCAGAATCATCAATGACTCTGACATAGCAGCGCTCAAAGGGGTTTTTGAACTCTGTATCATCCAACTTCCGAATCGCAAGGTCGAGGTCCTCTTGATTCTCAAACTCCACCACACCAATTAGACCGCCGCGGTCCCTGAAGACATTCGTGTATGAAGGCTTCACAACCTTCCTGAAGTGATCCTGTGTTTACACCCAGCATGACCCTAGTCAGGGATCACCCATGCAAGATTGTTTGCCTCCTCACCACAAGGTTACATCAATGATCACATTAGAGCCACACCTGAAACTGTCTTAACTACAAGGAACAAGCCAGAACACCAGCATTGGAACACAAGCTGCTCTACTCGTCATTTCAACAACATGACTTTAACATTTCCTCCAAGCCAGGGACAGGCAAAGTGGCAGAGCCCACGCACCTTCAAATCCTGCCAGCTGGCGGACTGAGGAAGGCCCTTGACCAAGGCCCGGAAACCTGTCCCACGTCCATGAAACGAGGCAGGAGCAGGGGGAGGGACTTCTCGGCGGCCCCTGTTGAAACCGCCACCGCCACCGCCACCGCCATACCCATGGCCTCCTCCACCACCACCACCACCTCCACCAAAGCTGTCTTGAGAACCCCGCGAAATTTCCACACGCAGGCGGTTGCCGGCGAAGTCATAACCGTCTCGTCCGCGAACAGCATCTTGGGCGTCGCGCGGATCAGAAAACTCGACAAAAGCATACGCAGGAGGCCTGCACGACCCATCTGATAAGCACGAAGCAATTACCACTAAAGAGTGTCAACAGAAAGGAAAGAGCGTCCACGTCTGCTAGAACGGCCAACGACTGGCTTCGAAATTCATCTTGCAAACCACATACTTTGTCCGGACGGCACAACAAGGCTTGAAACAGCACTTGCACACAACGCACAACAGCAACTTCACGATGACCCACAAATTTCACCCTCTGCTCCACCAGCAATTCAGCCCTGTCAAGAAGGTTTCCAGACATAGCACAGTTCCATAAGCACAAGGGCCAAGCACCTGAGGGGCGTTTTCAAGTCGATGTTCCGAATGCGTCCATACTGAAGACACAAAGGTGGTTAGAAAAGACGATCGGGCACCCTCAGCCAGACCTCAGCCAATCTAACAGCATTAAAGGCACCGCACACAGAAACATCATCCACGCAGGTCATGCTAGAAACATGCAGGAACCCTACCTTGTAAAACAAGTCTTCAATCTCCCGTTCCCTTATGTCGAGGGGGAGGCTCCCCACAAATATGACAGTTCCCCGGTGCGACATATCCCACCGCCTTCCCCCTCAAGAAGGCAGCTCTCAGATAATATAGTACGAGGGTCCTCACAACCAAACTATCTTGGCCGCGATTATGGCTATTGGCGCCGTCTGAGCTAGATCCGGCAGTTCATCGCTGCTCGCGGTGATGAGGTAGCGCCGGTACGGTTAGCGTCACCAGATTTCGTAGGGTATTCGTAGGGTACTCGTAGGGGATCCTGGCGCAAATTCTCGGCGGAAACCTCGGTGGACCCCCCCCCCCCCCAAAAAAAAAAAAAAAAAAAAAAAAAAAAAAAAAAGGGGGGGGGGGGGGGGGGGGGAAGGCTTGCCGCTCAACCGGTTCAGCGGGTGTTCATTGTGTTGACATACATGAAGCTCAGGGAGTACCCTTGAGCTTCCTCAGGTAAGAACTGGTATTGGTCTATAGACCCCTTCAAGACACTCAGGAAGCTCAACGGCACCCGGGAGCATCCTGAGTGTCTTGGAAGGTGTCTACAGACCGTTGCCAGTTCTTTAGAGAGAAAAGTGAATATATCAGTCAGTCTTAGTTAAGAACTGGCCAGCAGTACTAAGACCATGGTAATTATTTGGCGAAGAATAAACAATGGTATGAACAAAGCTGAGAGCATGCAATCACAGTGATTCTTCAAATATATCTCTGGACTCCACGTGGGCTCTGGACTCCCGTGCACGGGACATATCACAAGGGCTCAAGAAGCCATCATGCGCATCGGGATGCATCCAAGCCCTCGTCTATGACGCTCATGGATATGTGCACATGAACCTCCAGGTGGATCGTCACGTGCTCGTGGATTATCCCGTGCTCATCATTGCACGTGTGTATCAGAAGTGGATCATCCCGTGCATGTCCTTGCACATGTGGATCATTATGATGATCCAGTAATTCCTGAATCACCCCGTGCTCGTCCTTGCACATACTGGTATCACTGGATCGTCCCTAGCTTGTCCATCTTGCCCATGCACATGTAAATCATTGCACAGCTTCTCATACTATGACAGGGCTGCCAGGCAACTTGAAAGGAGCATTGCGAATAAGCCTTAATTAAAGCTCCTTGCAGCCTCAAACTTCCACGCCTGCCAACACCCTCATGCAGATATGCACAAACTTCTTTCGGGACGTTCGCACCCGTCAACCCTGGTGGAGTTGGAAGTTTGCAGTACACATTGTACTTCACAAAGCTCGCAGAAAGATTTCTCCTTCGTGAAACACGCGCAACCAGTGTTGACTGCACCGTTGCCCAAGTACATAGATGATGTGGGGAGCCAATAGCTCTTCTGCTGCTTCATCGTTTATAAAGTATTCAGCGGGGTTAGTGTGCTTGGCACATTAAACTTCGGCGTTGGAACGCCAAATCAAGGGACCGACATCTGCCAGGCGGGTACTACCTACCAGACACTTGCAGTGACACTTCACTAATGTTACAGAACTTTAAACATGCTCCGGCGCCAGGCTAGCCGGGAAGCGCTCAAGCAAAAAAGGTGCATGCGCTCCTTTAAATGCGTGCTAGCTCGTGTGCCCCCCATCTCCCTCCCTCCCTCCCTTCCCCCCCCCTCTCTCGCACGCACACACGCTTGTCCACCGTTGTCAGTGCATAGGAATCTGTTGTTGCTGCGTCAGGCGAATACTGGTGATCCCCGAAGCCGCCTCACATCCGCATGCCAACGTGAAGTGCCGGCAAAGTGGGCACACACACACACACACACACACACACACACACACACACACACACACACACACACACACACACACACACACACACACACACACACACAGACACACACACACACAGAGTCGGGCATGTTGGTCTCACAGCTGCCTCGACCCCATCCTTCTGAGGCTCTGCTTGAAAAAGAAAAAGTGAAATACATCACTCTCAGGTCTCGGCTTTACACCGCTGCATTTCCGATCCCTATAAAACACTGTTTAGCACCAAGCCTTGGGGGCATATGCAGCAACATGTGCTCCACGCCCACGTCCCGCTCCCTCCCGTCCCGTCTCTGGGGACTCAGGAGCACCAAGAGGCCCTGCGTTCTTCCTACGGTTGAGGCCCTGGCACGCAGGGGCTTGTGGTGGGGGGACCAGTATCCCAGGCAGGATTCATGCTGTAAGGAGGATCTGGCCCAGGGACTGGGGTGGGCATCAAAATGCACCTTGTCCCCATCCAGCAGTCACATGTCTGTATCTCCTCCCCCACCCCATCCCACCGGGTTTGTTGGGGGAGCGGAGGGGGTTGCAGAAGAAGCACTGGCAATTGCAACCAAGCCAAACCACTTCCATAATGTATACTTGACACGATCTTAAATAAGGGACAACTTTTTAAATAAGAGGGACAACCTTTTAAAAAAGACGGACAACTTAATAAATATGAGGGGAAGGTTTTCAAGATTCAACGCCAGCGGTATGGCGTGACGTGTCCCCACCCGTCTTGAGCCTTTATGAGGGCAGTCAGAAGCAAGACCCAAGAACGGAGCCCTCACCCAGCTTCAAATTTTGCAACGTTTCTGCCTTTCCAACCATCCTCCCCGGCCCAGCAACCTCATGACACGGCGCAAATCTGCCTTTCAAAGTGCGTGCAGATGCGCTGGCCCACAGGGTTGGAGCCCGGTCGATCATTGCCAAAATCCTCTCACGATACTGTGGTCCTGCCACTGCATGGTTGGAGGACAGGGCGAAGGCAACAAGAGCACTCAATCCCCACGCAGCTCGGCCCTCACAGTTGTGTGTACCGTGCAATTGGCCCGCACAATTGTGTGTACCGCAGCGAGGGGGGTGCGCCGCCCTACGCTAATCACCTCGTAGCCGCAGTATTCCGCAACATTGACATTACAGTTGTGTGTACCACAGTGTGTGTACCGGAGTGAGGGGGCGCCACATCCCCACGCTGATCGGCCCGTACGGTTGTGCATACCGCAGCAAATGCCCGTCCCTTCATAAGCACCACAGCGAAGGGGCCCTAAAATCCGCACGGTGACCAGCACGTGCGGTTGTGTGTTCCACAGCACTTGGCGCCCACCCGCGTGATGCCATCAAGCCTTCGTCTTCGGGGCCTCGTAGCCCATGCTTAGCGAAGCCTCATCGTACCGCAGTCCCGCCACCTGCACGCAACACAACCACTCTCCACTTTAGGGCGCAACACCCTCAAGGATATTCAAAACAAGGAAAGCACCTGCGCACAAAGCAACCGCTCACGCTTTGGGGCGCAACACCCTCGAGGATATTCAAAACAAGGAAAAACACCTGCGCTCAAAGCAACCGCTCGCGCTTTGGGCGCAACACCCTCGAGGATACTCAAAACAAGGAAAACAGAAAGTGGCTCATGCGCATTGCATCGAACAGAAGGTGGGAATGGGAGTGGAAGGTCGGGCAGCGGGCGCACATTGTCAGGGTGGAAGATGTCCTCCAGCTCTGCCTTCACTTCTGGCGA
>KV908363.1:421305-423805 GCA_002005505.1 Botryococcus braunii
GCACGGGATTGACCACTAATTCTTATGCAGAACGGGGCTCTCCCCTTTTCGCCAGCAATACACATGCAATGCGCAGAATATCCCCCCTTTCCTGCCCCCAGGAGAAAGAGACAAACACACAGACCAACTCCTTCCCTCGTCCCCACCCACCCACCCACCCACCCAGCACACACACGCACGCACACGCACGCACTCACGCACGCACACACACACACACACACACACACACACACACACACACACACACACACACACACACACACATACACGCACGCGCGCATGCACACACACACACACACACACACACACACACACACACACACACACATACACGCACGCGCACACGCACAGATGGACGGGAATATTTGGATACTCCTGCAAGGAGTATAGAGGGAGCATACCAAGGTGTGTAACTCCAAGGTCCAAAGCCCTGCAGCAAACAAATGAAAGCCGTCGGACAAATGTTTACACACACACACACACACACACACACACACACACACACACACACACACACACACACACACACACACACACACACACCCACACACACACACACACACATGTGCACGCGCGTGTGAGAGCCCCACATTCATGAGAGCATGTCCATGCAGGAACCTAAATTATCATATCCTCTCAAGCATTCAAGGTTACGCACGACACAAGCCAAGGTTATGAGGCTATGAGGCGTTGCCCACTCATGGAAGGTACTGCTTGCAGGCTCATGAGTGTGAGAACCAGACATAGGGCCTACGAGGGCTCAAGGAGGACAAGAAAGATAAAATGAAGGCAGAAGTAAGCGGGATAGGGTTTAATGCAGCCGCTCTGGAAGTGAGCTTCGGCAGTCAGTAAAACGGTCCTCCTCTCTCTTCCATAGAACAAAGGGACGTGCCTGTGAATGACGTCAATTGCTTCTCTCTCCGGCACAGAATTCGACGTGTAAAACGCAGCTGCAAGAAATACGCATTGTATCAGTCAAACGCAATCCTCCACCGTGTTCGAGGTCCGACATGTATTTGTGTACAGGAATGTATCAACTCCCACAAAGGGCCATTTAAATAGGGCCTTTATCCCCAAATATCACATGCTTGACGTACGCATATTTTTGCATGCACGCAATAACCTTATCATCACGTGGGCGACGTCACCGACTCCCGTAGATCAGAAGCTGTCGCCCCCACTAAAGTTTATGACATTTCTATAAAACCTGAATGGCGATGAAAACTGAAGATTTTGGGACTTACTTAATCCCATGCAACCCAATCCCTGCGCCGCTGCCACCGCTCCTTGGCTTCCAAACTTGCGGACAGGCACTGGTGGTAGCGAAGCCATGATGTACCTGCTTCAAGATGCGCTTTATACTTTCTCTTCTCTCTGAATCAACTTGCTCTCGGATTCTGCACTCGGAGCTGGATGTTATTTTGATCACACAGCACGCCTGTTGCGCAGTAGCCGCAGTCGCGTGACCGCGGACAGCAGCATTTCGGATTCGAGACACCATCGGCCATCATATCGTTATATGATTCATATGCCGATATCGAAATCTTGGGAATCTACCGGTCAGATATCCTTTCCGCCCAAAACGTGCAGGCCTTTTCAACTTCGACATAACAGCCATGGCTTTCAACATACTTGCAGTCGGAGAAACAACTTTAACATCACTTTGAACAACTGTGGAGCATATTCGCCCGCAGATCAGGCATCCTACATGCTGGTACTCGGAAGCCAGGGGCCATGGACACATTTGACGATAACACATGATGTATGGTGATCGACATACAAGGGGTGGCAAACGACCGGGGAAGAAGAGAGAAGAGAAAACAGCGAAAATGAAAATAATAGCAGTGAGGGATTACCAGCGGGATAATGTGAGGGAGCACACAGGCGGGGACACACACACACCACACACACACACACACACACACACACACACACACACACACACACACACACACACACACACACACAGAGAGACAGAGAGAGAGAGAGAGAGAGAGAGAGAGAGAGAGAGAGAGAGAGAAGAGAGGAGAGAGAGAGAGAGAGAGAAGAGAGGAGAGAGAGAGGAGGAGAGAGGGGAGGGGGAGGGAGAGGGAGAGGGAGGGAGGGGGAGGGGAGGGGGAGGGGGGGGGGAGAGAGAGAGAGAGAGAGAGAGAGAGAGAGAGAGAGAGAGAGAGAGAGAGAGAGAGAGAGAGAGAGAGAGAGAGAGAGAGAGAGAGAGAGAGAGAGAGAGAGAGAGAGAGAGAGAGAGAGAGAGAGGGGGGGGGGGGGGAAGGGTGTGGTTTCTGCTTGTTTTGAATTCAACTTGTGAAACTTTGCCTTGGTTTTTTTCTCGCTGTTTGCCATTTGAATGTATGACTTTCCAACCTGTTATGTACAGCACAGAGGAGACATCGTTTCAGCAGTTTCTTCGACTTGCGACCAGTAATCAATTGCATTTGCCATTAACTGTATCGGGTACAACTGTAACCCCCTACTTTCTAATTAATTATTCCTTGTGAAC
>KV908363.1:428805-461305 GCA_002005505.1 Botryococcus braunii
TGCTGTTATACGCGACCAGAAAGGCGGAATGTAGAGCGTCGGGCCGCAGTCTGCAACAGGTATGAACCCACCCCAATTTCCAAACCATAAAGAGTCCAGATACGATAGTATTTTATTCATGGAAGACGGATAGGTTAACCGTTTACAGGATTCGGGCCTACTCTAAGTAACCTGTAGTCGTGTTCTTTCTGGGTAACTCGTCAACTTCTTTTCCTGCCGTGTTTGGGAATATGGAAACGTTGTCCAGCAAAGCTCCAGATTGCCCCATTTAATTAATCGATGGAGTATTGGAGGGATCAAGTTGGATCCGTTTGTCACAATTTGCTATCACCTTTTTTCCAGTGCTTGCGCTACTTCCCTCTTTTTCCCTGCGCAATGGATGCTGGATGGATGGATGCTGTCCCCCTCGGGTGGTTTCCCCCTTCTCCCTCCCTCTCTCTCTCTCTCTCTCTCTCTCTCTCTCTCTCTCTCTCTCTCTCTCTCTCTCTCTCTCTCTCTCTCTCTCTCTCTCTCTCTCTCTCTCTCTCTCTCTCTCTCTCCCCCCCCCGCTCTCTCTCTCTCTCCTCTGGTGTGTGTGTGTGTGTGTGCACGCGCGCGTGCGAGCACGCGCGCGCGCCTGTGTGTGAGTTGACGCGCATGCGCAGGGCATGTGTGCAATTGCAGGCTCTGTGTACACCTTGTGGAGCCCCTCCATCAGGAGAGGACTTGCTGACAGGCACCATTGCTTATTTGCAGGGCCCATGACAAAGTTGAAAGGAATGCGCTCTGGTATGGCGACCTCGTAAGGGGTTCCCACACGGCCCGCTGCAGGAGGCAAGCAGATCAGAGCTCAAGCCTTTATCCCACACCAGCTTCGTTCCATGGACGCAGTCATGAAGTACTCGCCCTTTGCCTTCAGCTCCGCACTCCTAGAGGAGCGGTACCTGCAGTACCAAAGCATAAGCATGGGGTCCAACTTCCCGCTCATGATTCTGATGGTGATTTTGTTCTGGACCACAGCCCTCCTCCGCAGCACGCTGTCCAGCATCCCGGCGGATCGCCTAGCTAGCATTTTCGCCGGCGGTACGCTCTGTGCCGCGGTAGGCCTTCTCAGCGTGCGCCTCCGCTACCGCACGCTGTACCAGTGTTCGTGGCCGCTGTACAATTTTGCAATACACCTGGCGCACATCCCCGTGTTCACCGCCGCCCGTACCATCCTGATAATGCTGTACGATCCAGGCGCCGCAGGCCTCTGCGCCACGAGAGCCCAGTGCGCGCACCAGCTGCTGCTGCTTGTACCTCACTTTGCAACGGGCTCGATGGCGGCGCTCGGCATCCCACTGCCGCTGCTGCTTCAAATCACCATGCAAGTGACAGTGCTCATGGCGTCGTACCGCGGCCATTTCTGGATCTGCTCTGCGCCGCACCCGCTTGCGCCGCTTGTACTGCAGCATGTCTTGGGATTGGGGGCTCCGTCGCCGCTGCCGCTCCCCCCTGCGGTGCCCACGGGGGGCCTCGAGTACCCAGAGTCCCCAATGGAGTTCATGCTGGGCAAGTGCCAAGCAAACCTGGCATTCTGGGACATGCAGGCAGCCATGCTTGCCATCGTCATGTCGCTCCTGGCGGATATCTTCGGCCGCTGGCGCTTCCTGGCTCGCCAGGTGGTGGGCGACGGTGCGGTCCCGTCACCGCAATGGGAGGCCCTTCTGCTGTACAAGGCCCAACACTGGGTGGCCTTAGGCCTCACCGTGGTGGTCTGCGACGCCTTGATAATCTCCATCGTATCCCTTCCGGCCCCATGAACAGGTCCTGATGACGTCACCGGACCGCACGCCCGCTCTTACTGTCGATCGAGTTCCTGTACGGCGACTTCATGTCGCAACACATCACGCCTGCCGGTCCTGGTGGCAGCAGTGTTGTCAGGTGGCTTTACCTGATGGTTTTCATCCAGGTGCCTCGGTGTGTGTGTGTGTGTGTGTGTGTGTGTGTGTGTGTGTGTGTGTGTGTGTGTGTGTGTGTGTGTGTGTGTGTGTGTGTGTGTGTGTGTGTGTGTGTGTGTGTGTGTGTGGGGTGTGGACCTCCTTGCTATAGGTGTGTGCAGTAAGTTGCTTCAAATGGGCGTATTTTCTTTGTCGAAGCTGGGAATGGCGAAGTTGATGACTCAAGAGTGGTTCCAGCAACTGCATTGGCATGCTGCTTACACCAACAGTGGGGCACTAGATGGCTCCCTTGAAGCTTGGCGACCGGTATCCCTCCAGTGCAAGAGCGGGACGCCTTCAACTCTGCAGTGCACAACAGCGCACTGGAAGCGATTTGAAGGACTTAGGCCCTGTGCATTTAACCACCCACACGGGCAAACAGGAACCACCGGTGAGCGGTCTCACTCATTGGGGTGGGAGTCGCTCACAGAAGTCAAAGGCCAGTCATCCTCCAGTAGTGTCAGATGAGCAATGCTATTAGTGTTTTCTCCAAATGTCCTATCTTTGTAGAGGTTTGTTTGTTAAGATGAAGTTTTCGTACTTTCTGCTAGCCGTCTCGCTACGGCTTTCAGCCTGTCCCTCATCACACCAGTCGGTTGGAGGGGCCTTATAGTCGGTGCTTGCAAATCTTGCAAATTCGGATGGAACTTTGCTTGGGGCGCTTGGATCGCCCGTGAGCTTTGGCATTCAATCGGCATGCCATACGGCATGCTGCTCTCTTGGGTTCAGTCGCATTACCATCTGCCCCCATGATGGGGCTTTGCTCGTTTAAGAGCATTTTGGTTGAGGGGTGGTATCCCTCATCGGATGACTGCAGCAAATGGCAGACCTTTTCTGCAAGACAGTCATCTCGAGTAAAATTGCTCTCAAGAGTGAGGAGCCCATGGAATAGCCAAGGGTACCGGTCGTGGGGCATGTCAGACCCAGGCTCGCTGCACTTCGGCTGCACGCGCGTATGCTGCATTAGTCAAAGGCACACATTTGTGCACATCTTTTTAAGCCGGCACAGATTTGCATGGCCATGGGGCGACGCATTGATTGCCACAGTTGGTGCACATGTGCGCACTGGTGAGGGTATAGGGCTGCACCAGGCACGTTCAAATGTGCATGGAGTACAGTTAGTTTTTTCCCCTTTTTTGCGCTATCCTTTTTTCTTATTTCGTATATTTTTTTCCTTTTGATTCAACGTAGATGGTTTTGGGCCTTTGACTGTGCCAGGCTGCCCAGACATTTGAAGGGTCGTCCTGGCTCGCGCACCCAGCTTGGCATTAGTTCGGCATGCCGGCACCAATCTGCTTGTTGCGTGTTTTGGACCATGCATGCTTTCTGACTGCACCAGGTTTGCAAACGAAACCGCCGCCACGTTTTGCTCTCTTGAAAGACCGGTTTCGACCCATTTTAGACCTTGGTGTTAATTCTCCGACTGTCCCAGGTTCTCAGACATTCGGTGCTTTTCCTGGCTAGAACGTGCCCGACTCGGCATTGACCAGGCACGCTCGCATTGAAGTGCCTGTGGCTTGTTTTTCGCACGCATGTCAAAGTTGACGACCGGATTTGCAAACACAACCGCCATGGGTTGCTCTCATGAAGGAGGCGTTTTGGACCTTGTAGACCTCGAGGAGGGGGTCTTCGAGCTGTTTTTAGAGCTTGGTCTGTTCCCTCGCTGACTGGCGATGGAGCCGTAGAGATGGGCGCCTTAAACCTGTGTTGGCTATGGCTCACCGCAAGCATGTTGCCAAGAAGCATCCATGCATAATTCATGAGGAAATTGCTTAGCTTTTCTTCCTGTTCTTGGTGTTGTAAGTTTTAGGCAGGCAGCTTTCAAAAGAGATACTTCAAAATTGGGAATGGAAGTGGCAATTTTCGGCGCCTCCTGACGTCTAGTCTACGTTCCGTAGGGCTGCAGCTTATAGGCGCTCCAGTACTTCCATAAATGCCAAAAAACTGCAAAAACTTCCATTAAAATGTTTCTGTGGGCACCTGAGGCGCCCTGCAGGCGCTGTGTGTCACGACCATGCGCCATTGTCATACACGTTAGAAAGGGAATCCCTCCTTTCAAGAATAAAGTTATTAATGCGTGCATTAATGCGTCAAAGTGCATGCGTTCACTTCGAGCAGGGCTAGTGGAGGAAAGGTTATCGAGTCCAGGACATCGTTTGTGTATGCACATTATACATATACACGTGGGCATGTACGTGTACACGTGGGTGTGTGTGTGTGAACACTGGTACAGGTGCACCTGTGCCAGTGGTCACCACATGTGTGGTGCACAAATGTGCCAGGTGGCACTGCGAGCGCGTGTGCGTGCTTGTTCAAGTTTGCTCGCATATGAGAGGGGGGGATGGGTTTTGGGGAAGAGCTTTTTGCCTCTCCGGGTATCATGCATGCTGCGCGAGAAGATTAGCTTCGCTGGCATTTCGCCATTCATGTACATTTGCGGCTGTATATCCGTGACCCTCTCCATACTGTCGGTCTCGCGGTCAACTGGCAGGCCGAAGCTCTGAAAGCCCGCCTGCACTGGCCAAGGAGGGGAGGAGAAGTGGCGCCACCGCCTCTGTTCAAATTTGAATTGAACCAAGTTTGGGTCCGTCCCTTGCGTTTTTGAGAAAGGGGCTGGGCCGAAATGGGGTTCTGTACACATGTGCGATTGTCCAGATTTACGCCTTCCCCCACCTTTTTGAAACGGGGTTTGGGCGAGAGCGGTAGGCATATACATACATGTAGTCATGTGATATCGTGCAAGCTTCCATGGCCATCGCAAGTTGACGTGGCTCCTTACCTGCGAAGCATGTTGAAATCCGCCATGCGACAATCCAACATGCGAAGCATGTTGAAGTCGTAAATCAAGTCTTTTAATTCATGAAGACGCCTCTGGTGGCTCTCTTGATCATTTGCCTTTCATGAGAGCATTGCCCCTGGTGTCAGCCTTCGCTTCTCCCCTGAGGCTTGTAAAAAGCATCGAAGCTCGTAGCTACCTATAGGAAGAACCCCATTCATTTGGAAGTGATGTGTCCGAGACTGCCTCCAAACAAGCCGGGGTTGACGTAAAATTGCCTTGAAGCAATTTTAAGTCTTCAGGTATTTGCGGATTCACCGAGGAGCTTAATTAGGCTTAAAAGCCCCTGCAGTGGGCCGAGGGCAGATTGCCATTTGAAATCAATTAGCGAGGGTGGGATGCAGCCTCCTTGACTCCTTGGGGATGCTTCACAGCATATTCTCTACGACTTCATGTTAGTGCAATGCATTCCCTTTCAGTTCCGTCCTAGTGCAATTCCATCCTATTTCATTTGCAGGGTCGGAATATTCCCTTTGCATATTGCAAGGGAAATGTGTAAAGTCTGCTCTGTGCGTTATCTCACTCACGCAATCCTGCATCCGGCAGGATGCCGGCCATCAAATGCGATTGCGCCACGTTTAGACTAAGCTCAAGACAAGCGTGTTGGATGCGTCATAGTCCTCCTTCCACGTGTTTTAAACTTCTGCGTGCTCTCATAAGGTAGTCTTTAGTTAATGTAGGACTACCTGTGAAAGGTTATGGGCAATCGGCTTTCCCTGTACAAAGCAGACAGGTCGTCAATAGACGAAGTTACTCCAGCTACAGTCCGTACGACTGTCTGCTGAGTGCCACACACAACTGTCGGACAAGACTAGCATCTGGTGATGCCCAGCATCTTTCACAACCAGTTGGTATTCACTCCGGTGGGGCAGCCTTAAGAGTTCATCCGACAAACGTGTGATCTAGATAGGATTGTACCTTATGTTCGAAAACGTCCAGAATCTGCCGTGTCTCAAGGTACCTTATGTTCTCAATGGACCCATATCCTAATAGTGCACACATGAAGATCACTTAAAGCACAAGGCATTCAATAATAATGTTCAGAACTCAACACTTCCCCTTGCCTGCATGCTTTAAGTGTATCTTCTCAAACCTAGTGAATCACGATGACCAACAAACACGGGCTTGGCAAGTGGCTTGGTCATAATGTCAGCCACATTGCGTGCAGATTCCACATAGAGGATATCTACCTGCCCAAGTGCCATAGCTTCCCTAGCGTAGTGGAAGCTTACTGCAACGTGCTTTGTGAATTTGGAATACAGGGGGTTCCGTAAATTAGAAATGCATCCTTGGTTGTCACAGAAAATTTTGACCCTCCAAGGTGCAGCCCCTATCTCTTCCAAGAAGCCCCTTAGCCAGTTGGCTTCCTTCACAATATGGCCAGCTGCCATAAACTCAGCTTGCACAGTTGAGGTAGCAACTGAGCTCTGCTTCTTGCTTCCCCAAACCACGGCACTACCATAGACTGATAGAACATAGCCAGTGGTGGAATACCTGTGGTCCAGGTCCCCAGCATAGTCGGCATCAACATAGCCTTCTAGCTCAGGGCCCTTTCCACCCAGAGTAAGAGCTAACTCTCTGGTATCTCTCAAGTACTTCAGCACTCGAATGGCCTCATTCCAGTGTGAGGTAGTGGGTGTCATTCTATACCTTGACAACACTCCAACAGCCTGAGAAATGTCAGGCCGGGTCGTATTGGCTATGTACAGTAACGATCCAATTAACTCGCAGTATCGATGACCAGGTGGCAGAGGGGTACCAGCCCCATGTGACATACCATCTGAGGACTCGGGTCTGCTGCTAGCCACGAAGTCCTTGGACATGGGGGTATCAACCCCACGTCCATCATCAGCAACGCCAAACTTCTCCACAAGAGCATCAATCTTGGGAGTGCAACTCATGGAAATAGTGCCCTGAACTCGATTGCGTAGGACCTGACACCCCAGGAAATCATTCACCTCTCCCAAATCATGGATGGTGAAGTCCTTCTTCAATAACTCTTTCCCCCACTCAATCTCTGCAACCACTCTGGCAACTATGAGAAGATCATCGACATAAACAAGAATAAACGACAGATTACCATCAGGGGCCCTCCTGATGTATACCCCAGCGTCGCTCTTGCACACACTATACCCCATCACGCTCAACTTGTCGCTCAAGGTCTTGTGCCAAGCCCGTGGGGCTTGCTTAAGACCGTAGAGTGCCTTCCTGAGCTTGCACACAACTCTCGTGTTGCCATTCTCAAATCCTGGTGGTTGGGTCACATAGACCTCTTCCTCCAACTCCCCATTGAGAAAAGCTGTCTTGATATCCACTTGGTGGATCTCAAGATTTTGTGTGGCAGCCACTGCCAGCACAGCTCTCCTAGCACCATAGCTGCTGGTAGGTGCAAAAACCTCACCAACATCTATACCAGGAATCTGTCTGCAACCCTGGGCAACCAATCTTGCTTTAAACCGAGTGACATTCCCATGTGCATCGTTTTTTGTAGAAAAAATCCAATGAACAGGGATAACTTTCTGCCCATGGGGTCTTTCCACATACTGCATAACCTCATGGGTGTCTAAAGACTCCATCTCCTCTTGCATTGCCTGCTGCCAAAACTCCCACTGAGGTGAGCGCTGGGCTTCCCTCAAGTTTGAGGGCACGTGAACTTTTCCCAACGTGACAGAAGGTACACTCTGTACCTTATGCTGTGGTGCAGCAGGGCTGTCAGCCTTACTGATGCTGTTCCCTTCTCTCTCTCTCTCTCCCTGGTTGCCAGAATAAGGTACATTATGTACCTTATGCTGGGACTGGGCAGTACTGCCGGGATTATCTGATTCCTTCTCAAGTCTCTCTCTCTCTCCTTGACTACTGGACTCATGTGCAGCACCCTTACATTCTCGCACCTTCCGCAATGCAGAGGGGAGCAGCAGCTCTCTCTCTCTCCTGGACTCACACTTGGGCACACTACCCAGACTTGCCTGAGCTGCGCCTACAATGTCAGCCTGCACACCATAAGCATGACTAGCCAGTGACTGGGATTGGGCACCAGCTTCCCCTACTGCTGGCATGTCTAACCCACTGCTCTCATCTCTTACATCTGCACCGAACATAGCCTCGACTGTCTCAACCTGCCCCTGCATATCAGGGAGACCAACCATGTTTGGCTCACTCACAATTGCCTGACCTGGGTCAGGGGCATGCAATGGGATGTCAGAATGCTCTCTCCTAGCCACGCGCTGTACATAACGCTGCTCCCTTGTAAGGGTGGTCCCTGGAGGAAGGGGAATTTGTGACTTCCCCTGCATTCGCAACCCCTCTTGTACCTTCTGCATTTTTTCTACCTGGGATTGAGTTTCTACACCCCCCCTGGCCAGATTCTGCATATGCTCAAGCACCGACCACGAGTGCTGAGATGGTTCTGGGGTCCCAACAGTAGAATCCAGGCTGGTGGGGTTTCCTTGGTCATGTGCTGCTGTGGTCCCGTCTCCAGACTGATCCCCAGCACAAAGTCCAGAGGTCCCAGGAGCCCCAGTGGAAAGCGTCTCCACTCCATGGTCATCCTCCTCATCCCAGAACGTGGGTGGAGCAGCAGAGGGAATTGCTTGAGGCGTTGCCAGATTCTCACTGCCAAGGGGGGGTGATATCCTAGAATCATAGACAGACCCAGGCTGGACCTTTGATAGACCCACTCTCTCAGCCCCCCTCAAGTGCTCGATAAAGCTGACGTCCCTACTCTCCTTCCACACTCCATTCCCCACGTACACACGATACGCTTTAGACTGGGGACAATAACCAGTAAACATCCCAGGGATGGTCTTGGGCCCAAAAACAGACCTTTGGCCACTGGGAATGTGCACATGGGCTACACAGCCAAACGTGCGCAGCACAGACACATCAGGTTTGACACCAAAGAATAATTCCATGGGGGTCAGGGACCTGCCTGAAGTAGGACCCACATTGTAGAGGAGGGTAGCTGTCTCAAGCGCCTCCTTCCAAAGGGAGGGGTCTGCTGCAGCATGGACCAACAGAGTCCTTGTTCGCTCCTTCAGGGTCCTATTCATCCTCTCCGCCACCCCATTCTGCTGAGGCGTGTAGGGCGCTGAGGACTCCATCTTAGTGCCCTGCTGAGCACAAAACTCTTTGAATTGCTGGTTCAGGAACTCTGAACCCCTGTCAGTCCTCACACACTTCACAACCGTGCCTCGTTGGGTCTGCCAAAAACGGAGCAGGTCTATCACAGCCTTTGGGATGCAATCCTTTGACTTCACAGGCAGGGAGGCAACTTGGTGTGAACTTTCATCCACTACAGTGACCCAATATCGTTCACCTGTGATGGCAGGAGGTGATATGGGACCCACAGTATCCACATGGACTCTATCGAGTGGGTGATGTGCAGGCCTGGAAGATACAGGGAAAGGAGGTCTGGAGTGTTTCCCTTGTATACACGATTCACAGTGCTTGGGGCACTCAGAGCAGGGAGCAAGGGAGATATTGATTCCTGTAACCAGATCTTCCTTGGAGAACCTCTGCATGCTGCTGGCACCAGGATGACCTAACCTAGCATGCCACAGAGATCTCTCGCTACACACGTGTCCTTTCCTAAGATGAGACGCCTCAGCCATGTGATCAATATGTCTGCAGCCAACTTGCTGCCCTCTGACAGGACTAACAAACTCCAAAAAAAACAGACCTCGTGCGCGGGTGATATCTCCACACCACCCTTCAGGTCCCTTCATGGCTGTGTAACCACCTGCAGTGTCAGTCAGGAAAGATGCTCCATCCTGAATTGCACCAGTGACTGAAATGAGGTTGGTATGCGCAGAAGGAACACACTGCACATTGTGCAGCCAGAATACTTCGTGCCTTGCATTCACAAGGCATACAGACCCAGATGCAATGATTCCTCCCTTGGCGTCTGAGGTTGCCAAGTGCAGAGGAAGAGGCTGTCTATGCATAACTGGATTATGGAGCAATGAGAGATCATTGACTATATGCACAGAGGCACCACTATCTATTAACCAAGATGTGCTGCTAGCTCCATGCGAAGTTGGGGCAAGCACATTGAGAGAGATAAACATCGCCTCACCAGAAGGAGGGGGTGGAGGTGGTAAATGCCACCCCGGAAACGTGTGTTGACTTGTTGGATAGTTATATGCTGAAGGAGGTCCAGGGCTGGAAGCGGATGAAGGCGGGCCACCCCGGCCAGATCCATGGTCCCACCAGGCTTGAGGAGACGACTGTGGGCCTCCCTGGCCCCAGTAAGCTGCAGGCCCAACGCTTGCCGCTTGCATGTTTTGATGCAGAGCCTGCAGCTGCCTGAGCGGTCCGCAGTCAGTCATGAAGTGGCCCTTTGCCTTGCAGAAGTGGCATGTAAGCTCCTCTCTGGGCCTTCTTGCCCTGCCAGGTCCACGCCCCCTGCCACCAAAAGTAGTTGCAGAGGGGCCAGCGGGAGGCTGTTCGTTTGCTGGTAGTGCTGCTCCAACTCCCGGTACTGCTCCCACTCCTGGTGCAGCTCCAGCGCTTGATGACGCTCCAGCTACCCCCCCAGAGGGACCAGCCACTGCTGCAGCTGCCATGGCCTGAGGTGTTCCCTCTGCAGGTGGGTCCTTGTACCCACGGCTGGCTGCGGCGCGCAGGATTCTTTGAATCAGCTCCAATGGCGGCTTGTCGGTTGCCATAACCTCCAGGGACTCGAGCCTCAGCACAGGAGGGAGGCCCTTCACCATCAGCTCCCCAACATTGTGGTCCAAGAGGATGAACGCGTTGTTTCTGAGACTTGTAGCCAGATCCATCATTCTGTAGAGGTAGACCTTGAGTGTCTCCCCTGTCTTGATGCCCTGCTCCATTTCCTTGTACCACTCAAGGTTGATGTCTTGGTTGCTCCCTCCAGTGTGACTGTTCTTCACCCACGCGATGAAGTCGAACGCTGCTTTGTGGCATGAGATCTGAGAATGCCAGATGACTGGAACTGACTGGATCAGCCACTGCTTGATGGCTGAGTTCTCCACCGACCCTGGCATTGGCCTCTCCAAAGCCGCTCTGACCCCCTTGGTGTTTGCGCACGCCTCCAAATTTTCATACCAAAATTCAAAATTGCGCCCTCCATCATCAAGCATGACAGTCATCTTTGGATTAGAGGTATTGGGGATGTAGGCTGCCTTGTCAATCTCCACCTTTGGTTCTGCAGTGGCTGATTGTGTCCCGGTCATAGACTGCCCTGGAGTGGCCCCACTGACTTCTCCAGGTTGAGACATTGCTGTTTCACTGCTACTTTCCTTTTCTTTGCCCCTTTTTGTCATACTATTGTCACTTCACCAGCCAAACTTACTCATAAACTTCTGGAATGCAGCAATACCCTACAATTCCCTCCATGTCATGGAAATTTACCAGCCAGTCTTGCACAGTAGTAGCAGATATGTTCCCCTCAGAAGTTTGCGCCGGAGTCCGGCCCGACTCACTCAGTGCTTCTAGACAACGTCTATGAATGATAAAGCACAGCTAAAACTTCAATTATGAATTTCCCAGAAAGGTAAACTGTGAGTAAGATAATGGTCCTGGTACACTCGAGTTCCCTTGCGCCGCTGCGCCATGCTCGAGCTCCTTTGTTGACGCTTACGTCTGACCCATCCGTAGACGACCTTCACTCCTGCTTTTACTTGGCTCAGCTGGAAGGGCGTGGGCCCATAACCTGTGAAAGGTTATGGGCAATCGGCTTTCCCTGTACAAAGCAGACAGGTCGTCAATAGACGAAGTTACTCCAGCTACAGTCCGTACGACTGTCTGCTGAGTGCCACACACAACTGTCGGACAAGACTAGCATCTGGTGATGCCCAGCATCTTTCACAACCAGTTGGTATTCACTCCGGTGGGGCAGCCTTAAGAGTTCATCCGACAAACGTGTGATCTAGATAGGATTGTACCTTATGTTCGAAAACGTCCAGAATCTGCCGTGTCTCAAGGTACCTTATGTTCTCAATGGACCCATATCCTAATAGTGCACACATGAAGATCACTTAAAGCACAAGGCATTCAATAATAATGTTCAGAACTCAACACTACCACGACGCTGCAAATATGTCCACGCTCAGTTTGCAGTAGCTATAGGTAGTCTGTAGTTGATTAAAGTTCTGCGTGCCCTTACAAAGGTAGTTTTTAGTTAATGTAGGACTACCACGGCGCTGCGAATTCGAATTCGGATATGTGCACGCACAGTTAGTTGCAAAATCTGTCTTGCAATGATGTTCCGAGTCCGAACCAGTACTACCGGAGGTCTATGTACTTGCTTGTGCCTCCTGTGTTCCCGCAAAAGGCTGACGTCTAGACGAAGATCTTTCTGTTCGATTTCCACTGGAAATTCCATCAGTAGTTCTCAGGCAAAAGTGCATCAAGGACTCACGAGTGATTGTCCTCCCAGGGTTGGCTTTGGGAGGCGGGTGGCCAAGGATATCCATCGATGAGTCAGCTAGTATAGTTTGTGGTACCACTGTATAGTTATTGTGTAGCATGCCGAAAGGGCATGCTAGCCACGCCATGTGCAAGGCAAGCTGTGCTGTGCCACCGGGCCTGCTATGCTGTGGGTGCTGCCACGAATGAACCTGCCACATCACGTGACATGGCCTGGAAATAACTTTAGAAAAGCTGTGAGGAGAGGATGAGGAGGTCAATCTGGCCACGTCGATATCTGTCGATGCTGAGTTTTTTCACTTATATAAGTACTTTATACTGACAAGTTCATGCTTTCACAGACTTCCACCGACCATTGTCGTTGTCATGAGGGGCGCTGTTCTTACACATCGTCGTGGCCTGTCAAACTTGGGCTGCGGTGTTTGCGACGAGGATAGGCTGCACCGCTAAGTCTAAATAGTTTATGAACAAGTGCTGCGTTGACTGTTGCGCCTTAAGTGTGCCGATTAGAGTGGCTAAGGACCCACTCCGAAACTCAGATTCGCACTCCGAACCTTTTTGATAATAATCTAACCATATGACATGTGCGCGTGCTTGTGCGTATCTGCATACTCATGCCTATAGAGTGAACTCTATAGGCACTGTTTCTAGGACTGCTGTGAATGTCGCTGACTTCTGCAATATTTAAATTATGTTGTCGTCGTCAAGTTTATCGCCTTAGAAGGCTGTGTGCAGGGGCCGCAATGATCATCATGATGGGTCGTTCGAAGATGCTATGTAGCATTTGCCATTTGCAGTCACCACAACTCACTGTCAGACATTGACGGCTGTCAGACATTTTTGAACGACATACCTTGTAAAGGTCGCGCCCTTGCCTCCGTCCTTCACATCCCCTCATTTCTAATTCCGTTTGATGGCGTCACACCATGCTTTTTTATGCTTATCTCATTTTTCTTTTTCCTCTTCCCCCCCCCCCCTTTTTCTTTTTTTTGATCATCGTCTCCCAGTTTAAAGTACAAGTCCGTGTGGGACACAAAGCGACACCTATCTAGGGCCCTCTCTAGGGCATGTGCACACGTGCAGCCATTCGGGCATGTGCAGCTTAAAGGTAAGATAATACATCTGTGGCAAATACATGTGGGATTCCTTTCCTTTTTTATGCCGTTCCCCTTTCCCCCTTCCTTGTCATATCCTTGTTCTTGTTTCAACCGCACGGCTGCCCATGGCCCCTGGCTTCTGTGTACCAGCAGTGGATACGCGATTTACTCGTTAACCACGTATGTCCTAACCATACGATTAAGATATGCTTAACTTTCGTGAATAAGAAGGTTGGTGATCACATGGGGGTCTAGACTGCCATATGATAATGTTTTTATGTAACGTTAGCATGGTTGACTTCCAACCTTGGGTATTTGTGCCACGTGGTCAACCACGTGGCACGAATTTCTCGTCAAATTCACTTCGATCTGTCGTATAGACTTTTCAGGCCAGCAACTTTTGCACGAGATTGCGCCGGAAGAACATGCCCATACAAGCTTGTATGTGGCGTGTCCATATTTAGGCTTTACAGTGACGTAGTGAGTGCGTCTTTTCCATGTTTCTCTTCCATGTTCCTCTCCGGAAGTGCCAGCTGGCTGGCTGACCGGCTGAGAATGGCCTGCCCTACCCAACTTGTTGGTGGAAATACTAAGTAAATTAAGGGCCCCATTCATGGCCCCTGGCATCCGCGTATCAGCATGTATCCATGGGTTACATTGTTTGCGGTTATGATATGCTTCACTGCTAATTTGAAGCAGAAGAAGGTTATCGCATTGCAATGTTGACAATTGTTTCTGCAACTACAGGCTGAGATGGATCGGTCCGCTCTCAATTGTTGGTGGTCAGAATCTCTCTGCGCCGGAAAACTATCACGTAAATTCTGTGTAAAATGAGTCAAAGGAGGAAACAAGCGAGACTTCTGGGAACCAGCCATCGCGATAACAAACTTCATCAAATTCTTCCAGTAATGTGCATAAACTGGCTGGTTCAAGCCGTGGGTGGGATCAAAGATGACAGGGGAAGGGAGTTGCAACGTCCTCCACGTCGTCGTCGTCGTCGTCGTCATCATCATCATCAGCAGCAGCATCACCATTGCCACCGCAGCACAGCTGTCATCGTCGCGCGTCCACACGTGCGTGCCGGGTGTGTGTGTGTGTGTGTGTGTGTGTGTGTGTGTGTGTGTGTGTGTGTGTGTGTGCGTGCGTGCGTGCGTGCGTGCGTGTGTGTGTGTGTGTGTATGTGTGTGTGTGTGTGTGTGTGTGTGTGTGTGTGTGTGTGTGTGTGTGTGTGTGTGTGTGGACGCATGCGTGCAGGCGGGCGGGCAGGCGGGCGTGCATGGTTGTGGATGCAGGTGTATGTGTGTGCACGCTACAGCGTGCGAATGCGAATAGACTGCTGCAGGATTACATCTTGCGTACAGCCACATTTCTGCCTAGGCTTTGCCAGAGTGCATCATGTGATTGGAAGCAGGTGTCGGAAGCACGCATCACAATCAATGACCAAGACCCTATCTCTTCCCACCTCCCTATCCACTTATAAGTGCATGTCCTGAGTTATACAACGGCTGTAAGATAGCTGTGAGATGAACGGGCTTGGTAGGCTTCCGTTTAATAGAACAAAAGCGAAGCCCGCCAAACCCAGCCGTCTTGCATGCTCTTGACAAGGATAGCTGCTCCTCGTCAGTATAGAAAGTTAGTCTTTAAACAACCACGTTGTCTGTAATAGTGCACTGGTCTGTACCAGTCAGTAATGCCCAGCTTTCTGATGCATAATACTTAAACTTATACAGATTGCGTATAAATGTATACTAATATCAAGATTTAGAGGGAGAAGTGAAGCACGCCAATGCAAGACATATCCTAACGCGTTAGGATATGTCTTACATTTGTGTGCTTCACTTCTCTTAACCGCAACGCTTAACCGCAAACCATGTAGGATTTGGCTAGGCCGGGAAGGACAGAGCAGCGAAGACGTTCATGCAATCAAGATTCTCACCTAGGCCTCAACCTTCAACCACATACGTACATACCGGCAACGAGCCTTGCACGTTACAGGACTGCAACGCATATGCATGTATGTGCATATATGCACCGCATATACTGCAACGCATATTATATGAGCCCTCCTCGAACTTGTGCGAATGAGTGGTCATGCTGGCTCCTCAAAACTTCTGCTGTTTGCGGTGGAGCTGTCTGACAAAACGCATCCACCCACAATCGAAAACTGATGGGAATATTAAAATATAAGATGGCGGAAAAAAGGTGGCAAATGGCACACTGCAGCGTTGCCGATAATCGAGATGGGATTCCATTCCGTCTCAATTGTCAAAACTTAAAGCCCGTCGTGCCTTTCAAAGAGCTTTCTAGTTTTGAACTCCCCTTCTAATGATACATTCTAAAAGCACACCTGCATAGCAAGGATGCCACGGCCGTTCAGGATATGCACCGTTAAATAGAGTACATACTCGGGTTAATGTGCGTGAACCTCAGCTGAGGATATACCGCATGATATTCGGTACAGTACTCGGGTAAGTGTGTGTTATCACTTACAC
Organism: Botryococcus braunii; assembly: GCA_002005505.1. Taxonomy (NCBI): domain Eukaryota; kingdom Viridiplantae; phylum Chlorophyta; class Trebouxiophyceae; genus Botryococcus; species Botryococcus braunii. The sequence goes on from KV908363.1 coordinate 444,581, forward strand.
ACTAGTACATGCTAGGGTTATAATCAATGTGTTAATTATGATGTGTGTCAGTACGTATAATGTAACAACTGCCAGCAGTTCGTTGCTGTTGCAGCCGCACCCTGATCCCAGTGCACGTGCCTTACCACAGCTCTGCTGGTCTGGCAAGCTTGCAAGCAATATTGCACCCTCTGCTCGTCCTGCTCTGGTAATGAAATCAATCGATTCCATGAACCCCTGTCGACAACCAGCTGGCACGTGAGCCGAGCTTGCTAAAACCCACGGCTGCCAAACAGATACTTAAATTTGTTGTCAAACACATATTAATTGATGCTCTTCCCCTACCATTACATGTTTTCTATGCGGGGGGCACATTTCTGTCCAGCGAACCTTAAAATTGCCTTTCCAACACTGCTATCAGCGCAATCACTGGAAGCTCTGGCTTAATAAGGAAGCTTCCAGAGGAACACGTGGAGAGCCACAAGACTGCATCTGCCACCAGAACCATGGCGGCTTCGTGAAAGCAGCCCGAGCTCAAAACCAGAAAAACAAAGCGACAATGCCAGATTTGCAAAGTAGTTGACTGGCGATAAAAGCTACAACGCTAGGGCCCCCAGCATTTTGGGGGAGAGGAGTAACACACTTCGAATTCTCGTTGTCCCCACGCCTCTGCCTCGTGCTTTCGCTGGCATTTGAGGCAGCAAAAGAATGCCCAGGCAAGGACGCATCGACTTCCCAAACCAACGCAAAAATCCCAAGACCGCCCACCTGCACACAGCTGTCACCTAACTTCAGGTTTGAACCTACACCAACACACCTGTTACCTAAATTTAGGTTTAAACCTACACCCACACATCTGTCACCTACACCTACACCCAAACACAGCCGCGTGTGTCCGCGCATTCTCTCTCTCTCTCTCTCTCTCTCTCTCTCTCTCTCTCTCTCTCTCTCTCTCTCTCTCTCTCTCTCTCTCTCTCTCTCTCTCTCTCTCTCTCTCTCTCTCTCTCGCTCTCTCTCACTCACACTCACACACACACACACACACACACACACACACACACACACACACACACACACACACACACACATACACACAAGCACACACATACGTGCACAGTAGGTATATATCGCAATAAATTAGCGCATGCAGCATAGCAGGGATGGCGGCAGCCGCGACACTGCTAACCATATGCTCCCACCCGCTCACGTGGTTGGAGAATACAGCGTCCAGCCAAGTAACGCTGATAAAAACGACGCACTTGTGCCTGTAGCTTTACTTGCCCTGCATGTGCACGTGCACGTGACCTGCATCCCCATCTTCTCTCGATTCTATGGTCATCCCCTAAGCCAAACCGGCTGGTTCGAACCTGAATTCAGATCTGGATTGTACTATTTCCTCCCTTCCCTCCTCCCTTCAATCAACACCCCCTCGCCCGGTCCCCCTCCAGCTTTGTTTTCCCTCTTGGTCTGGGCCTCAGCTGCATTGGCAGGTAAAACGCCCATTGCAAGGACCAAACTTGGGCCTCCTAAAGAAAAGAGTCTCTGATTTGCAAAATGCGACCCAAGAGAAAAGATCCTTGAGAAATCGAAGATTCGCACCGGACGCACAATCTACATTTGCACGAACAAATTTGGACACCTCATTCGACTCCAGGACGCACAACAGAGCCTCCTGGGGTGATGGTTCTCGGCACTCGTGAGCAGTCATTTGACACATCCAATGCTGAGACTGGACGAGTGCATTCTCTACACATAACAGTGGGGCTGACCGCCACATAATGGGTACCCTGTCGGCATGCAATCGTGAGCAGTCAAACATCAAATGCTGAGATGCATCGAGTGCAACCTCGACAAATGACAGTGCGGCTGACAGCCACCGAACGGGTACCCCGTTGGTATGAAATTGTGCCATGCGTTCGTTTTCAAGACCTTAACTATCTTTGCTCAGGAGACTTTTTCAAAATTGTCAGTTGATCAAGACCTTCGCACCCCCGTCCTCTCCTCTCACAAACCCAACCCGCCCAAGCTGCCCCCACCTGCCTGATCCCACACGCCGTTCCAACCGCGTGTCCCTCATCCAATGAATAGATCCGCCCCTACCATCAGGGTCCGTGTCCGGAACTTCGAAGTGAAGGAACAAAATCTCTTGTTCCTTCACAACCATTATCTCCCTTTGTGCCGGGTCATGCACACTTTACACGGTGCCTTCCAACAGCTGCGACACTCAGTCTCCCTCCACCGCCATCCGCCATTCTTTCATGAAAGTTGATCAACCAGACAGCTAGCCCGCTCGGGGGCTCCAATGCTGCCCTTATGCTTGTTGGTACATAACCTGCCCTTCTATTTGTTGGTACATATTTAAGGTACGTTAACATACCAAAGATTTGTACGGTAACCATTACATTCAGCGGTATCGTTTCTGCCGGTTGCACTGCTCCGAGGGCCTCGGAGTTGTGAGCGCCTTTGATGGCCAAAACCTGCGTCACCAACTCCGTTCCCTGGCTGGTGCCGATCGGGTGAATTTTAACTTGGACCAAAGTGGTTGCAGCCGTGAGAACGCAGCGCGGCCCAACCCCCACCGTGCTTCATTTCACAGGGGGTTAAAGCTTCGAAGAATTCGTGCAGGGGCCTGCCCACCAAAAGACCTCGTGCCCGCCACAAGACCTTGTGACAATGCCGCTGTCAGATGTCCAATCGCCCGCCTCAAGCAGAGCCATGTGCTGATCCCCCACGTGCCTTGCTCGGCTTCACTCCCTTCTCCATCCTATCAGCTTTCGCCCGACCTCACTCCCATCCCCATATGGGGGATGATACATCCTATCAGCTTCCGTCCACTTCACTCCCTTCCCCATCCCATCAGCATCAGGAGAACACACTGATTTGCAGGCAGATCTTCCTCTTCTGTACACAAACAAAGGCGGGAACGTGAGCTCTTTGGGAGCTTGCATATTGTCACCTCTCCTCTCTGGGTCCTGCAACCGGATCCTGAATACTTGGTGGGTGGCGATCGAGTAAGAGAGCATCCGCACTTACCCCTCGGGCGGGTCCGAGCACGCTGGATTACTGCTCGTACGAACACTCGCGGTGTTAATTTTCGGTACTGCGAGCATTCGCGAGTAGTCGTTCCAAGCACACAAGTGCGTTTCGTTCCAAGCACAAGTGCGGATGCCCTCTAGATGGACAATGCCCTCGCCGCAGAAACTTCTGCTACTCCAACACTGCGATTCTTCAAACTCATCATGGGCTTTTCCTGCTTGGGGGGACTCCCCTAGGATCAAAGAGAGGAAGCACAAAACACACCTGAGGAAAAACAGATAAGTGGGTCAATGAGGAAATCCTATTTCAACCCTGGAACTGGAAAGAACTCCAGGTCATTGCATGTCTTATGCACACATCCTCCTGGACCCCTTCAAATGCCTGTAGCACATTTAAAGGATTCCATGCTCACCAGATCACCAGGACCCTCCTCCCCCGGCCCCAGCGGGGCTCCCATCCCCACAAGAGGGCCACCGCAAGTCCTCCCGGTCCAAAACAAACATTCTCCTTCCCCCTGCGCGCCCAGGCTGCCTTGTAAGAACATGCATACACGCGCTTTCGGGATCTGTCCCTCCCAGGTTGCCCCGCCCCACCCCCAGCCTTTTGTTTTTCTATCCGCGACTCAATGGCATTCCTCCCCCTCCCTCGCACGCGTGCGGAGTCTTAGATGTACTGGAGAACAGTGCCCACGGTGAGAAGTCCGACGAGGGCGCCGTCCACCACCAGGAGACCGACAGCTACGGCGACGTAGTCTGATCCCGACGGGCCCCTCAAGTTCCGGGTACCGGCCGTCTGCACGACAGCATTCAGAGGGCTCCCCGGCCCCCCCTCCCACCCTGGAGTGTTGGACTGTACCGTTGCAACCACATGCCGGCGGGACAGCGCGTCCTGTACCAGCGTGACCCCTACCACAAGCGTGCTGATTTGGATCTCCCAGAACCCCAACCGCGCCGCGCACGGCACGGTGATGGGTCCCTTGGCGCCCCCGGCACCCCCTATGGCGGGAGCGGACGGGAAAAACACGGCAAGCGGGTCGGGAAGGCCCGTCACCAGGGGCGTCAGCACGTGGTCTTCCTTGCACAGGAAATGGTTCCCGGGGATCGAGGCACCCAGGACGATGAGCTGAAACAACGCCTGCACCAAGAGCGGCAGCGGGATCCCGACGGCCCCCAGGATACCGGTCCCCACGTGTGGGAACATGAGCAGGTGCTCGTGGGCGCACGTGAGGGCGTTCCAGCATGGCGCTCCGCCGTACGGTGTGTACAGCTCCAATAGGATGGTACGGGCCACCGTGAAAATGGGGATGTGTGTCAGGTGGACCCCGAGGTGTATTCCTGCCCAGTTCTTACCGTACGTAATGGGCCATAGGAGGTACACAAAAAGCGCAGCGCTCGTAATGGTTAGAGCGGCCCCAGCGAGCTGGAAGGCGTACGGTAGAGGCGGAGCGGGATTTGCCGCTCCCCGAAGGAGGCTGACGCTCCAGAACAGTACGGTCATGAGCAGCGAAAGCGGGATGTCCCGCGACATGCACCAGGCGCGGTACGAATGGTACATCGCCTCCATTGGCCCGTCAGGGAAGGCGAAGGGCGAGTACTCCGCCATCCTTTTCCACACTTGCGCTGCGCTCACCTGCGGGCCCGCACCGATAGCGTGCTCACAGCCTCATTAATGCGAACGGAACGATGCGCGCACACGCTTGTACACACACACACACACACACACACACACACACACACACACACATACACGCACACGGAGACACACACACACACACACACATACACACATACACAGACGCACATACAGGTTCTTCCTCTCCCTCTTTCCCCTCCCCCCCACCCCCCCCTCTCTCTCTCTCTCTCTCTCTCTCTCTCCCCCCCCTCCCCCTCCCCCTCTCTCCCTCCGCCCCCCCCCCTCTCTCTCTCTCTCTCTCTCTCTCTCTCTCTCTCTCTCTCTCTCTCTCTCTCTCTCTCTCTCTCTCTCTCTCTCTCTCTCTCTCTCTCTCGCGCGCGCGCGCGCTCTCCCCCCCCTCCCTCTCTCCGCCCATCCCCTACATGAAACCCCCCCAACCCCCCCATCCCCACACACACACACACACACACACACACACACACACACACACACACACACACACACACACACACACACCACACACACACACACACACGCATGCGCGCGCGCATGGTCACCATGCAGTCACATGACTGCACTGCACTACACTGCACACCTTTGGGGCTGCTATTGCAGTGACTCTATTTGCAGCCAGGGGCTTTAATGTTCGACCACCAGACGGACTCTCCTCACCCAAAGGAAAGAACGACGGGTGGGGTGAGATGACAGACCGACGATTGCCATGAAAGAAGCAATCCAAACTTAGGAACAGCCAGCTCAAACCCAGGGGACACAGAGAGCGAAGGGGAAGGAGGGCCAAGGCGACAGGAGAAAATGTAGTATGGGACCGGAGAGCACGGAAGTATGGATGTGTCCTCCGACCAACTGCAGGGGGAGAGGGAGACGGGGACAGAGGGAGGAGGGCAGGGACGGAGGGGGCCGGGAGGGAGTAAGGGAGAGGGGGGCGGCGGAAAGACATAGATCGAGATAAAGAAAAAGGGGGGGGGGACGCAGGAGGAAGGGGGGGGCGAAGGATGGAGGGAGGGGGGAGGAGTGGGAGGGAGGGAGTGCGCCAGGGAGGGAGAGATGGAGGGGGGGATGGGAGAGAGAGAGAGAGAGAGAGAGAGAGGAGAGAGAGGAGAGGAGAGAGAGGAGAGAGAGAGAGAGGAGAGAGAGAGAGAGAGAGAGGGGGGGGGGGGGGGGAGAGAGAGAGAGAGAGAGAGAGAGAGAGAGAGAGAGGAGAGAGAGAGAGAGAGAGAGAGAGAGAGAGAGAGAGAGAGAGGGGGGGGGGGTGGATGGGAGTGGGGGGAGAACTCGAAGCCAAAAGCTTACAACAACCAAAGCAAGCTTGCTTTTGGGCCAGGGATTTACCATCCTCATTGAGCAGTTGGATCCGCTATATGTCAGTCCACAGCAAAAGAGTCATCCTTTCCTTCCCTTTCCTGAAGACAGAATCAAATGTCAAGTGTTGAGCTGAGCTGTTGCGAGTAAAGTCCGCAGGTAGGTGACCCGCAAAATCATCAATGCACGTGTTTTCTGCTTCCAGAGTTGATGAATTGAGAGTGTGGGATTCTTTACGTGGTTGTGAGTATCCTACAGACGGTTTTGTTAGAGTTGATGCATTCAGAGTGTGGGATTTTTGACGTGGATGTGAGTATGGTGGGGAGGGCTTTTCAGTAGCAAGTAGCCCAAGGCCACTTTTGGAATGAGGCAGGTACAAACTGCGAGAGCCCATACAGGCAGGATGTGTTAATTAGAACCTGAAATCTTTGAAAATGTCCTGCTTCGCTTCTCCAGGGCGATAGGACTCCAGCAAGAGGGTTACGATCTGCTATGAGCCGTGCATCCACATGGAGATTGCAGTTACGTAGCTTCAAAAGGGAAGAGCTGCACGACGGAAAGCCTGTCTAGTTCATATCTAAATCCCAAGAGAGTGTGTTCCCAAGGAATTTCATGGACGCGCCCCTACGGACAGGAGCATTGCATGGTGCATGAGCGAGCTTACCTGCGAATGGGTGCCCGGAGAGGAAGAACCGTGAGGTTTTAGCCATTGAGAACTCCCCCAATTGATGCAACAGAATTCACCGGGAAAGTTTTTATGGCCGCATCCCGCACTGTGCATTCATGGTGTAGTCGCTCTCACGCTTGCGCAGGTCTGGACGGAGCCAACAATGTTAAGGCAGCCCTTCAGGGTGTTCAGCTAACTTAATGATATAGATTTACAAAACCATCAAGTGCTCGCACGCCCATGCAAGTGTATTTGACAGTTGTAATCACGAACCTAGCCTTGGAGAACACATCGGTTGAACTAAGATCCGTCCAAGGCCCACCAGGCAGCAAGGAATGCAATATTTACACCGATAACCTCTTTATTAGCAAATCCAGCCGCTCCTGCTAAGACGGCAAGGGAGTGGAAATCCCCCATGGTGGGTTCATGCCGAGAAGCGAGGCCTGATTGCACCGCGTTCTAAGTGGGAAATGTCGTAATAACTGTACTTTGCAACTCCGTGGACCTACCGGGCAGGGCCCAACGGCCATAAAAGAGGTCCCAACTGAAGTACGGCAACCACATGGGGCCAGCGTGGCCAAATCTTGGGAACCTGGTTGGTAGGCTGATGAGCAAACTCGTGCGGTGTTATGCACACACACGTTTTTGTTGGGTCGGTGAGGCAAAGCCATATCTCGGGATATCCTGCAACGCAACTAAGTAGGGAGAGTTGGTTGAGCACCAGCACGCAGGATGCAGGAGAGATTTAGAAAAGGCAAGGCCACTTATTTTAAACGCAAGGCCACAGTTCAAGTCCACCACCTGCTTTCAGTCATGCATTAATGCATTAACCAGCTGGGAACCACCTCCCTCTGTATGCTGATAATGTCTATATCCTAGATGCTTGGGGGACCACCCCCCGCCCCCCCCGCCGGGGGAGGGTGAACCAAAACCTCCACTCCCGGTTCGGGTTGTGGGTTTTGACTCGTGTAGGCCGGGACTTGGTCTTACTTGACTGGGATTGGGGGGCGGGATTTGTATGTCGATGTTGTGGGGACCTCTCCACTCGCTACCTCTTATTGCGCTGGTGGTGAGGGGGGGGGGGGGGTTTGGGCCTGGTGGGGCTGCGGCTGGCAAGTTGGCCTCGTACAGGGAGGTTTTACTTAGGCAGCCACCATGTGTCGGGTTCCACCCCTTCGCCTTTGAAACATTTTTGGGGGTTTGATACGGCGGCGGAGGAGTTTTTGAAGCGGCTCCAAGGCTTGGTTAAACAGGCGCTCGTTGCGCATGAAGACGTTATGGTTTTCTACGCATCGGAGGGTGAGCTTTGCGAGTGCCCGGGCCGTTGGGCGGCAGCTGGCTGCGAGGCTCCCTTTTTTTTTGGGGGGGGGGGGATTGACGTTCGGGTTTAGGGTTGTGAGGTTTCTATGGTGAGGGGGGTGTGCTTCCTCTTATGTAATCACAAAACTTTTTCAACAAAAAACAAAACAGGGGACAAAAGAAGAACAAGAAAAAGAAAATGGGGGGGGGGGGGGGGGAGGGAAACGATGCAAAGTAGAAAACGCCTCCAGATGGGACAGGAGCGGGCAGCCAACTGCTATGAAGCGAGCACCATTACCCCATTCACATTAGCATACCCAAGCAATATGAGGTCCACATGCTTTGCAGGTTGAGGAGGGATGATGTTACAATATGAACAATGTTGAGTAATACTAAAAGTAATCGCATCTTAAAAAAGCTTGGGACAAGCCGGGAAAAGGGGGGGGGGGGTGACAGCCGTGGAGGTCCTCTTCCACATGATAATGCAATCAGCCCGTTTGGGACCCGACTTGCGAGTCCTCCACCTCAGAATCTAAACTTCGGTCATAAACCAGACCTGATTGGTCGGTCTCTAAGTCAACCCACGACTATGCACCCCTTGCGATGAGGAGTGCTAGAACAGATCTATACACAGTACACACCAGATGCGCGTTTCCGGGGGGGGGGGGGGTGGAATTGCACGTCTTGTTCATCTGCCCAAACGCATTCCTGCTTCTGCTCCTGCTACTGTTCCTGATTACTTCCCCCACCTTTCAGGGCGCAAAATCGCGCAACATTTGCCCACCAGACAGCTCGGTTGCTCAGCCGCTTCATGCACGGCCTGGAGCAACCAGGTCGATATCTTAGCATTGACAGACAGCCTCAGTCGCCCCTATCATGGTAGTGACAGACAGCCTCAGTGGCCCATATCTTAAATAGTGACAGACAGCCTCAGTGGCCTCCATCTTTGAAATGACAAACACGTTCAGTAGCCTCTATTTTTGCAACGACAAACACCCTCAGTGGCCTCTATCTTGGTTGTGACAGACAGCCTCAGTGGCCTCTATCGTGGTAGTGACCAAAACCTTAGTGGCCTCTATCTTTGCAGTGACAGAGAGCCTCAGTGGCCTCTATCTTAATAGTGACAGACAGCCTCAGTGGCCTATATCTTAATAGTGACAGACAGCCTCAGTGCCCTCTATCTTGGTCGTGACAAACACCCTCAATGGCAACTGTCTTGGTTGTGACAGACAGCCTCAGTGGCCTCTATAGCGGTAGTGACCAACACCGTCAGTGGCCTCTATCTTGGTTTTGACAGACAGCCTCAGTGGCCTCTATCTTGGTAGTGACAAACACCCTTAGTGGCCTCTATCTTAGCAGTGACAGACAACCTCAGTGGCCTATATCCTATTAGTGACAGACAGCCTCCATGGCCTATATCTTTGTAGTGAAAAACAGCCTCAGTGGCCCTCTATGTAGTGACAAACAGCCTCAGTGGCCCTCTATCTTGGTATCAACAGGCAACCGCAGTGGCCGGTACCTGTGCAGTGACAGACAGCCTCCGTAGCCGAGATCCTTCTAGTAGCTGTCTCTAATGAAAAAGAAGAAGAAGAAGAAGTAGACTAAGATGTCCTGCCTACCTTTCTCCCTCTCTTCCAAAGTGGGGCCCGATGGTTTTGTCCCATTCTTGCCCCAATGAGCACGATGTTGCCCAAATGACGACGCTGTCTGTCTGGCTCTGTCTGTATCTGTGTCTCTGTCTGTGTTTGTATCTGTGTCTGTGTCTGTGTCTGTGGCTGTCTCTCTCTGTCTGTCTGTCTGTCTGTCTGTCTGTTTGTCTCTCTCTCTCTCTCTCTCTCTCTCTCTCTCTCTCTCTCTCTCTCTCTCTCTCTCTCTCTCTCTCTCTCTCCTCTCTCTCTCTCTCTCCCCCCCCCCCCACCTCTCCCAAGATTGGAAAGAAGGAGACGGAGACTGCATCAGCATGCCGGCGGCCGAGGAGAATGAGACGAAGACTAGGTCAACATGGGGGAGGAGGGCGCGGGGCGCCCTGGGCTCACCTGCTCCCAAGTCAGAAGACGACGGCGTCAGGAGTGTGAAAGGTAGAGGGGAGGTAGAGAAGTTTTTTTTTTGGGGGGGGGGGGGCGGCTGGCGCATCCAAGAACAAGAGATATCCATGACCTCATGAGGAATTGGGTTCGAGAGAAAGGGGGGGGGGGGGAGGGAGGGCCAGGGGCATTCATCAATGTAAATAATGAAAGTGGCGAGAGGCCTCACTGTGAAGTGCATCAATACTTCTGGTCAACTGCCCCAGGGGTGAAGGGTTGGGGGGTTGGGGGGGGGGGGGAGAGGGCGGAAGGGCAAGGGTGAGACAGCACAGACAGCACGGGGGTGGACCGCGGCGGTGGACCGGGGGGGGGGGGGGCGACAGCCTGTAGAGGTGAAGGTGGAACAAAGGGGCGTGGCTGGATCAAGGAAGACGCACCTCGATTAGTGATGTTCCACCACCCTCAAGCTGGAGAGGGGTCTTCTCAGGATTTACAAAATGGCATCCAATGTGTACGTCCGCCTGTGATACCCGCCCCTCCCTGCTTCTACGTACAATTATGATTGGAAGGGCATCCCATGCGTGCGGACGCCTGGGTGGCGCCCTCCGCAATGATGCGCTCTGGGAGGGATGACTGCGCTTCACCTCGTTCCTCTCAACAGTACGGGTGCTCCTGCTGCATACCCAGGGACCCCCACGACTCGAAACTCTCCCGCAAATGAGCACCCGTAAACGCTCCAGCGCACAATAGAGAAGCGGGTCGGCCTCTAGGCCAGCCGACCTTCCCGCCAAATGTTGCAAATGTTGCAAAATGTTTTCGCCGACACGCAAGAGGTGAGCGCAGACGGGCGCGGCTCCACAACCCAGGAACTATGTCTGCTCCCCCCCCCAACTCCCTCCCTCCCTCCCTCCCTCCCTCCTCCATCTCTCCCTCCCTCCCTCCCTCCCTCCTTCCCACCCCCTTTCCCTCCCTCTCCCCCTCTCCCTCCGCCTCCCTCTCTCTCCCTCCTCTCTCCTTCCTTCCCTCCCTCCATCCCCCTTACCCTCCCTCTCCCCCTCTCCCTCCCCTCCCTCCCTACTTCCCTCCTTCCCACCCCCTTTCCTTCCCTCTCCCCCTCTCCCTCCCCCCCCCTCTCTCCCTCCCTCTCTTCTTCCTTCCCTCCCTCCTTCCCCTTGCCCTCCCTCTCCCCTCTCCCTCCCTTTCAACTCTTCCCCCCCTCTCCCGCTTCCCCCCTTCTCCTCCTCCCCTGTCCTCCCACTTCCCCTCGATGCCGGCTCCCTCGCCTCCGCCACTCAGCCGGGAAACCCCACCACTTCTTCAGGAAGTGACGACCCTTGTCATTGCTGTGTCCCACGAAGACACGGCCCAAAAAGGGGCCTATCCCCGCCCGAAAAAAGAGAGAGCACCTGCACCCCAAGGGAGATTGCACCCGCATGAAGGCTTGGGCTCCTGGGCCATGTGGGACCGATGTGGCCCGTCATGGGCGCCGCAGGACAGAACCGGAATGGGGGATGGGGGCCCCTCATGCCGCTCCGCACCAAAGGAGATCACCGGCACGGGGGCTTGGCGCCGGGGCCACGTGGGGCCCATGTGGGTCCCTCGGCTCATTGCGGCCCCTCCCCCGTCAGGGAGCGCCCGAAGGTCCTTGCCAAGTCATCAAAGCCGGCCTTGGCAGAGCCCCGCCCCGCCGCCCGCTGCTGGGAGGCGTGCGGCGCCCAGCCGGTCATATATATCACCTGCGCAGCCCACACGGCCCCTCCCCCTCATTGGATCTACATCCTCCTCCCCCCTCTCAGATCTACATCCTGTCCTGCACCCCTCCTGCATCGTGTCCACACACTCCGTCCCCTTTTTCATCTACCTCCTATCCTGCATCGTGTCCACACACATCCCGGCATGGTGTCCATACACCCCCTCCCCCTTTTCATCTACATCCTATACTGCATCGTGACCACACAGTTCCTGCATCGTGTCCACACTTCCCGGCATTGTGTCCACCCCCCCCCCTTTTTCATCTACATCCTATCCTGCATTGTGTCCACACATATCCTGGCATCGTGTCCTGCACCCCTCCCGCATCTTGTCCACATACCCCCTCCCCCTTTTCATCTACATCCTGTCCTGCATCGTGTCCTGCATCGCTGACTGGGCCCCGGCTGTCTAGGCATGGCCCCTTGCGCGTGGCCCCTCCTGCCTAGATTTTCGCGAGATGCGTGGGCTGGGTTGAGAGGGTGGGTGGGCGGGGTGTGTGTCTGTGTTTGTCTGTGTGTCTGTGTGTGCGTGTGTGTGGGTGTGTGTGTGTGTGTGGGGGGGGGGGGGTGGGGCGCCCCCAGACCCCAACGACGCTCCCTCCCTTGCCAATCACGCGCTCGCGTGCGCTGGTACACACACACACACACACACACACACACACACACACACACACACACACACACACACACACACACACACACCCAAGGAACAATCAGCGAGACATGTGGTGGAGGGAGAGAATGGGGGAAAGAGAAGGGGTGGGGGGGAAGGCAGGGAGAGGAAGGGGCGGGGGGCCCCACACAAGGCCCACGAGGAGGCCCGTACCTCCCAGGTAGCAGGGACAGCACCAGTGTCTGGATCCCCAAACTTGGATTCATAAATCTGATGGGCTCGGGCTGCCACCTTCCTGGACAACCACTTGCGCCGCCGTCTCACTGCGTTAGACTCGCCCATCTCCCTGCACCACCATCTCACAGTTACAATTGATGGACTCCCCCATCTCCCTCCACCACCATCACACTGTAACAAACGTTGGACTCCCCCATCTGCCTCCACCACCGTCACCCAGTGAGGAAGTGACGGAGGCACACACCTGGGTGCTGGAAGGCGGCGGTACAAGTGAGTCTCATTTAGATGATCCTGACCAATGAGCATCGCCTGAGAATAATCGGTGCACAATACTCAATTTGTTTATTCGTCCACACATCCATCCATGCAACTGTGCATTTGTTCAGTCATTCACAGGTAACCCATCCACCATCCATTCAATCATTCATTCATCCGCCCATCCATCCATCCTCGCACGCACGCTTGTTCTTGCCTGCTATATCACTCATCCTCCCTCCCTCCCTCCCTCTTCCCCCCTCCCACCCCCCCCCCCTCTCTCTCTCTCTCTCTCTCTCTCTCTCTCTCTCTCTCTCTCTCTCTCTCTCTCTCTCTCTCTCTCTCCCTCTCTCTCTCCCTCTCCTTCCCCACACACACACAAACACACCTCCGCACCCCCCACACACACACACACACACACATGCACACACATGCGCGAGCGCACACACACACCACACACACACACACACACACACACACACACACACACACACACACACACACACACACGCACAGACACACACAGCCAAGTGGGACGCCGGGAAGTACCGGAGATGGGAGACAAGGTGAAGGGGGTCCCTGTACATGACAGTGACTTCGTCCACGTCCACAGAGGGGATGGAGAAGCCAGCCCGTGTTAGCAAATTCCCCGCATCCCGCACCTGCCACCCCACATCACTCCACCTTCACCTTGTGGATCTCAAGCAATGCAAGGTCTTGTCTGCATGTACGGATTTTTAACCCATTTTTTGTGGATTTCTTTCCATTTTGCCCCACGCCTGCCTCCTGAAGACTTTCCTCCAGTCAGGCATTTACAAAACGCGACCCATCCGGGACTCATGCACATAAACACGTCTGCTCTCTCTCTCTCTCTCTCTCTCTCTCTCTCTCTCTCTCTCTCTCTCTCTCTCTCTCTCTCTCTCTCTCTCTCTCTCTCTCTCTCTCTCTCTCTCTCTCTCCCTCTCTCTCTCTCTCTCTCCCCCCCCTCTCCCCCCCTCTCCCCATCACACACAGACGCATGCACACACACGCACGCATGCACACACACACCCACACGCACATGCACACACCCGCACACACATAGACTCCTTAATACGCGAGCTATAGAATCGCTGTCGGCAGCAGGAATGACCTACCAAGCTCGATGTCAACGCGTTTCGCTTTCGCTTTACCCACCCCGCGAGTCCCCAGGACGCACACCTGTGTGTGTGTGTGTGTGCCTGTGTGCATGCGCGAGCGTTCGCCTGTGTGCGACCCCAGGCAACACGAGACAAGAGGAAAAAGTACTTAGAAGTGGGAGAGCACGCAAGGGAGGAAGACAATCAGAGGTGGCAGCATCCAGCAGGGGGCAGGGGGTGTGGCGGGAAAAGGACCTGTGCAAGTGGAGAGACTCGGGGCGATACACCTCCTTCCACCTCCTGCTCCGCTAGGGTGTACGAAATCCGCAGTTCCTGCAGAGTTTGGCCTCCCCACATTGCAGCCAGAAAGAGCCCGTCCTCCCTCAAAGCTCTCCTACATTGGATCATGGCTCCCTGCGGTCCCCAAGGAGCCCCTTGTGCCATTTCTTTGTCTCCTAATCCCTCCTCTGCAAGTGTGCTGCCGCATCTAGCTCTCCCTCCCTCTCTCCCACCCGCCCTTCCCCATCTTTCACACTCTCTCCCCCCCCCCCCCGGGACCTTCTCCATCTTTCAATCTCCCCCTCCCGTCTCCATCTCGCGATCTCTCTCCCCCTGCCCGTCTCCACGTTTCAATCACTCTCCCTCCCTTCCCCCCCTTTCTCCATCTTTCAATCTCCCCCCCCCCCCCGGGCCCCTCTTCTTTCCCCCTCCCCTCCCAGCCTCTGTCTCACAGACCCCTCCACGTGCGCGCACATGTGTGCGTGCGTATGGTGTGTGTGTGTGTGGTGTGTGTGTGTGTGTGTGTGTGGTGTGTGTGTGTGTGTGTGTGTGTGTGTGTGTGTGTGTGTGTGGTGGGGGTCCACATGCGCCATGTGGCGCTTTCCGGGGACTCCCAGCTGGAAGCAACAATGAGTCCCAGCTGGAAGCAATAAAAGCAATCGCCGTGAGATGAACGCTGGCAATGATGTGTCACAGTATAAACGGAAAGACGCGAAGAAAGGGTGCCGGGGCGGGGGGTGGGGAATGGAGACGCTCTACACCGGATGGGGCGGGACTGCAGTCACTGCCAACGATGCCCGTCGGGCAACCTTAAATAAGGTTGCAGTAAAACCATGTGTGACAAAATAGACAAGAAATGAATGAATGTGGAAGCAAAATGGATGTGGGATTGCACTCCGAGACAGCGGGGAACCAGCTTCAGGCATCGTGCACCCCGAAAGAGCAACGAGCAAGAGGCGTGGTGCAGCAAAGATGGGAAGCAGATAAATTGAAGAAAAAAGAAAGGGAGGGAGGGAAGGAGGGAAGGAAGGCGGAAATTGATATATTTGAATTTGGATAAGGAAGGTGGAAATTGATAAATCTGAATTTGGATCAGCGCTACAGAGGTGGGCATGCGTGCTTACAGAGGTAGAATGTGGGACTGCAAGTAGCTTGAAGCCCTTCAACTCAAGGGCTTTAAACTGTTCAGCAGTCATAGGGGCCCCAGGCTGTTGCTTGAACACCTTTTGGGCCTCTTTACTTTGCTTCCGAGATTACGCTAGATCGGCAACATCTTGTGCACGCCCAGCAAGAAGACATACGGAAGCTTTGCCAGCATGTTATTGGTCTACATCCTTTTTTTTGACCCTTCGTTTTGACCCCCGGGCGGGGGGGAGGGGGGATGAGAAAGGCCCGTTTTCCCCCAGCTCTATTAAGGCCCAGAGCGGGGGAGGGGGGAGGGAGGGGGAGCTGGTACACATGCCTGCTCGCCCGCGCGCCCTTGTCTCCGTTCCCCCCTGCGCTCCATCTCTCTCTCCCCCCCTTCTCTCTCTCTCTCTCTCTCTCTCTCTCTCTCTCTCTCTCTCTCTCTCTCTCTCTCTCTCTCTCTCTCTCTCTCTCTCTCTCTCTCTCTCTCACACACACACACACACACACACACACACACACACACACACACACACACACACTCATGCGGATGTCTGCATGGCTGGGAAGTGGGGAGGTCAAGTTGCTGTCTGCATGTCTGAGGAAGTGGAAAAATACAGGTTAGAGAGCTGTACAAAGAGAGGCTCGTACCGGCACATCCAGGTTAGAGAGCTGTACAAAGAGAGGCTCGTACCGGCACATACATGTTAGAGAGATGTACAAAGAGAGGCACGTACCGGCACGTCATTGACCCAGTGGAGGTTGAGGCAGGCTATTATCACTGCAAAAGGATCCCCCGCGCCCCCAAGCCCACTCACTAGCCTGGCCACTGCTTCGATCGAACAAGCAGGAGAGGATAAGAAAAGCTAGGGCCAATAGGTCAAGGGAAACTGCCCAAAGGAGACCGACTGCCATTGGGGGGCCCCACTGCGAGGCAGGCTCTAAAGTTTATGAATTTGATTTGAAATCTTATGAATATCAGACTTTTCTTGCGTTAGCTTCTTCTTTCCAAGGGATCCTTTGTCTTTCAAGCGACCATAGTGTATGGCCAAGAACAGGTCTGCCTTACGGCGCAATCCTCATCCAGCGGAAACGACTGATGACTGGAAGAAAATGGCACCGGGAAGTCTGTGGGATTTTGCGGCATCGTTTCCCACTCGAGTAAGCGCACTGAGACTTGAACAGAATGCGGCACATTCTCCAGCTCTGAAGGAGAAAAAGCTTAAATTACAATAAGAGGAAATCAAAAAGGTTTAGACGCATGCAAAAGGCTGGGAAGTGGGAAACAAAGGGGTCAATTTTTTGTACGTCTAGTAATGCGTCTATCTTTCTCTTCTTTCTATTGACTTCCATCTCCATTCTTTCCACTGTCTCTTCCATTGCCTGCACA
>KV908363.1:466305-492923 GCA_002005505.1 Botryococcus braunii
GCCCACACGGTAGTTGCCAAGGAGGCAACTTTTATAGCTAAATTTATTTTTCAGGTAACCAATGGGCGGCAACTCTGACAAGAAATTGACCTCTTGCAATGCTAGTGGTATAAAGGAAGGAAGGAAGATTACATCCAAAGACCAGCCACTAGGGCTGAAGAGGACGGCAGTACAATGAATGACCCATATCTTAGCCAACTAAGGTCGCACAGCACCTGGGAGAGTGAGGTAGCTCTCCAATGCCCTAGTCACAAATTTGGCAACCCCTTCAAGGTCTTCTTGCCACATAAACGTCTGTACAGATCGACTCCTTTGTTGAAAGAGATGCATAAATTGTTGCCGTTTGAAGTATTTTCTCACGATACTCTATAACAGTTTTTTTTGGAGGTACCTATTGGACTGGGCTGACATTACAGTCCTTATTGTACACGTGTGTGCATAGTTCCTATTACTGTAGGATATCCACCTACATTGACATCGATGCTGGGTACCTAAGTGTATGCCTAATTGTGTTACGTAAGTGTTACCCTGTCGCGCAGAGCCCGAGTTCGGCAGCTTTCTGTTGTATCAGCTGCACATAGCCCTAGATGTCAAGATTCCCGCTGCTGATAAAGCTATATTGCAAGGTTGTTATATTCTGTAGCAGTCTCCAGATGACCTAGAGTTGATCTCTCTGAGTGGAACCCACACTCCAAGGTTTCAGCACTTTGAACATCTGGAGATTGCTCAACAACGTTGCAAGTGAAATATCTCAAACAATTATAGCTAACTGCCATGAAGAGCTCGAAACCTCAGTAAGGCGCCTCCCCGACCAACATACTTGGTTTCGAAACGGTTTGGGATAGGAAATCCAATATACTGTTAACAAATGTTCTTGGGGTGTCCCAAGCACATCACAAACGCCTCCCATTGGCATCCCAAAAGTGCCCCCCATCTCCGACACAGTTTGCAGCAGCCCAAGCAATGCCCCAACCTGTCCCATGCGCTTCCCACCATATCCGAGGGGGCCTCCCAAACAAGACTCCTAAGGCACCCAAGAGCATGAATAGCAAAGATCGCATGCAAGGTACTTGCGCAACTACCTACCAAACCCATCCCAAAAGGAGGGATTTGGGACTATTCCAAAGATCGACCTTTTTAGGAACCCCGAAAGCCGCCGCCTGTGGAAAGGCCGCCGGCGAGCCCGAGTATAGGCGTCGAGGTCGGGAAGCACCCGTCGCCGGCGGGACGGAAGAGGCGGCAAAAGTCGGACGACCCCTTTATGGTTCTCAGGCATGCTCGTCCATGTCATCCATCCCCGGTATCCACGTGCTGCAAACCGGCTCAGCGCCGGACCCGCACGGCCACGGGCGTGTCAGTCAGAGGGCTCGAGCTCGACGCCGGTCCGTGGGAACGGGCCCCGGTAGTTGTCGTGGTTGAAATTCCACTTCCCGTCTTGGTTGTGCTCTGCGCAGTAACTCTTGAAGTGCGTGATGAAACCCCCTCCTTGCAGTACAGCTCCACCCCGAGCTCGATCATCTCATACTGGCCCAAAAAGTCCTCGGGCCCGTGTGTGGAGAGCAGCTCCGCGAAGTGCTTCTCAAAGTGCTTGGGCAGGTGCCTGCAGATCTTCTCCGGGCCGTACATGTTCACCTTCTCCTGGTACACACACACACACACACACACACACACACACACACACACACCACACACACACACACACACACACACACACACACACACACACACACACACACACACACACACACACACACACACACACACACAACACACACACACACACACACCACGCACGCACGCACGCACGCACGCACGCACACACACACACACACACACACACACACAGAGACACACACACACACACACACACAGAGAGAGAGAGAGAGAGAGAGAGAGAGAGAGAGAGAGAGAGAGAGAGAGAGAGAGAGAGAGAGAGAGAGAGAGAGAGAGATATGTATATATATAGAGAGAGAGAGAGAGAGAGAGAGAGAGAGAGAGAGAGAGAGAGAGAGAGAGAGAGAGAGAGAGAGAGAGAGAGAGAGAGAGAGAGAGAGAGAGAGAGAGAGAGAGAGAGAGACGCACACCTGCACACACACACACACACACACACACACACACACACACACACACACACACACACACACACACACACACACACACACACACACACACACCGTCAGGGTGGAAACATGTTCACATGTAACCCGGGCACATTTCATTTATGTTGACTTCTTCCACGACTCACCGCAATGATTCGACTTCAAGCCCTTCCCCCTTGCCTCCTCTATGAGGCATCTTATGTGGAACCTATAGTCGTGTACCGCCGTATTAACAGACCGCCCAGTCCAGGCCTAGGGGACGGGTGCTTCCACTATGTAACCCAGGCACTTATCCTTAAATTCTTCTTCTTCCACGACTCATGGTGATCACGTGATCACCTGCACGCATAGTTTCACTTTAAGCCCTCCCCCTCCTCCTCTACGAGGGTTTTTATAGAGAACCTGTATTGTTTTACCGCCATATCAACGGAGGTATTACTCAACCCGGAGTTGCAGGCTCACCTTCTCCCCGCTGCTTCAGAGTGGTGCACGTCCGCACGTATGCGGGTGCGTGTTCCTAAGTGCCATGCCATGGTCTTCCCCCCCTCGAAGGAGGCCCCCCCTCCCGTGCTGTATGAGGGTCAACCCCTGCCTCAGGTGGCCCAGGCTCGTCATTTAGGTGTCATGCTTTCTACGGCTTCAGGCATTGGGGCCACCTTTGGCCATTTACGTGGCAAGATGTGGGGGGCCTGGTCTACTATTAGCACGCGTTATGGTAACCTCAAATGTGCCACCTCGATCGGTATTCTCTTGCGTCTCTTCTTAGCATGTGTGGTGCCTGCCTGCTCATATGGGTGTGAGGTTTGGAGTCTACGGGTGTTTTCCCCATCTTCCACTCGGCCCTCCGCTAAGGATTTAGAAAAGGATTTTCTTACTATGTTACGGATGATCCTTGGGGTTCGTCAAACGGTCCGCACCGATGTGCTCCTTGCTGAGGTTGGCGTTTGGCCCCTTCATCATATCTGGTTCAAGCGTGTGGTCACCTTTTGGAACTCTCTGGTGGATCTCCCACCCGACCACTTGTATGCACGTATTCATAGGGACTCATGCTACTATGGCGTAACGCCTCGTTCCCCGTCCTGGGCGGGTTCTTTTATCGCTGCCCTTCGCCGCTTAGGTTACCCCTATGCGGCTGATGGTCAGCGCCCGCAGCCCGTTGATATGGATACCTTTTTAGCTCTCATTAGGCAGGCCAATACCCTCCCTGTGGCCTCTCTCCATGTCTCCCCTCGGTTAGCCCCTGCTGATCCCCAGCTATGTACTTATGTGCGGTGGTTTGCGCGCCCCACTAAGGCTCAGCGCTCCCGCCTCCTTTATCTGTCTCTTGATGTTGCCAAGGTCCGGCTCTTTCTCAGGTTTCGTCTTGGTGTTCATGGCCTCCCCATTGACATGGGCCGCAGACAACGGCTTCCGCGCCTTCAGCGCCTGTGTGATATGTGTGGCTCCTCTGTGGGTGATGAACACCACTTTGTCTTTCACTGTCCCGCTCTTACTGCGGTGCGGGACCGTTATCCCCACTTGTTTGTGGGTCCTTCATTTCTCTTCGGCAGTTCATTTGGCACGCTGACTTGCGTGCGGTCGTCTCCTTTATCTCGGATGCATTCCAGGCTCGTGCTGATTTACGCCAACTACGGTGACTTGGCCGCAGCCACGTCTGTGGCTGCCCCCCCCCCCCTATCCCCCCTTCCTTCCCCTTTTCGTTTGCTCAGTTATGCCTTCGCTCTTCGCTTGGCCACTTCTTGTGGTCAGTTCTTCCTAGTGTTGGTTTGTGTGTGTGTTGTGGACATCTCATCATGCCCTCGTGGCTGGACAGATGTAATTTCTTCACTTCTTCTTCTTCAACCCACCGGTGGTACCTAGGGCTCGTATGGTTGACGTCGTTGCACAAAATGCGTTGAGCTTGTCCCCCTTGAAAATGCCTTGCTGTCAAACATGCCCTGGCTTGCTTGATACTCTCAGTGTGCCCATGAGATAGCGGTCATGCTTCTTGCGCGTTCGGAAAGCGGTCCGTTTTGTAAAAGCGCCAGCTGACTGTATTTCAGACGGCGAGGATGGATGCCAGTCACGAACAGATAGGGGCTCGGTTGGGGCTATCGGCTCGCTGACTACAGTTCCTGTGTCTGCTCCGGTAGCTACCTAAAGGGGGGAGTGACCTCATGGGGCAGTGGTCCTATCCTGTCTATACATATCTTTATAAGGTCTTCCACAAGATCAGGGGCATGCATGTGCGGACCGTAAGGCAGCATGCACGTGGTTCTACGTACAATGAGCTAATCATGCCCGAATGCCGAAGCCTTCCCGAGTCACGGCCCGTCAATGACTCAGTGGAGCGTTTCAGAGTCGGTGGGGTGCGGTTTTTTGAAGACGTGGCGACAAATTGGCTTGCTTGGGGGAGGTGGACCTCATCGTAGCTGTACAGGTGTACGTATGTGTTTGTACTTGCCAACACAGACTCGAGCAGGAAGTGCCGACGGCCACTAGAACCCTTGTTGGGAGCAGGACATTCCCCTTTATCTAAAGACATGACACGGGGGCCTATGACGGGGGCTGACTTTGTCTTGAAAAAGCAAGGATCTTTCTTCAAGATTCGCACGGGTAGTGCTGTACATCGAGCTGAATAAGACCTGTGACGTGCCCGCATAAGAGGACGCACACTGTAAAGAACACGGGGAGGGCGAGAGCGAGAGGAAGTAGGTCATAAAAGACTTGTCGTCAGTGAGATAGACAAAATGTGCCCTGATTCACGTTCGGGCCAAAAACGGCGCCTAAACATCATTTTGGAGCCCACACAGTGGGCATAACAGATTGGACTTCAGAAGGTCGCTATGTAGGACCCCAATTTTGGCCCTCTAGAGCAGGCATGACGGTTTCGGACCCTTCCCTGGAACACCTCACTGGTAAGTCACAAACGTCCTGGTCGTTTTCTGTGGGAATAAGGGGTCAAGATTCAGTTAAAGGGGTCCTAACTGCAACTGGTTTTCGGACCGCGGGGAAACCCTTTCTCCCCTCGTCACGTCGCTGTACGGACTACTGCGGGGTTTACCCCAACGTTAAGGACCTGTGGTGATGAATGGGTACCATAATGGACACGTCTTACAGAGGACCACAATACTGGATGTTTCGGGGCTTCCACACAGGGATAGGCGCTGTCGGAGGACCAAATGCATAGCCCCCGATCGATGGTGGCTGGAAAAGTCGTCGTATTTGTCACGTGGGTTCCAGATCTTGAGGCCAGGGCCCACAAACACCGATATGAAATGTGCCCATCAGTCAGGGTTCGCGACAAGAAAATTGGACCCCCAAATTGGTTCCCTGGGGTTAACGGACGACCACCTCCAGTCTCCGACTCTGAGCTTGGAACAATCTTTCCGAGTCCATCCCTCTGTTCAAAACTTCGCATGCAGCAGAATTTTTCATCGAAACAACTACCAGAACGCATTATCACTATTTTGAAAGCTCGCATTGATTACCTATTAGATTGGAGAAAGGCATTGGATATCGCAGCGGGGTGGTCGCAGTGTAACGTTCAACTCTGCATCTGCATTTCGGGAGGAATCCAGCTGCAACAATTAGATTAAACACTCCATATTCTGAGTGTGGACCGACAGTGTCTTGCGTTGGGCAACAAGGATGCACAGTACGCACTCCGCTCTCCGAAGCATTACCCGTTTCAATGACGGGTTCCTCTATTGATAGAACATTTTTGGTTGTTGAACTTTTTCCTGTTATGGTGCCTTTCAGAAGCCTTTACCCTCTGTTTGTATGAGCTGGGCTGTTGATACTCCTGGGTGTGACAAACCTTCCTGCCAGAAGTGTTGTACATCAAGAGCATACCTTCTGTAGAGTTGTAATTGGTAGAATAAGATATGGTGATCGACAATATTGTGGTGACGTTTGGTTACGACAGTCGTAGAATTTCCGGCCAACCTCATATATGCGAGTACCGTTTTCGTACGGCAGGCAAATTCTGGCATCACCACTTCTTCGAAGAAGGCAAATTTGTTGGCACTGTAGTAAACATCGTTTCTTTGCTTGTGATATTACCAGAAACAAATCAAATTGTCCTGGCTGAAGGCCTAATTCCGTTGTGTAGTAGCTACGACAGCCAACGTGATAACAGCATGATGAGTTAGAACATAACACCAAAACGCCCCAAAACACCACCTGGAAGCAATCACAGACATTTTCAGCGTCAACTCGGCCTGAGGGAAGGGGACGACCTATTCCTTTACAGTGTTAGCTGTCCCCAGGAAACGATACAACACAGGTCACGGTTCTTTCCATCGCACATTCCAAAACCTTTCAAGATGCCTGATGTTGATCATGGGCTGCCGTACAGAGTACCGTGTGGTTGCACGGAAGGGGGAGGGAACCTTCAGCGAGGTTTTGAAGGCCCAGAGCATCAAGAATGGGAAATTTGTTGCAATCAAGTGCATGAAGTCCCACTTCAGCAGTTTAGAGCAGGTACGTGTGCACCTACCCTTCTTTTGCTCCCACACTCCATGCAAGTAAATGCATTTGGGAAATCTTCTGCATTACAAGCCCTACTAAACTTCTGAGGGCAGTGTACTGATGTAAAAGGGGCGAGAGGGTAATGCCGAATGCTGTGGCCGCTGCTGCGCATCTCAAGGACTGTTGAGGGAATGCATGTGGGCACAGGCTTGTTGATGATTGCATTGTTAGCTGTCGCATAATCCGACTACGGAAGGGTCCGAGCTTTTAAATGATAGATCTGCGACGCATCTCATGGAGTGCTTGTGTGAAGAGAGGGGTGGGGGAGTGCTTCCCCTTGGGGGAGGGGGGGGGGGGCATCACAGTTGAATTATAACTTAACAAGTGCAGTGTGCAAGTCACAATAGTAGGCAATATTGAAGGTGTAGTAGCCATTATTGAAGATTCTGAGCTGATAATACTGGTGTTTGCTATTGTCTACATTCCTCTCCGTTGTCGTTCAATCATTCCTCTCTCGTTTATGTCTAAGGGGTTCATGCCTGGCTCTGTGGGGCATGCTTGGCTCTGTGGGGTTAGCCGTGGGCCAGAAACATGGGAGAAACACCACCCACTCCTTGGAAAGAGATGAAAAGGATACTCTATCTGGGATTTATGGGATAATTTGGCGGTACAGGTCAACAGCTTGAGAGAGGTACAAGCTCTGAGGCGGCTGTCCCCCCACCCCAACATCATCAAGCTGCACGAAGCTCTCTAGTGGGTCCCACACCTTTGAAAGGGTACATGAGGGAAAGATCTGGACTATTAGGGTCGGGTGATGGCCGTGTGCGTGTGTTGATGGAAATCTGTGGACGTGTGTGCCGACCGTGCGCGTGTATGCATGCATGTGTGTGTGTGTGTGTGTGTGTGTGTGTGTGTGTGTGTGTGTGTGTGTGTGTGTGTGTGTGTGTGGGTGGGTGGGTGGGTGGGGTTGGGTGGGTGGGTGGGGGTTGGGGGGGGATGTACTGAGTGTGGGTGTACGTTCCAATGTCGTAAAGAACCCTAATGCTCGGGGGGGGGGGGGGGGAGCCACATGGCTTTTGTGGGTGTCTTTCCATTGAGCACTCGGGAAGTCGCGCCCCACCTCCATTGCATCTCGCTTGGAGTTCATTGCAAACTCAGGTCATTTCTCAGTAACGACAGTTTGATTACGTGTATGACACTCTGTGGATCAAAACATGCAGAAGTTCAGAGCCTGCATAAAACTATGCCCATCATTATACAGTACAAGGTCAATCCTGCCTGACACCATGCCAAAATTTATAATTTTTTGGGGCCCCCCTTCTCTGTCTCTGTATTTATGAATTCAAAATTTATACTATTCATGCTGGGTGGCTTTTTCTGTTGTGCAGCGATGCAGGTACCGGGCGGCTAGCACTAGTTTTTGAGCTCATGGAGATGAATTTGTACGAGTTGATCCGGGGACGGACCCAGTACCTTCCCGAGGACCGAATACGAAAGTACATGTACCAGCTGCTCAAAGCCATAGATCACATGCACCGCAATGGTGTATTTCACAGGTACTGACTGAGCTCCCTTCCCCCAACACATACACACACACACACACACACACACACAGACACACACACACACACACACACACACACAAAAACACACACACACACAACACACACACACACACACACACACACACACACACACACACACACACACACACACACACACACACACACACACACACGCGCGCGCGCGCGCGCGCGTGCGGGCATTAAGGCTGATGGTTTCTGAGGGACAATGTGGACCACAATGCAGGGACATCAAGCCGGAGAACATTCTCATCGCAGAAGACTCGCTGAAAGTTGCAGACTTTGGAAGCTGTCGAGGCATCTACTCAAAGATGCCCTATACAGAGTACATCTCCACACGGTGGTACCGCGCTCCCGAAAGCTTGTTGACAGATGGCTACTACAACCACAAGATGGACACATGGGGTGTGGGCTGCGTCTTCTTTGAGGTTGCCAGCCTCTTCCCCCTGTTCCCAGGTACAACCCGCCTCCCCCCAACTTTCTCGACCTGCTCTCGTCCTTCCTTCATCTCGTCCGTTCTTCCCTCCTTTCCTTATACTCAAGCTCAAGGAGATCACGGCGGTACTACACGGCGGTACTGCACTCGGGGGTCAGGCCCCAAGTGGCTGGACTGCACTTGCGAGTCAGGTACCCTGTGGCTGGACCGTGCTACACTCGCGGGTCAGACCCCATAGGTGGGACTGTACAAAAACCCAGGTTTGGTTACGATGTGGCGGGACAGTACCACACTTGGGTAGCTAAAAACCCTGCGGCGCACAATCATAGAGACCCCATGGGAGACTGGTTCAGTAGTAGGAATGGTCGGCTAGAGGTGTTTCCCAACTAACCGCCACTTCAGAACCGTACATGAAAGTTTACTTTCATATGGCTCCTAGCAAAAGGAGTGCAGTCGGATGAGATGTGCCGGGAACGTATGCAGGCACGAACGAATTGGACCAATTGGACAAGATCCACACCATCCTAGGCACCCCTAAGCCGGAGTTGCTGGGCCGGATGAAGGCCAAGTCTCCCCACCCTGCCGTGGACTTCCCTCAACGAGACGGCGTTGGTGCGTTCCCCCTCGTCCACCCCTCCCCGTCCTGGATCGCAGCAGAACGCTGTGCATGCAGACACCTGTTGGATGTTGTAGTGAACGCGCGCGCTCTCTCTCTCTCTCTCTCTCTCTCTCTCTCTCTCTCTCTCTCTCTCTCTCTCTCTCTCTCTCTCTCTCTCTCTCTCTCTCTCTCTCTCTCTCTCTCTCTCTCTCTCTCTCTGGCGCGCGTGATGCGCTCTAGCATACAGAAGGCCCCCCAACACACACACACACACACACACACACACACACACACACACACACACACACACACACACATCACACACGAGAGAGAGGGGGGGGGGAGGGAGGGCAGGGAGGGGGAGGGAGAGAGTGGGGGGGGGGTGGGGGAGAGAGTGCGCCCCTAGCGGCTGGGTGCATTGGGGCCCATGGGGAGGGCTTGGCGTCTGGTGGATAGGATGCTTTGTGCAGCATCTGAGCAATACAGTGCCCTGCAGGCATAGCGAAGCTGGTGCCGCATCTGAGTGCCGACGCGCACGACCTCATGCTGCAGCTGCTGACGTATGACCCGGAAGAGCGCCCGACAGCCCGGCAGGCCCTCCGGCATCCCTACTTTAAAGAGCTGCGCGAGGAGGACAAGAGGATCAAGCTGCTGCTAGCACAGGAAATTGGCATGTCCAGCGAGCTCTTGCAGTGCAGCTACCCCCCGGCCCCGCTCTCTGCCCGCCTGCGCACTCTGCCACCTGACATCCGGTGAGCTCACGCCCCATCATTATCACACGACCCACGCATGCGGAGGACCCGGGGAAATGTTTGCCTCAAATTCTGAAAACAAAATGCAGTATGTAGTTAGGCCCTCGCTCAGACTGTGTTCTCCTTAACCACCCGTCCTGAGTCGGCCCCTCTCCGCCTCCTTTCTCTCTTTATTGTCTACTTCTACATGTCAAAAGTCACATTTGCACATTGAATACCCCGCCTCCCCCACCCCCTCCTCCCTCCCCCCCCCTCTCTCTCTCTCTCTCTCACACACACACACACACACACACACACACACACACACACACACACACACACACACACACACACACACACACACGAACATGCACACATCCATCTAGGTGTGGTAGGGGGGCGTTGGGAGGAAGGGATCAGCGAGAGGGAGAGAGGATGCATGAGGGTCAGCCTTGTTAACTGAGGGCCTGGGGCTGGGGATCGGTTTTGGAAGGCGGCCTTTAACAATTGGGAAGGAAGGCGCCACGACAAAAGCTGGAATGTCCTGGGGCCTGCCGAGGTGGGGAAAGGGGGGGGGGGGAGGGGACCCCACTGGATGTCCCCTCGCAAAGCCATCCCAAATGGAACATATTTTGCAAAATTGATGCACATTGTTTCGAAGTCTGCTGGCAGGAAGCGAGCACAAGAAGGCCCGAAGCTGGCACGGGGGGGGGGGGGGGGGATAGTATGCAGTGAGACGGCAGCCCTGGGTACTGAGGGGGCTGGTTTCTGGGGCGGGTGCAGGGGCCCGAAGCTGAATGACATGTTGGCGAGCTCCATCGAGATGGAGGTTGGCATGTGTGTGGAGGAGGCAGTGGAGGTGGCTCGCCCAGGTGCACTCCTCGCTGAGCTGGCGCAGGCCGGCGTGAGCTTGGCGAATGAGCATGTCGCTGCGCGTCTGTTGCACGCCGCCAGCGTTGGTGAGCCTTGGTCTCGTATTATTCCCCCTTGCACCTCCCAAAAAACTCTGGGGATCGGCTGGCATTGTTCATTTCACATTGTTCATTTAACCATTGTTCATTTCTGTCCATCAGTGACTCCTAAGGTTGCATTCAGACCTTCTGTCTTGGATGGAAATTAGAGTTCGTTTCTTAGGCTGGTTGGGAATGGTCAAATCTTCCTTGACGTTCCAGCGACAGTGTGGGGTGGAGGGGCCGGCAGCACTGCCCCGCCCCTACCACGCGTGCGTGCGTGCGTGCGCACGCACACACACACACACACACACACACACACACACACACATACACACACACACACACACACACACACACACACACACACACACACACACACACACATCCGTGCGCACACACACACACACGCGCACCCACGCACACACACACACACTCACTCACGCACACACACACACACACGCACGCACGCGCGCGCGCGCGCACGCACACACACACACACACACACACACACACACACACACACACACACACACACACACGTACGTGCGTGCGTGAGCAGGCACGCACGCTCGCACATTCTTCCCTGTTCTCTTCCCCTTCTTTTGTTCTGTGTCGCTCTCTCCTCAGTTCATGCGTATGAGGGCAAGTACGAACCCCCCAGCTTTCAGAACCTTCGGCATCTCCGTCAGGTGGTCTGACGCGGCTGGGGTGGGCTAATGAGCAGGAATTCGCGACAACCAAGCATGTGCAAGGTCCATGGACACTGAGGCGCAGCCATCTGGAAAGCCGACGCACGGGCAGTACGCTGTACCGCTTCTCAACGCACGGCAGCAGACGATCCAGAACGTTGCAGTACGCTCGATGACTCTTGCTGGGGCTCCACAGCAGCTCCCATACACGTTTGCGGCACCAAAGCCGACGGTGGCGCCCGGGGTACCCTGGGATGGGTGTCCCCCCAGTCTCTCGGCTACGGGCACGGTCGCCAGTGCGGGAGCTGCACTGTTGGCCAAGGTACGGCAGACCATTGGGGCGGGAACACGAGGCATCGCAACAACCCGGCGAGCTGCGGTACAAAGAGGTACATACCGAAGCGGGGTTAGCGCGGGGACACGCAAGTATGTCAGCCCCTACTCCCAACGGGTGCTCGCCCAAGCACGAGCTGGTATCACCACTGGGCCTGAGTAGGCCGTGGGGGTATGGGGCCGGGAGGATGTAGATGGGGGCGTTCTCCGCACCTCCGCCAGAAATTAGAACGCAATTTTCAGCCAGCATCTGCAGTTCTAGAGAGAGTTCTTATGAAAGCTCGAAGTCTGGAATACAAACATGCTCGGGGTTGCGCACTTCCAAGTGTGAGGGGGGGGGGGGTTGCTGCCCTGTGGCAGGGCCCTCGTGGGATTTGCAAAGTGCTCGCTGACTTTGAATATTGAGTCTCTTGTTCCCAACCCAGCACCGCGATGTTAAGTGGGTCTTTCAAGGTGTTGTGGTTCTACTGGCACATGTGTCGGAGATCTGAAGTGCCTAGGCTGTTGTCTGCTAGGACTAAACTGCCTTGCAGGCAAACGTTACTGAAAAGCTACAAACGCGGGCTGAGGTTGGGCAGTGGTCTCGCAACTGCTGGCCAAGCTAGCCGGTTTTGTTCAAAAGGTGAAGGGGGGGGGAGGGGGTAAGGGGACAGCAAAAGAGTAAAATTATAAGGAATTAAGAAAGGAAGGAAAGGAAGCAAGAATGAAAAAAACTGTCAAGAACTCAAGCCACAAGATCTCAAAATGTAGAGATGTATCAGAAAGGTGACGGCTGCATAACCCGTGCGGTAGTGTGGTTGAAGGCTGCACAAGGAAGGAGGTGGGACTTTTGGGCCGTATAAACCAGGATATTTGCGGTTGGCTTCAAAGGTCCCAGTATACTTGAGAACATTTACCGGTAAATGCTCTCAAGAAAGGATTCCTGGGCAGCCCCACTGGAATCCCAATGGCTAGGAAGAGTGCTCCTGTCGCCTTGAGACATATATAGCGTGCCATTGGTAGTAGCATATCCGAAGTTTTCAACGGCGGTACAATGTCGGATCCCGGCCCGCTGTTTGATTCACTCGAGTTATGAGAACAGCTGAAACATCTCTTTGCCACTAAGGTTTTGGCTGCAATTTACTGTGAGGAAATTGCCTCATAGGTTTGATGAAATGTCGGTGGTCCAAGCACTTTATTGTTTTATCCGGGCAGGAAAATGTCCAGAAAAATGTCCAGAATTTTCAATGGAAGTAAGCCAATGCAGGAGAGGGAAGGTGTTGCAGATTGCACAGGAGTGTGAAGCTGCCGCGGTTTGGGGCTGAATTCTTTATAATGCTGCGAGGTGATGTTTTCTGCGAAGCTGCACATGCAATCATTGGCTTGTACGCAGCAATGGAAATCGAGAAAACAAAATATTCCTTGTATTCAAGGTTTGCTCGTGAACAGCCATGATCAAGGATGCGAGATGTGGAAGTGGTTGTGAGGTAGTGCCGCGTGTTGCTTTAGTTGCAATTGTACATGCACATTCACGATTGACTGTCATGTACATGTACATGCCTAGGAAACTGAACTAAGAAGTTTATTAAGTTGCTACTCTGGGGACCCTGGCCCCGTCAGCTCTTGGAAACGGCCTGGTGTGCCGCAAGATGGTTCTTCCTGGGCTACAAATAGGATTTCGTATCAATCTAATTATCGGTCAATGATGTTGTGCCATGAATTGTGGCAAGATGTCGGAAAGCATTGGCTGTAACAGATGCATTTGCTCGTTTCCTCCAGTGCTGTAGAGCTTGCAATTGTTGTTCACCTGCTCGCCTGAAATGAAGAGGTCCGATTTCAGCTTGCCTGCCAAATGGCAAGATGTCTTGCATTCAAGAATGTGTGCGCACGTACACACACACACACAGACACACACACACACACACACACACACACACACACACACACACACACACACACACACACACACACACACACACACACACGTGTTTGCTAATAAATTTGCTGGTAAACTATAGAAAGAGTGGACGAACACACCAGGGCACGTCCAGACTTGGAAGGCAAATTTGCTTTCCAAAGTTGAGGAATGCATTATGATCATGCTGCGGACGGAATGCACGTAAACAGTACGACTCTTATTGATGGCGTCAAGTCATCTGCAATACGACGGCCACTTATGCTCTTCTGATGAAGTTCACAATGGTATTTCTGATGAGGAAAGCCAATTTGAATTAAGGACCTTCATGATAAGGTCGATCTGCTAGGGCTCGAGGGCCAGGGTCAGAGTGGCCTGGAGAGTGACTGAGTTGCGGAGTCTGTAGAAAAGAAACAAGAAGGGCCCACCTGGAGGAACTCCACCCACACTTACCTATCTAAAGATAACTAGCATAGCTATGAATATATGTGGGTTTAGTATATAAAAAACTTACAAATAACTACCCGCATGCAAGATTTCTGGTGTGCGGTTAGGATAGTCTTCACCCTTGATTGTGAAAGACCCCCCCCCCCCAACTTGCTTCACTGTCCATCTATACCCAAGCCGGGCTCTGATGTGAACCTTGCTGGCCTTGCAAGGGTAAAATCAATTGGTTTGTCCTGCAAACAAGGCAGCACATAACAAGGCCAAGGGCTGTTCTCTCCCACCAATAGAGAAGAAGGGAAGGCAAACGTACATCATACTTGGGGCAATCCATGAAGGGGTGAGGAGAGTCGAATGCTGTGTATTAGAAAAAGAGTGCATGCTGCGTACTGATGAGGACGAGCCCAGCGTTATGGGTAGAAAGGATAGGATATATCAGGATATATGTCCTATATAGGACATGCTTCACTTTTCAACTGAAGAATTTAGAGGTCCAGGTCGAGTCCAGCGTCATGGGCATGCACAGCCGGTGGCAAAACACATTTCGCAGTACTTGCAGAAACATTTCCCTGGTCATTCTTTTGTCAAATGAGTTGCTTGAATATTTTGCTGAAAGAGCGAGGGTGTGGGGGGGGGGGGGGTGATAGACGACCAGAGGGAGGGTTCGAAATTTGAATGGAAATATCATAAAAGTGATATGATACTTAGGACCTACCTGATATTTCCTTCCTTCCTGATCATTGAGTGTGTTGTGTGTGATTATTCGAGTCTTTCAGCCGCATGGGCTATGGACAGCCGCATGGACTATGGGGAGTGTTGGATTTCAGGGTTTCCCCCCTGAATTTCTTCTACTTGCCCAACGCCCCCCGGCCGGGGTCCGCGGTTGCCCAACGCCCCAGTTTGGGGTCCGCGGATTCCCAAACTGGCCGACAAGACCCCCACATATTCTGGCACCGCCCCTGTTAACCATTGTCAATGCTATGTTTCAGGCAGGGAAACTCCCCCTCATTTCAATGTGTCCCGGGTGGTCCTCGTGTTTAAACCGGGGGCAAAGGATGTTTTGGATACGGCGATTACCGCCCTCTTGCTGTCCCTGAACCCTTTATGCGGCCGTACGCCATTGTCTTGAACACCAGGCTTACTCGGCATGTGGAATCCAAGGGGTTGCGTTGTCAAGCCCAAACGGGCTTCCGCCCGGGCTTCTCCACCTTGCATCAGCTTTTTGCGTTTCAGCACTTCACTGACCTCGCTACCAAAGACCACCCCTTATTCTTATGCTCTTAAGTTTCAAGTAAAGCCTATGATCGGGTTCGCTCCCTTCTTTGGGAGGCCTTATCGCGGGGGGGTGGACCGGACCAATTCCTGGCTGCTGTGAACTCTTTGTATGAAGATGCCCAAGTTACTTTATGTGTAGGGGGCACCTCTGGGGCGCTCCTGAAGCCTCGGGTCGGTATCCTGCAGGGGTCCCCTATTGGTCCTACTCTGTTTGATCTCTACTCGGATGGCCTAATTCGCTATATTGAAGCTCGGTGTCCGGGTGTGGGGCCCGCCGCCGGGGATGGTCGTTCTGTCCCTATTCAAGGTTATGCTGATGGCTATAAACTTCTGGCCAAGTCCCAGGAGGAGTTGCAGGGGAACCTCCCCGCTGCTTTGGAGTGGTGCCAGACCGCACGTATGCGGGTGAATGTTCCCAAGTCCCATTCCATGGTCTTTACCCCCTCGAAGGAGGCCCCCCTAGGGTCGACCCTCATACATAATGGGCCAGGCCTGCCTCAGGTGACCCAGGCCCGTCATTTAGTTGTCATGCTTTCTACGGTTTCAGGCATTGGGGCCACCTTTGGCCATTTACGTGGCAAGATGTGGGCTGCCTGGTCTACTATTAGCACGCGTTATGGTAACCTCAAATGTGCCACCCCTATCGGCATTCTCTTG
Source organism: Botryococcus braunii (assembly GCA_002005505.1). Lineage (NCBI taxonomy): Eukaryota > Viridiplantae > Chlorophyta > Trebouxiophyceae > Botryococcus > Botryococcus braunii. The sequence goes on from KV908363.1 coordinate 482,450, forward strand.
CGTCTCTTCTTGGCCTGTGTGGTGCCTGCGGGCTCGTATGGGTGTGAGGTCCGGGGTCTACGGGTGTTTCGCCCCTCTTCCCCTGGGCCCTCCGCTACAGATTTAGAAAAGGATTTTCTTACCATGTTACGGATGATCCTTGGGGTTCGTCAGATGGTCCGCACTGATGTGCTCCTTCCTGAGGTCGGCGTTTGGCCCCTTCAGCATATCTGGTTCAAACGTGTGGTCACCTTCTGGAACTCTCTGGTGGATCTCCCACCCGGCCACTTGTATGGACGTATTCAAAGGGACTCATGCTACTATGGCGTTACGACTCGTTCTCCGTCCTGGGGGGGTTCTTTTATGTCTGCCCTTCGCCGTTTAGGGTACCCCTATGCGGCTGATTGTCAGCGCCCGCATCTCATTGATATGGATACCTTCTCAGCTCCCATTAGGCAGGCCAATACCCTCCCTGTGGCCTCTCTCCATGTCTCCCCTTGGTTAGCCCCTACTGATCCACAGCTATGTACTTATGTGCGTTGGTTTGCGCGCCCTACTAAGGCTCAGCGCTCCCGCATCTTTTATCGTCTCTTGATGTTGCCAAGGTTCGGCTCTTTCGCAGGTTTCCTCTTGGTGCTCATGGCCTTCCCATTGATATGGGCCGCCGACAACGGCTTCCACGCCTTCAGCGCATGTGTGATATGTGTGGTTCCTCTGTGGTGATGAACACCACTTTGTTTTTCACTGTCCCGCTCTTACCGCTGTGCGGGATCGTTACCCCCAGTTGTTTGTTGGTCCTTCTAGGTCTCTTCGGCAGTTCATTTTGGCACGCTGACCAGCGTGCGGTTGTCTCCTTTATTTCGGATGCCTTCCAGGCTCGTGCTGATTTACGCCGGATGCGGTGACTTGGCCGCAGCCACGTCTGTGGCTGCCCCCCCCCCTTATCCCCCCCCCTCCCCCTTTTCGTTTGCTCAATTCTGTTTTTGATATTCGTTTGGCCACCTCTTGTGGCCTGTCCTTCATAGTTTCGGCTGGTGCGTGTGTTGTGGACATCTTATCATGAATGCCCTAGTGGCTGGACAGATGTAACTTCTTTTCCTTCCGTTACAGGAGTGGAGTAAAAAAGACCAGCCCAATGTTCAGGGACCCAAACCCCCAATGTGTCAAGCTATGAGTCACACCCGGCGAGCGGCCAGCTGGCGACCCACAGCCGCCGCAATGATGAAACTGACCCGACGAATGACAAAATATCCCTCCACATCTTCTTGAGCAATGATGGCTTGGTTCAAAAGCCCCTGGAGCCTCTGCAACAAGGCCAGCGCATCAGCATGCAACCCTCCCAATGTTTCAAAAGCGAAGGCTTGGAAAGCCACAGGCGGCTGCTGACGCGACAACAAGACAGCATAGCGGGTCTGCTTGTCTTGGGCAGCGCGCGCGGCGGCCCCACCCGGCACGAAGTGCAGCAAGTTGGCAACTGTGAGTGGGGAAGAGCCAACGATGTCGATATAAAGGTCACGCCCCTCCTCCCACGCATGGAGGCGGAGGTCTGCGCGACGGCGCTCCTGGCCAGGGACAGGGGTGGGAAAGGCGGGTTCCCGGGTGACCCGCTGACGAGCTGAGGTAAGGACAGCGTCCAGGCCGTTACGAACGGAGTAATGTCGGCCGACAATGGCAACATCCCCCCCTGAGGTGCAGTGGACCGCGTGGTCGCCCCAGACATCCAACTCCCTCAAGCAGCACGGGCATTGGGAGCCAGGGTGGAAAATGGGGATCAAGAGCTGGTATTGAAGGCGGCAGCGGAACGACTCTGGGGGCATGGTTTGCTGCAAATGGGGAACTGGGAGAGCCAGCAGCCAATCAGACGCTCCCGGCTGTGTAAGAGATTGGAGCACAGCACGGTCGCGATCCGAGCGAGCAGGGTCATCAAGAACCTCCTGGTATGCGCGGTGAGACAAGGGTTTGGACAGCCGGGCTTGCACTTTGCTGCGGACAAAATCCGGATCCTCGAAGAGCGCCGCATCGAAATCAGGAACAAGGGCGCAGTAGTCAGCCTTGGCAGCGAGGGCAGCGGGGACAAGAGGGGCAGTGGATGTCCCCAGAAGGCGGTCCTGGAGGGGGGCTGTCTGCGTGACGGAGGCGAGATAGGCACAAGGCAGAAGGGAAGTGGCCTTAGTGACCCCGAGACCCCCCTGGGCAATAGGCAAGCCAGCCAAGGTTTGCTGCAAAGGGCCAAAACCACCACCACCAGCTGTGACAATGGATTGGAGGACCTGGGTTTGGAGCATATCAAAGGTCACCAAAGCTTGCGCAGCTGCAGCTGGCGGCATGGTCCGGGCTGTGAAAACCACCTTGCAGGTCCCAAGGCAACTGCGAAGCAAGAGAAGCTCGGCTTGGGGGTGGCGGAGAATCGGCAAACGCTGGAGCGAGGCTGCCACGGCATCAACGTGCGCCTGGGCTACGGAAGCCGCGTACTCGACTGACACGGTGACCGCTGCCCCCAACACTATCAAACCAGCACGAGTTTCATTGACGAAGCCCAGAGGGAACCCATCCAAATGCTGAGGGTTGGGGCGACCACACACAGCACGCCCCTCCTCCCACGCATCCACGCGTCCAGGGTCATCAAGAACCTCCCGGTATGCGCGGTGAGACAAGGGTTTGGACAGCCGGGCTTGCACTTTGCTGCGGACAAAATCCGGATCCTCGAAGAGCGCCGCATTGAAATCAGGAACAAGGGCGCAGTAGTCAGCCTTGGCAGCTAGGGCAGCGTTGACAAGAGGGGCAGTGGATGTCCCCAGAAGGCGGTCCTGAAGGGGGGCGGTCTGCGTGACGGAGGCGAGATAGGCACAAGGCAGAAGGGAAGTGGCCTTAGTGACCCCTAGACCCCCCTGGGCAATAGGCAAGCCAGCCAAGGTTTGCTGCAAAGGGCCAAAACCACCACCACCAGCTGTGACAATGGATTGGAGGACCTGGGTTTGGAGCATATCAAAGGTCACCAAAGCTTGCGCAGCTGCAGCTGGCGGCATGCTCCGAGCTGTGAAAACCACCGTGCAGATCCCAAGGCAACTGCGAAGCAAGAGAAGCTCGGCTTGGGGGTTGCGGAGAATCGGCAAACGCTGGAGCGAGGCTGCCACGGCATCAACGTGCGCCTGGGCTACGGAAGCCGCGTACTCGACTGACACGGTGACCGCTGCCCCCAACACTATCAAACCAGCACGAGTTTCATTGACGAAGCCCAGAGGGAACCCATCCAAATGCCCAGAGGGGACCTTCTTTTCTTTACAAGAGTGGAGTAAAAAGACCAAACCAATGTTCAAGGACCCAAACCCCAAGGTTTTAAGCTTTGAGTCACACCCGGCGAGCGGCCGCAATTATGAAACTGACGCGACGCAAAACAAAATATCCCTCCACATCTTCTTGAGCAATGATGGCTTGGTTCAAAAGCTGTGGAGCCTCTGCAACAAGGCTATCTCATCAGCATGCAACCCTCCAAACGTTTCAAAAGCGAAGGCTTGGAAGGTCACAGGCGGCTGCTGACGCGCGACACCAATGCAGCATAGCGGGTCTGCTTGTCTTGAGCGGCGCGCGCGGCGGCCCCCCCGGGCATGAAGTGCAACAAGTTCGCAGCGGTGAGTGGTGACGAGCCCACGATGTCGATATAGAGATCGCGACCCTCCTCCCACGCGTGGAGGCGGAAGTCTGCGTGACGGCGCTCCTGGCCAGGGACAGGGGTGGGCAAGGCGGGTTCCCGGGTGACGCGCTGACGAGCTGAGGTAAGGACAGCGTCCAGGCCGTTACAAGCGGAGTAATGTCGGCCGACAATTGCAACATCCCCCGCTGAGGTGCAGTGGACCGCATGGTCGCCCCAGACATCCAACTCCCTCAGGCAGCACGGGCATTGGGAGCCAGGCTGGAAAATGGGGATCAAGAGCTGGTATTGAAGGCGGCAGCGGAACGACTCAGACTGCAGGGGGCATTGTTTGCTGCAACTGGGGAACTGGGAGAGCCACCAACCAGTCAGACGCTCCCGGCTATGTGAGCGATTGGAGCACAGCACGGTCGCGATCCGAGCTAGCAGAGTCATCAAAAACCTCCCGATACGCGCGCTGTTGCAAGGGCTTGGAAAGCCGAGCTTGCACTTTGGTACGGACAAAATCCGGATCCTCAAAGAGCGCCGCATCGAAATCTGGGACAAGAGCGCAATATTCAGCCTTGGCCGCTAAGGCAGCGGGGACAGGTGGGGCTGTGGATGTACCGAGAAGACGGTCCTGAAGGGGGCCTGTCTGCGTGACGGAGGCAAGATAGGCACAAGGCAGAAGGGAAGTGGCCTTAGGGACCCCTAGGCCCCCCTGGGCAATAGGCAAGCCAGCCAGGGTTTGCTGCAAAGGGCCAAAACCACCACCACCAGCTGTGACAATCGATTGGAGGACCTGGGTTTGGATCATATCAAAGGTCACCAAAGCTTGTTCAGCTGCAGCTGGCGGCATGGTCCGAGCTGTGAAAACCACCTTGCAGGTCCCAAGGCAACTGCGAAGCAAGAGAAGCTCTGCTTAAGCCAAGCTTGGGGGTGGCGGAGAATCGACAAACGCTGGAGCGAGGCTGCCACGGCATCAACGTGCGCCTGGGCTATGGAGGCTGCGTACTCAACTGACACGTGAACGCTGCCCCCAACACAATCAAACCAGCACGAGTTTCACAGACGAAGCCCAGAGGGAACCCATCCAAATGCTGAGGGTTCGGGCGCGGCGACCATCGGCACTTGTGAGGGTTGAGGCTCAAGCCATATGCGGGGCCTGGTCAACAACCAATTGGACTGCCTGCTGCGCTGCGGGTACGGGACCAACGAACGTGCCGTCATCCAGATACCACCCTATGTCGGGACACTCTCGGTGAAGGTCAAGGAGGAGTGGCTGGATAGTGAGTGCAAAAGCAGCGGAGAGAGGGGGTTCCCTTGCTGGACCACAGTTGTGGAGTCCACGACCTGGGGCCCAACGTACTGATGGGCCGCGCAGCCGTACGTCGTCGCCACAAACTGCCAGATGCTGTGGCAATGGAAGGCGACTTCCCCAACCATGCGGTTGCGGTCGACCGTATTGAAAGCATTTTGGAAGTCCAAGCTGACAACGACGTGGTCAGGGGAATCTTGCTGGTGTGCCACCAAGCGGTTGAGGGCATGGACGAGGCCTTCTCCACCCCCTCGGACTCCAACTCAAACTTGGTGTGGCTAAAAATACTCAGTGACAGCGGGCAAGACGGCTGCAACAGCGATCTTGGAAACCAGACGGCGCAGGGTGAGCCCCACCGCAATGGGCCGGATACCCCCACTGGGCTTCAAGAGAGGGGTGATGGGAGCGCTGGCCCAATAAGATCGCAAGGGCTGGGGAATATCCCCAGCTAAGGCCCGATTGACCACGCCAAGGAGGCTGTCCAATAAGAGGTCTGAGCCACCTACAGATAAGGCGTGTTTGATGTGTAATGGTGTCAAGCCGTCCCGCCGACCAGCGGTACCAGGTGGGAAGGTTTTGAGGGCAGCCAAGACTTCCTCCACTTGGGCACAGTAAGGGGCCTGCGCAGGCGGGGCCCCAACGGGAAGCGGTCTGATAGGATGAAGCGCTGCCAATGCAGCACATGTGGCAGGCGTGGCTGGGGCGACGGTGGCAGGCTCCAACATCCGAACAGCCGCTGATAAACGGCCATCTGCAACCTTGCGCAAAACGCGAGCGGCAAGTGCCGCATCGTCTAATGGGCGAGGTGGGGCAGTTGCTGGAGGCGCTGTGGCCAGGAGTTCATCGAGGAGGCCATCAATCTCCCCATCCAACCAAGCGCGGGCCCGACGGCGGACGTGCTGCGCAACTCCCTCCCCCCGAGGCCTGCGACGAGCTGATAGGATGCACATCGGAAGGATCAAAAGCTCAACCCACGCAGCCTCGGATCCTGAGTCCGCAATAGCCTTGAGAACAGACCGCAATGCTGCAGCCCAAGGTATCCATGCTGATTTAGGAACCCTGCGGTACGAATGGTGGCCAAGGGTGAAGATTTGATGGACAAGGCAGGGGTCAGGGGATGGCGGCGGACCCAAGCCGGGGGAGCAGTGGGCGGAGGATCAGGAACAGCGGCGGGTGCGTGCGGACGTCCTCGGGGCTGCGAAGGGAGGCGGCCTTGGGGCTCTGAAGTATGCTCGAGCGGCTGATGTGGCGGCGGTGCAGGCCCAGGAAGGCCAGGAAGAAGGTTAACATCAGGGGGAACCAGGCCATCCTCCAGATTCCTCAGGCACTGGCAAGTCTCAGGGTCTGTTGCACACGAAAGAACTCCCAGGGAATGGGTTTTGAAGCACGTGGTGCACAATCAGGTTGAGGTAGCCCGCAAGACTGCGTCAAGCTTCCCACATTCTTCTGCGGATCTAAGTATAGACACCCACTCATCCCGACCAGATTCACCGAGATTGTGTACTTCTGCAAGTGACGCAGAAGCCCAGCGCTCGTCGTGATCCGACGAGACTTGCTGGATGCTTTCCAAGGGCAGTTTGGGTCAAAGAGAGGAAGTGTGGACATGGAATCACCAGCTGGGAAACCCAGCCCCCGTAGCCTGCAAAGGCTGGGCAAGCATTTTATGTGTTAAGAAACACATGATGAAGTGTTGAAAAACACAGGAACGCTGCTAGACGATGGCAAAGCCGTCATTCCCGCTGACAGACTGGCAGGGCTGAGGCAAATCTGAGTGACCAAGGCTGGCCAAGCATTGAAACAGTGCTATTAGTTGAAAAACACAGGATGACAGGGGGGAGTGTTGAAAAACATGTGTGTGTGTGGGTGTGTGTGGGTGTGTGTGTGTGTGTGTGTGTGTGTGTGTGTGTGTGTGTGGGTGTGGGTGTGTGGGTGTGTGTATGTGGGTGTGGGTGCAGGGGTGTGTGTGTTTGTGTGTGTGTGTGTGTGTGTGTGTGTGTGTGTGTGTGTGTGTGTGTGTGTGTGTGTGTGTGTGTGTGTGTGTGTGTGTGTGTGTCTGTCCGTGTCTGTGTCTGTGTGTATGTTCCCCTCCCTCCCTCCCTTCCCCCCCCCCCCCCCCTCTCTCCCCCCCCCTCTCTCTCTCTCTCTCTCTCTCTCTCTCTCTCTCCTCTCTCTCTCTCTCTCTCTCTCTCTCTCTCTCTCTCTCTCTCTCTCTCTCTCTCTCTCTCCCCCTCCCTCCCCCTCCCCCCTCTGTCCCTCCCTCCCTCTCTCTCTCTCTCTCTCTCTCTCTCTCTCTCTCTCTCTCTCTCTCTCTCTCTCTCTCTCTCTCTCTCTCTCTCTCTCTCTCTCTCTCTCTCTCTCTCTCTCTCTCTCTCTCTCTCTCCCCCTCTCCCTCCCCCCCCCCTCTCTCTCTCTCTCTCTCTCTCTCTCTCTCTCTCTCTCTCTCTCTCTCTCTCTCTCTCTCTCTCTCTCTCTCTCTCTCTCTCCCCCCCTCCCCCTCCCCCTTGTGTTTTTTGACTACACCACCTTCTGTTTTCGGCCCCTAGATTCCGCGTTCCTGCATGCGCGATTTCTGGTGTGCGGTTAAGATAAGCTTCACTCTTGATACTAAACACAAGAATGTGCTGCTGGGTGCAGGAAGATGGCGAAGTGGGCGGTCCCGCTGAAAGATTGGCCAAGCAATGAACCAAGACTATGTGTTAAGAAACACAGGATTAAGTGTTGAAAAACACTGGAAACTTCTTAAGTGCTGGATCCTGGAAAGGGAGGAAGCTGCCTATCCCTCGGAAAGACTGGCCGGCGGAGGCAAATCTGAGGGGCAAAAAAAAAATAAAAATAAAACCAATACTATGTGTTAAGTAACACGGGAGTAAATGTGGAACAAAACGGGAAGATTCCGCAGATGCTGGACGCTAGAAAGGTGCGAAGCTGCCAGTCCAGCTGAAAGACTGGCCGGACTGATGCAAATCTGAGGGAAAAAAACAGTAAAACCAATACTATGTGTTAAGACACACAGGATTAGGTGGTGAAAACACGGAAATGCAGCAAATGCTGGACGCTGAAAGTGGCGAAGCGGCCAGCTCCGCTTGAATATTGGCCGGGCGGAGGCAAATCCGAGAAAAAAGAGAAAGCCAATACTATGTGTTTAGAAACACATGATGAAGTGTTGAAAAACACTGGAAATTTCCACAAATTTCCAGCATTTGTTTTAAAGTGATGGAAGCTAGAAGTGACGAAGCTGCCAGCCCCGCTTAAAGACTGGCCGGGCTGAGGCATATGGAGAAGGAAAACAAAAAGATGAAACCAGTACGACGTGTTAAGAAGCCTTTTTTGTTTCTTCTTCTGTTTTGTTGTTTCTTCTTCCCCCTTCTTCCCCCTTTGTTTTACAAGAGTGGTGTAAAAAAGACTAGCCCTAGCCCTTCAACGTTGGCCAACGTTGAAGGGCTTGAACCCAAATGTTTCAAGCAAGTCAAACTCTTCAAACCCGGCGAGCGGCCAGCTGTAAGTTCTGTCAGAACAGGCAGCTAGAAAGGTCAAAAATCAGCTCTAAACCGACGGGGCCCGTGGTTAAGTTGATCAACACTTCGGGGACGCGCCTACAAGACAACTTGTGGGCCAAAAGCGGAAACCGAGCGCCTCTGGGTCTTCTTCCTACGACCGAAGTGCTGGCTAGACGCGTTCTGTATTGCACTGATCGGGTAGACCGGTGGGCCAAGGTTGCAATTAAATGTGGAAAACGGGGGCAATGACGATGAGGATGACGTTAAACCCTTCAATTTGAAGCGATTGACCCTGCAGATGACACGTACGACACGTTATGTGCTGCGCTGAGGGAATTCACATGCTCGCAGACTGCGAGTCGCAGTAGTTCAGCACTCGACTGTAAAGTCGCCGTCGTGGCGTCACACAGTGTTGCCGTGGCAAGGTCATCTAGCATATCCATTGAACAAACATCGAACACAAGCAACAGCAGAGCATTTAGGCTTCTCGTTGAATATAGGGTAACTATTCTTCAGTCGATTTTATTAAAGGACGCAGTTCGGAGCCCGATCCAGTTACCTAGTTCCGCTGGCGGAGAATAACGACGGAGAGACGCTCCTTCGTTAGTGAACGTTGAGCCGTGCTGACTGGAAGATTTGCTTCCGACAGATTGGTCCATATCCGGGCCTCTTTACCAAAGTAAGATCCCCCGAAACCCCGATCTGGTCGTACTAGACTAGGACTAGGACGCTGAAGACATTTAGCCCGAGCAGTAAGATGTCGGCAAATCGAATTCCTAAGAATGTTGAAAGCTCTGACGAGGACATGGTATGAACTTGACTAACAAGATTGGGCCAAGGATTGTATTCCGCTCACCCCTTATGAATACGCGATTGCGATCTAACACTCCCAATTTGTGGTACCGCATTTTATTGAGAAGTTCTGTGTTGGGTTTGTCCAAATCCAGGAGCCCCCCGAACGATCTAGTGGCAGAGCTCGTGCGTCACTGTCCATGGCGGTGACGGCTTTTGCTGCTGGCGTGATATGCGTGGCATCATTTCTGACTCTGCGGTTATATCAGGTATAACTGAAAGGAATGCTGACGTTTAGAGCGATTAAGACTGCTTTGGTGGGGTGTTTCTGCGCTTCGATGCTTCAGGATTGTTGCTTTGACCCTTCTTCTGTAGCAGTAGTCCTTATCCAGGGATCTCTTTTCTTTGACAAGTCTCGTGACATATGATTTGTGTTGCAGCTGGTGTATGGCGTGATTAAGGCTCGTTGGATATTGGCAGTACAGAACATCCCTGTTGCAGATTCCAACCCTGGCCCAAAAGCAGTACAAAAGAGGAGGAGAGGTCCCAGCTTTTTGGATCAAGCCCTGCATCAGTTGGGAGTCTATCTTTCCAAAAAGCATGGTGGCATTATTCGTGTCCACTTTGGTCCCTGGAATGTACGGAACGAACTCTCCTTATGTTCTCCCAGGTTTCAGAGCAGGGTCAGGATAAGGAACAGCTTACATGAGTTGGGAAGTGGTCTTCTAAGGTTGCCAGTATCTGTCGGCAATAAATGGCAAAGATATATCTTGTAAGCGATAAGCTTCTTTGACATGCACAAGCCCCATAAGCAGGTGGAAATGTGTGTGTGTGTGTGTGTGTGTTTTTTGTTTTTTTTTTTCTGTGTGTTTTTTTTTTGTTTTGTTTTGTTTTGTTTTTTTTTTTTTTTTTTTTTTTTTTTTTTTTTTAGCAAGAGTTTTGTTCGGATAGTCAGGGATCACAGGCCTGCAGCAGAAGTCTTTGAGTCCTCCAAATTGTGTTGAGTTTCTGGTTATGCTTCTTTGAACTATGTACCGGTCACCAACACTGCACCTCTAGTCCTGTAGGCTGAATCCCTGGTGTGTTGAATTGCCATTAGTTACCCCACTCACCACAATGAATAGCACATGTATGTCCTTACCACAAATAATTATACTAGTCCACACTTCGCTCCTAGATAGCCACTTTCCGTAGCCATCTATGTTGCCTGCTTACTGTCAATTCGCCAGAGTGGCTCATATGGGGCCTGGAAATGCAGAT
>KV908363.1:500001-522501 GCA_002005505.1 Botryococcus braunii
TTTTTGGAGAGGATTTTGGTATATCAACAGATTCTCTACTTAACGAGGTACCCCTCTGCCGCCCTTGCCTTTCCCTAAGAGGCAGAGGAAAGCGCGGTCCACGCATTTGGAAGGGTAGCTTGTTCTGCACGGACTGCTGAAAGTAGGCTGGAGCATTGTGCATTGGGCTACTTCCTCTTGAAATTTTCAAGAGTTGCTTAGGGGTTGGAAAGAGATAGCAGTGGACGCTTGTTCTAAATCGGGTGCATTTTCCTGCAGGATGTTGTTTTTGATTGTACTTTATGTGCTTTTCGTTGGGGAGGGGGATGTATGTGCTCCAACGGGCTTCGGATGCCACAGCTGCCTGAGTGTGATTCCACTTCAGTCCTGCTGACGTTTGCAAATATCTCTGTCTTTCTGCAGCCTATGGGAAAGCGCAATAAATCAGTCAGATTTTGACAGGGCCCGCTTGAAAAATTTGGGAAATTTCTTGTGCACTTGAAAACCAGAGAGGCCTATGTTGTCTGCTGGAATCCCACATGCGGATTCTATCTAAGCGTGAAATGACGTTACAGCAATTTTTTTAATCCAACTGTCTGGCTGGAGTCAGGGGGAACGTTGGCACAGGTTGTGTCCTTGCAGAACGTTGATCCATGTACCTCAGCAGGAGAGTAATCTTCACGATATACTATTCATCTGTCACACCTTCTGCTACAGGCTGAGGCACTGTACGTACTGAAGCCCGAGATACATGTTCTCCAAGGGTCTGAATGGTTATTTTGCAGTCGTTGAGTGCACAATATTTCATATCGCTGGGCCTCGTGCAGCAATGGCTGTTTTTACGATCCTGCCTCGTTCCCACTAGTTCCCTGCATTGAGGGTGCCATTTTAGGTGTTTCAGGAACATTGGCCATGAAAAGCTCAAGGGCCATGGCAGAGCCAATGCGCCCTGACCAGTATACTTCGAGTACAGCTGCTTTCTATCTATCGAGTCTATGTTGCGGGTGTTGTACCTAATTTTGCTCTTATGCTTATGAAAGTTGTGAAAGTTTGGTGCCCAAGGGTCTGGCTCTCATCTTTTGCAAGAGATTATCATAGCCTTAGACGCCCCACAGCTTGTGCTGTGGTTGGTTTGCTTCGTGTGCTTGCAAGCATATGAGGCCATGATATGTCTGTATACTGGAGCCTGTGTGGGGTGTGACCACACATTGTGATATAGGCGTATGGCTGGCGAGCCATGTATAAATTCTTTACGGGAAGCACAGATCACAGATCTCTCAGATGGTCATCATTTTACTTCTCATTGCGCTTGGGATGGAGCTTCTGCGCTGGTACAGCTATGCTTGCAGGTGGAATGACAATGCTCGTCCTTTTCATGTTGCAGCTGCAGGGAGTCCGTGTGCACATAAGAGCAAGGCCATGCACAGGGCGTCTGACAAGGATAAGTCAAAGGGGAGCGTCCAGACGCTTCAAGATGCTGAACTATGACGCATAGGTGTTGCTGGGAATTTTGAAAGGTGGCTCACGTGCATGACTGGTCTATAAAGTCAGGTCGGAGCATACTCGAGACGAAGACTTCCAGAGAAGGCCTTACAGAGGTGATCGCAGCTTTCGGAAGTGTATCAAGCTTGTGCTTAAGTGCAAGAGTACAGTTAAGTGGCAGCCAAAGGGGGAGAGAGGTTATATATACGGCTATACTCACTGCATAATGTTGCTGCTATATGTTCGTGTGCAGTGTCATGACCAACGTCAGATCAATGGTCATTGATCCGACATTGGACAGATCTGCTTCCGTGTCAGGCATTAGCCCTTGCCATGAAACTTAAGTGCAAGAGTCCAGTTAAGCGGCAGCCAAAGGGCGGGAGAGGTCATATACTGCTATACACACTGCATAATGTTGCTGCTATATGTTCGTGTGCAGTGTCATGACCAACGTCAGATCAATGGTCATTGATCCGACATTGGACAGAACTGCTTCCGGAACTGCTTCCGGGCGGATCCGTGTCAGGCATTAGCCCTTGCCATGAAGAAAGCTTCTGTTCTTTATCATTGCGCCAATATACTGGAGCATGGGACCCGTCGCAGTGAAATTGATTGACTACCGGTATACCGTTCTCAGTCATATGCGTGCACCTGCGTGATGAGACTGGTGGATCAAGGCGGTGACGCCTCGGCAGCTATGATTGTGATTGACTATAACAAGCAAGTCATTGGGCACATGCGTTCTTATTCCTCCACTGCAGAATAAACAGTTAGGGTGCTGAGCGTGCTGCACCAGAGTCTTCTGCCTCCTTGCTTAAAGGCAGCCTGTATAAGTGGATGGCAGGCAGTGTAAGTCAAGGATGTATATGACTCCTTCAGTAGATTAGGTGTAAACACCAGATCTACTTTGTGGCCCGGAACCTCACTTCATGTATGTCGTACATCAAGTCGGGGGTCCCGTATGGCAATTCAATAAAGGCCTCATTCAATTTTGTCGTGGACAGTCACTTAGCAAAGCACCTGTTGTCCGCTTTCAAAGCCAGGTCAACGGCTGTTGAGTTTGAGAAAATATGATAATAAGGTTCAAACGATAAAAACATGCATATTTTTAAGTATGTATGTATGCAGGTCTACAACTATGAGCAAGGTTGAATTGCGGCTTGGTGCATGCTTCTCAATGTACATTGAGAAGCATGCTCTTAAGATCTTTCTTCTCTTGCTGGTGTCTGTAAAAAAGCAATTTTTCCACGTGGACTGTACTGAACATGTTGCAAAACACGTGATTATGACCCTTCTTGCTTTTGAAAATTTCTGGAAGCCCTTATTGAAGGCTTTACCCAATCAAGGGGTCCAGACCTCACTCAAGTAAACACATTCCATGCACATACGTGTCTCTCAAGTGACTATTAATCGGGGTGATACGCTTTAAAAGCAACAAATATGTTGCAAGAAATATGTTGCAAATATGTTGCGACAAGAAGTTACTTTAAAATATTGAAAACAACATTAACGTAAATATGCTGGGAAACGGGGACCAGTCGCAGATGGGAGTATCTTCATGTGCTACAGCTTAACTAGCCAGTAAGCGAGAAAAACGTTTGCACGGCAAATAATATTATTTGCCAACATTAATGTTGGTAATGTGAAATGCTACGTAGCCATATGCGGTGCACCCATGTGGGCACCTTAATATAATGATACATCCACATGGAAGATCGAATGTAAGATAAATGTACATACCTAGTACACACTGATATATTTGCAAACTCGCATATATGTAAGGTAGGACATGCTGTATGATACCCAGAATGCTTGTACTAGCAGAAGTGTAACGTGTGCATGACTTGGCAGTGCCGAGAAAATATTACTCTTATACTGCTAGATGTATATTGGTATCAAACATACATGTGTATATGCGTATAAATCCATGCACAGTCAGTATATGCACATATATGCCTATTTCCGATATACTCAAAGCCCTGCAAAGTCTGCACGATTGTACTGTCGTGCACGTTTGTGTGCGTGTGTGCATGCGCGCGCGAGCGCGCGCCCGGGTGTGTGTGTGTGTGTGTGTGTGTGTGTGTGTGTGTGTGTGCGCGCGCGCGAGCGCGCGCGCGCATGTGCGTGTGTGCGCACGTGTGCGTGCGTGTACACATGTGCGTGTGCATTAACTCGCGCGGGCAGAGCTCCCTGTCCTTCTTCATCTCATCCTCATCGTCTACAACCTCCTCCCCCTCCTCCCGTTTGAGGAGCTCGCCCTCCTCGACCCTCCTCATCTCACCTCCTTCCTCCTCCTTGGCATGGATTTATGTAATCGCCAGCCTCTACCAGCAAGCTGAGAGAAGCTAGCAGAAGGCAGCTCGCGCTGCATGGGCGCCTCACGTGGACAAGGGTCACCGCCTAAGGGGCTGGACCAAGTGGCGGATTGAGATGTGAGCAAGGAGAGTTTGGATAGACATGCCTTCCTTCAGAACTTCAAGAACTTCAGGGTGGGAAAATGCTGCCAGCTTTTGGCAAACGCGTTGCCAACGGGACGGGAAAATGCTGCCAACTTTTCGCAAACCGACGGCCCAAAACCCCAACCCTCCCCAAACGCAAATCCACTGTGACGCACCTCGGAGACTCTCAACACGGTTAACAAATAAAACCCCTCTCTTGTGCTAGCTTGGACAGGAAGCAATTGGAGATGCCTGTTCTGAATTTGGAGCAACGAGAGTCGCCTTGGGATCTCCTCCTGGTAATCAAGCCCTTCATTGAGCGACTTACTGCCCTTTGCCACTCATTAGTGTCTCTTGAGCCGATAGAAAGGAAATGAAAATAGTTTTCTTTCGGGTTCTCTCTCTCCCCCCCCCCCCTCTCTCTCTCTCTCTCTCTCTCTCTCTCTCTCTCTCTCTCTCTCTCTCTCTCTCTCTCTCTCTCTCTCTCTCTCTCCCTCCCTCCCCCCCCCCCCCCCCCCCCCCCCCCTCCTCTCCTCTCTCTCTCTCTCTCTCTCTCTCTCTCTCTCTCTCTCTCTCTCTCTCTCCTCTCTCCTCTCTCTCTCTCTCTCTCCTCTCTCTCTCTCTCTCTCTCTCTCTCTCTCCTCTCTCTCTCTCTCTCTCTCTCTCTCTCTCTCCCCCCCCCCTCTCTCTCTCTCTCACACACACACACACACACACACACACACACACACACACACACACACACACACAGACACACACAGACACACACAGACACACACACACACACACACACCCACACACACACACACACACACACACACACACACACACACACACACACACACACACACACACACACACACACACACACACACACAAACAAAATAGGTCCCAAAAGGACGCAACTAATATAGCATACCAGAAGGTCCTGTCCACGGGGAATGCTCGCTGAATAGCAGGAAGGAAGGACGGACGGACGGACGGAAGAAAGGAAGGAGGCAAGGAAGCCAGGAAGGAAGGGGGGAGGAGATAGGAAAGAAGCTTCTTTCCTAAGGAAGTAAGGAGGAAGGAACGAAGAAAGGAAAAGCGGAAGGAAGGAAGGATGGAGGGAAGGAAAGAAGAATAAAAAGAATGAAGGAGGATCCCTCGAAGGAAGAAAGGTTGGAAAGAAAGAAGGAAAGAATGATGACATTCAAGACCTTCCACGTGGAAGTGCACCCCCGGGAACAGAAATGTCCCATGCAGGGAAGATGAGTTTTCACGACCCAACCTCAAAAATATGTATCGTCAACCACAATTTCTCAGATGAAACCACCACGTGCTCATGACATCCGACTTCATGGCTCGTCAGCGCTGATGCGTCGTGGCCCAATGGGGCTGGGACATGGAACAACAGTCAATCCTCAGATTCCCAACTCTTTGGCCAACAGGTAACCCAGTGCATCCAAGCACGGATGCAGGCTCTGTCTTTTGCTTACTCGATCAGAGCTCGAAGCTCAAAAGAGTACTCCGAGCCTTGACTAGTCAAGTACTTCATAAGCTCATACTGAGTATGTTGATAGCCATGATGGAGGACTGCGAAGAACAGAGAGTAAACCGCGAGTATGTTCGTGGTTGTTGAAGAAGGATGGCCAGAGGCCTAAGGCAAGAACATCTCCCCTTCAGGGAATGTGAGCTTGCTGGTGAGTCGGCTCGGTTTGAGCTGAGTTCTTCAGATGAATACTGCAAGTTCTGCCGAAGCAAGAAGGAAGGAAGGAAGATTACATCCAAAGACCAGCCATTAGGGCTGAAGAGGACGGCAGTACAATGAATGACCCATATCGAGCCAACTAAGGTCGCACTGCACCTGGGAGAGTGAGGTAGCTCTCCAGTGTGCTCTAGTCACAAATTTGGCAACCCCTTGAAGGTCTTCTTGCCACATAAACGTTTGTACAGATCGACTCCTTTGTTGAAAGAGATGCATAAATTGCTGCCGTACATGTTGTACAGCCGGACAAGTGAACTTACAGATGATGGTCATCACCAACGAGCTCTAACGGGCACCTCGTGCAAATCCTTTGGTCTCGAGGGATGCCTTGTTGTCTACCTATATCAATAGGAAGGTCATGGCACCCTAATCAACATCGCATAAAGGTCCGCAATGTTCTATTTGGAAGGTGGAGTTTGATTGCACTCTTACTCCGTAGCACACGAGGCGGACGTGCGAACCACCTTTGGTATCTGCAGAATAAGGCTCTTGGGGGTGCACAAGAGCGAGAGGAGATGTCTGGGTCATCCCATATCATGTCGCTTTTACGGTCCAAAAGATCCCTTACGTGTGAAATGTCAAACCGCACATGGTCAGCTATATAGTATCCTAATTTCTGAAGTTGTTGCAAAAGGGTACCCGAAAACGCTTCTCGGCCTTCTACTGTTGCCAACCTAATGTCATGCATGAGGACCTTGTAGTGCAATGAATCAGGTCTTATGGCCGCTATATTGTTCCAAAACCTGACCATGCGTAAGATCCAAGTTGACCACAAAGATAATATGTTTAATTCAGAATTGATTATTTCCTCAGGGATTGTCCGACGCTCCACCAAAATCTGAGCTAGGACCTGCTTGTGCGCATCCAAAAGAGGTATACTAGGTTTTCCCGCCGACAATTGTCTGCCTTGAAAGCATCTGGATGCCCAGACTTCACATCCATAGGAGATGAGGGGTGGTAGGCAAGCTGTGTACAGTTCTGTCATGAGCATCATTGACATGTTGCAACCGAGATTGCTATAAGCTCTAGTAAGGTCTTCCCATGCTATCCAGAACCTCTGCCCAGTTCTTAATGCCGGCTTGAAGGCCATTCTCGGCATGAATCTGTAACCCAAGGGGTTTAACCTCCTGTACCGGACTAATTCTAACCCCAGCAACCTCTAGAGAGGTAGAGAGTGTCCGAGGGTCTGGATTTACTAAAAGGTATTGCGTCTTGGCCCCATTTAGGCTCATGTGCATACTCTTACACCATTCTTGAGTAGCATTCACCAATACCTGTAGGTCCTCAACTGTAGGCGCGACGAGAACAAAATCGTCGGCAAAACCTAGCACTTGGGATATGTATTATATTTAAACGTGTGCCATCAGGTAAGTGAAGGCCAGCCTTGGGACAATGGTGTGCAAGATATCGGGTGAGTCCATCCGACATAATTCCAAATAGTGTAGGGCTAATGGGGCACCCTTGAGGAACATCCGAACTTGATTCAAACAACCCTCCATGTTTACCATCAATCTTGATCGCCAAAACTGTACTGTCTATTACAGCTTGCGTGACATAAAGAAAATCCCCTTGGACTCCCAACTGCTCCAAAATATGCCCTAACTTAAGACGCGATACCTGTCATAGGCTTTAGAGAGGTCCAGGAATGCAAAATGGAGTAGGGTGATGCCCATTGCCCCATCTATGAGGTGTTGTACAACAAAGAGTTGATGGGTGGTGGCAATCAGCACGTGCACGCAAACGGTACTTCTCCAAGTAAGGTACTAAACGCGAGTTCAGCACGTTGGCATACAACCAAGATAATGTTGCGAGAGAGACGCTATTGCCACTTGGGCAGGGTACTTCATGAAGGCCCGTATTAAGGTTGGCTATCCTTATCAGATAGATTGTCAAGCCCCTCATCCGATTGATATGCCGTCCCTTCGGGACCTCTTGCGTCGGCATGGCCGCCAACCCTGGGAGGGCTTGCATGTCTCTCCTCGTCTCTGCCCGTCTGAGCGGGCTCAGCTTTGCACATACTCTAGGTGGTTTAATACTCCGTCCCGCGCCACTCACTCTAGGCTTTTGTGGTTACGTATGAGTGTTTCCAAGTTGAGGGTTTTCCATCGATTCCGCATGGGGGTTCACAACCTTCCTATTGATGCTGGTCGTCGTCGGGGCATCCCCCGTTCCCACCGGTTCTGTGATCAGTGTCAGGCTGGTTTGGTGGGTGATGAACACCACCTTGTCTTTTCCTGTTCGGCCCTTCAGCCGATTCGGGACCGTTACCCCCATCTTTTTCGTTCCCCCTTTCGGTCGTTACGTCAGTTCGTCTGGCAAGATGACCTTCAGTCTGTGGTTAACTTCCTTTATGATTGTTTTCAGTTTCGGTCTTAGGTTTGTGTCTTGCCCTTTGCTGGCCCTTGCCCACTCTTGGGCTGTGTCCTGGGGCTTTCCTGCCCCTTCCTTTGTGTCCTGGGGCTTTCATGCCCTTCCTTTGTGCTCTTGGCTCCCCACTCGGTACTTTGGGTTTGTGTTTGGCCTTGATTCTTAGGGTTTGTGTTTGGTTTCTCTCGGTGTCTTGCTGCGTCGGTGTTCGGTTTTCCATCTCATCAGCCCTTTGGGCTGGGTTGATGTAATTCCTTCCTTTACAAGAGTGGAGTAAAAAAGACCAGCCCAATGTTCAGGGACCCAAACCCCCAATGTGTCAAGCTATGAGTCACACCCGGCGAGCGGCCAGCTGGCGACCCACAGCCGCCGCAATGATGAAACTGACCCGACGAATGACAAAATATCCCTCCACATCTTCTTGAGCAATGATGGCTTGGTTCAAAAGCCCCTGGAGCCTCTGCAACAAAGCCAGCGCATCAGCATGCAACCCGCCCAATGTTTCAAAAGCGAAGGCTTGGAAAGCCACAGGCGGCTGCTGACGCGACAACAAGACAGCATAGCGGGTCTGCTTGTCTTGGGCAGCGCGCGCGGCGGCCCCACCCGGCACGAAGTGCAGCAAGTTGGCAACTGTGAGTGGGGAAGAGCCAACGATGTCGATATAAAGGTCACGCCCCTCCTCCCACGCATGGAGGCGGAGGTCTGCGCGACGGCGCTCCTGGCCAGGGACAGGGGTGGGAAAGGCGGGTTCCCGGGTGACCCGCTGACGAGCTGAGGTAAGGACAGCGTCCAGGCCGTTACGAACGGAGTAATGTCGGCCGACAATGGCAACATCCCCCCCTGAGGTGCAGTGGACCGCGTGGTCGCCCCAGACATCCAACTCCCTCAAGCAGCACGGGCATTGGGAGCCAGGGTGGAAAATGGGGATCAAGAGCTGGTATTGAAGGCGGCAGCGGAACGACTCTGGGGGCATGGTTTGCTGCAAATGGGGAACTGGGAGAGCCAGCAGCCAATCAGACGCTCCCGGCTGTGTAAGAGATTGGAGCACAGCACGGTCGCGATCCGAGCGAGCAGGGTCATCAAGAACCTCCTGGTATGCGCGGTGAGACAAGGGTTTGGACAGCCGGGCTTGCACTTTGCTGCGGACAAAATCCGGATCCTCGAAGAGCGCCGCATCGAAATCAGGAACAAGGGCGCAGTAGTCAGCCTTGGCAGCGAGGGCAGCGGGGACAAGAGGGGCAGGGGATGTCCCCAGAAGGCGGTCCTGGAGGGGGGCTGTTCCTGGAGGGGGGTTCCTTCCTTCCTTCCTTCCTATTGCAGCAAGTCCTCAGGCAGCTGGGAGGAAGCGATAGAAGGAGTAATCTCTTCAAAGACAAGGAGTACTACCGTTGCTACAAGGGCTCAAACGTTCAGCCCTTTTGCCAGAACGGACTTAATGTATTCGTGCTCGCGTTTTAATCACTGGCTGTGTGCATTAAGTCCGTCCAGTGATTAAAACGCGAGCACGAATACATTAAGTAGAAGTGCGAGGGACTCTTACTTTAAGCTGTATGAGCACTCGCTTGCAGAAATTGTACTAATATACGGAACCGTTCGTATGGAATGTATTCCATTAAGTGCCATTAAAGCTTTTGAGCCTGATCATGTCGGAGCTTTTCTGTATATTGGAAGGGCCAAACAGCATTATTCGCCGTGCGACGTGATCTTGTAATCTTGACGCATTAATCATAGGGCCCGAAAGAAGCAGGGGGCGAAACCAGCAGTCAATTCTCCTGTTTCTCGTTTTCAGTGACGCGTTACGGGCCATAACTGACGAAACCGATCGGATCTAGTAGTATCATTGTATGTATGTGTCGGAGTATGTCATGGCCATTTGAGCGTGCGAGACATGGTTTTACGAAACCAAAAACTATAATTAAATGGTGCGAGGCATTAATAGAATGCTGCATCACCATGGACGAGAGAATTCTGTATTTTTAGACTTACTTTGAATAGTAGCGAGATTGCGACTCGTTTGAAATCGAGATGCCTTCAAACTACGCGGGGAACGCTCTCCAGCCTTTGGTTAGAATTGTTAGCGCTGGTCTGACACCGTTCAAGCCTGGATTGAAACCTGTTGCGCTCCCTGCCGGTATGCGACCCCGCCACAACACTTAGGGCAAGCGTTTCTAATTCAGATGATGCCCCGCTTCTTCTTTTTGGGTGCTAAACGGTTCATAATGTTTTTTCCTGGCGATTCATTATAATTACTTCGCCAGCGCAAGGAAATTTGCTGCATACCGTAGGGTGCGATGGAGACGTCCGTTCCACAGCTGATGAGGACCTAGACGCATTTCTTCTCCTCTTAGGGGAGAGAAAGCGTGTATGGGGAGCGATGATGCTGAAAGATAGGGCGCAACTGCTGCGGAAAACGTTAAGAACCACGTTGATGGTGAGGCGATGGGAGTCTCTGGTTTAAGAACTTGTGCGGTTGCACGATTGTGCACTTGGATATATGGCTAATTAGAGTGTTAAGATTCTGATTCAAAACGCTGTACCTTTTATAGATCCATGATGGCTACCGGACAAGGTCCGTGTTACATTCGGTTATGGGAGAGTCGGTCTAGCACATGTGCCATAACCGGTTCTGGGGGAATTGGTCAACGGCTGTGACGCTTTTTAAGATTTGGGTAAGTCGGACAGGCGTATAAGGAGGCCGCCGCAGCCAACGTGGCAATGAAAGGAACATATGGGACTGGTTTGGGTGAGGAAATGATGATTTGGATACCTGTTATTTCCTGCATCCGAGGATATGCTGAGGCATTGGAGTCAAACTGCCAGCCCAAGCATGGACCAGTTCGGCAGCGAAAGAACGGACAGTATGTGGTTGATGCCTTCCCCTTAGGGTGAGAGCTTTTTCTCGAGCTACCCCTCCCCCCAGGGGTCACACCTAGCTTAAACTGGCGTGAACCAAGATCGTGAACGCTTGTGTTGTTAATGGGAACCAGCCAACCATGTAATTGTCTTAAGCTATCCAAAGGATTAGCAAAACAAGCAAGCAATCCTTGGAGGCTTTGATCCCTCTAAGCAGTTTATCTAACTCTTGTTTTCAGTTTCTGCTATGGCAAACTGGGGACTCGTGGGTTTGAATTGACCAGGTTGGAGTGTCTTCTCCTAGGAGGGATAACTGGAGAGATCTGGATAGAACCAGGGAAACAGCCTTCACAGGTACAGGCCTTGCACATCTTGGAGGACAGGTTTTGAACAGACCTCGGGTTCCAAGCAGTTGCTGTCACATGTGGATTCTAGTCAAGGAGGAACCAAACGGAAACCGAACTGAACCGAAACTCTATTGTCTTTCCTTCAATTGGGGCAACAAGGGATTGCTTTGAGTGTCTGCCCGCTGTGGTGGCTGTACAGGGGCTGTATGATAAGTACACCTGGTGGTATACATGTTCGCTTGGTCTTTGAAGTTGATGACAAGTGTGGGAAAGAAGTTGCTTCGTTTTCAGTGTCACACTGAACATTCTGAACATGAAGATACGGATTTCCATGATCTTAAGTTGATGCACCAATGCATTTTCTTTGCCATTGACTCTCCGTTTTCTCATGTCGCCTGCCAGGTCCTGTCTTCACTTTTGGCAGCGTGCTCGTTAAAAAATTGACAGCAAGACTGCCTGCAGGGAGGAATGTACAAGCACAAGAGATTTAAACAACAAGAGGGACAGCTGGCTGTGGTGCTGGGTGCCGGCAACCAGATTCCTGTGGTGTGCAGTGACATTCTCTACAAATTGATCATGGACGATTCTGTGGTCATCTGCAAGATGAATCCTGTCAATGATTATCTGGGCCCAATCTTGCGGTGCGCCTCTCCCCCATGGGAGACCTGCTTATAACTACATCGGGAGAAACCTGACTGGTGCCAGTACATTGTAATGGAGGCCCCAGTCTGACTGCGGGTACAAAAGCTTTGCTGATGTTTGTACACTTATAATCCTGTCATTTATGTCATGTTGTACTTTCAGTGATAGGGATGTTCATGTTCAGAGACCTCGTGGTATTGAACACAGTCATCTCATTAAAAGAAGATAGCCGGTATTTTGCATTTAGAGTTGAGCAGCTGTAGATCCTGGAGTGGGATGCTTAGCAAGCGCTGCATAAATTTTGCAATGCGAGTGGTTGTGACTTCAGTGTGTGGCGTTTGGTTGGTGTAGGAAAGCGTTTGCTCCGTTGGTGGAGGCTGGCTTTCTTGCAATAGTTTATGGAGATGTTGGATTTGCCACACGACTTGTCAACCACCCCTCTGTGGAATCTATTCACCTCACAGGCTCAGCACGGACTTTCGACAGCATTGTTTGGGGCCCTGATAACCTCAAGAAGGCAGGCCCGCCCGCTATCAGTATCTTCCAAATGCTCAGTGCCAGCCTTCTTCCTCACACCTTGAAGCTCATGTTCAAAGCAGCCTTTGTTGACCTTTGTCCCCGTGGAGGTCATGTTGATCATCCAATCTCGTGAATGCAGCTGTATTGTTATTTGCATTTTCATAGCCTGCTAGACATCATCTGTCTCCATGCCTTTCTTTTTCCTTGGCATGACGAGGTTAAAAGGTGTTTATTCAGTTTGTCATTTTTCAGTTTGTCATTCTGCCTGTAGCATGCCTGGCAATTGTAAACATCCTCAGCAGCTGCAGCAGAATGATGCCAACTTTGCTGCCTTCCAACAGGAGGGACAGCCTGTTATCGGTAAACCCGTGACAGCGGAGCTGGGTTGCGTGACCCCGTATATCTTTGTGCCGGGCCATTGGACTGAAAAGGACCTGGACTACTATGCTGAAGAGGTGGTTGCCAGCTTAGTGCAGAATGCCGGCCATAACTGCTTGAAAGTAGAAGTCCTTGTCACAGATGCGGAGTGGCCACTGCGTGAGAAATTTGTTGATGCAATAAGGTGCGAGCTTGCGCCTACATCCAGCTGTTTGCTGTAGCACATGCTCTGTGTGCCCTTGGAAGGATGGCAATGTCCAGGGTGAGAGCTCTCTATAGGAGGTTGTTTAATCAACAGCAAAGCACCTCATTCTAATCACTCAATAAATCATATATGAGGTTTTTTAGTTAGTGAGCAAAGTATCTTATCTGTAAATCTGTAACCATGAAGTGTTCAGACGGCTGGTCTCATGTCCCAAGTTGACATTGTTTCTGCAGGAAAAAGTTGAGTGCAACCCCCAGGCGGGTGGCCTGGTATCCGGGAAGCAGAGAGAAAGCAGCCACTTTCTTGAAGACTTTTGGAAACGCTGAAGAGTTGGGCATTGAAGTTCCTGCGGGGAGTGATTCCACTTTGCAAGGCAGATATTTGCCATGGCTGTTTCGACATGGACTGACGCCTGATGAGGTCTGCTTCCATTTTTTAGATCAGTTCACCAAGTGCTTGCAAGCGCATCAATATCGCGCTTCATGCAAAGGCACAGGCACCACTTTCCCTTTCCCCTGTGATGCCTCACCACCCCTGTCATTAGTCTCTCCCCATTGCGATGGCTTCACTGTTACTCATGCTGAAGTCTTCTGCCATCATCTCCTCCTTAAATGCCTCACTGTCCCTGTCATTAGTCTCTCCTTGTGATGTTTTCAGTCTTACTCATGCTGAAAACCCTTCAGTCATCATTCTTAGTTGCGATGCCTTGCTGTCTCCTGCTGTCATGGCCTGCCCATTGCTTTGAAAGATGCCTAGTTCGCTGCTTTTATTCTCCTTTCTTCTGTGGCCATCACCTCCGTGATTGGACATGCAAAGTATGTCGCCCTTTGTCGACTGAGAGCGCTCCACTGATGTGCCTCCCGGAAAAATATCCCCAGGGGGGGGGGGTTGAGAAACACGGTAGTTCCGGTGGGGGACCACTTTCATGTTTGGGGCTGGGAGTGGGAACATGTCCCCGGTCAACGAAACAGACCGTCATTGTGGAATCGTGAAGTTGGGGGGGATCCACGTCTGGGGGCCAAAGTGGTTTTGGGATGTATGTAGGCTGATGTTGGCGCAGAGCACTGGTGCGGTGTCCTTCAGGAGGTTGGCATCCCTGGCTGCGGAGGCGATCCTGTACTGTTCATGGAAGCTGCCAAGCAATTTGCAAATAATAGGTAGTGATTAAATCCTGCATCCTGATTTCTCAATTCTGTACCTTTGTGACCTCACCATCTAGATGTACCTCCTGGCCTGGTGGAATCCTTTTAAATGGCGTTCTGCACCTTCGTGACATCACCTTCCAGATGTACCTCAATGTCCTGATGGGATCCTTTTGAAGGATGTTCTGTGGGAGGTGTACCTTCGTGACAGCACCATCCAGATGTACCTTCTGTACTGGTTGGATCCTAGTGAATGTCATTCTGTACCTTCGTGACATCACCATCCAAATGTTCCTCCTGTCCTGGTGGTATCCTTTTGAATGCTGTTCTGTGGGAGGTTGTCCTGTTGCTTGTCCCGTTGGTTCGGCAAGCAAAGGGCCCTGTTTGCTTTATGACATTGGCCTGCAAAGGTGTGAACACACAGGTGAACGGCATGAAGTCAATGCCGCTACGTCAATGTTGCAAGTACTCCATGACTTACGTAAAGAGCAGCAGGCTTGAAATGTCTCCCTTATCCCATTACCTTTGTATGCTACACCACCTTCCTCTCCCCCGCGGACAACGTAACACCACCACCCCCCCCCCGGCCCCCCACCCTGGGGGGGGGCAGAGCAAAACTACACACACACGCACACGCACGCACGCATGTGCACACGCCCACGCGCGCATGCGCACACGCACACGCATGCACGCGCGCGCGCGCGCGCACACACACACACACACACACACACACACACACACACACACACACACACACACACACACACACACACATGCGCGCGCACCCCAACACGCGCGCGCGCTCTCGAGCATGCACGCACGCAAGCCTGCAACAGACACACCATAGACACCCCTCGGTGTATTGAAGGTGCAAGCATGCTTCCAAATTGCCCAGCCCAGACGTTTTGCTTGGCAGTTTGCACATTTTTGACTTTTGCTCTCTGTGTGGTGCGACAAGGTTCTCAAACTCATATGAAATGTTTAGTCTTCTTACGAAATTTGCGGCAATTTGGGCTGTGTACGCATTGGACGTTGGAGCTTGTGCGGATTTTGCTGATGTGGGCCCCTTTCCACCTCTTCCCTCAATGAAAAGGGGGCCGGGGGGAGGTAGATTTTGTCGTATGTGGAAACGCAATCAGAACTCTTACATTTGCATGCAGGTGCTGGGGCACGCTTTCATGCTGTGTCTTCATCCCGCCTAATGTTGATAAGCGCTACCCTGTGCAAGTGGAGACATTCATCGATGAACTCAGATATGGTAGTGTGCACATAAATGTGTGCAACATGGTCGCATACTCAGTCCCCAAGATGGTCTGGGGTGGGTTCCCTGGGCAGCCACTGCAGGTGACTCCTTCCTCTTCCTTGCTTACCAAAGGTTGCAAGAAAGTATTAGCATGTTAAGCCCTGCAAGCTCTGTCAGGTGGGTATGATGGTGATAGCAGCCCCCACAACTGAGCACGATGGGATATCTTCGTTTGACAGCCCCCCTCCCACCCTGACTCCATTGCCAATGATGGAAACGGTTTATTACCTTGTGGTTACCAAAGCTGGTGACAATTTGCCGAAATGACGAATTCATGCTGAACAAGTTAGGTCCTCACCCTTTCTGATCCCCGGTCTTCACCTTGTTTTGACCCCTCCCCGAGGGCCCATTTTTAAGACCAGTGATCCAGCTATGTATATGTTGTATGGGCTTGAAACCAAAGCCTTGCTATGTTTCACCTCTGTTTTGCACAGAGTTCACCATGCCTGCGTGGTTGGTCGTTTGAAACAACTACATTAGTATGAGCCTGAAAACTAAAGAACTCAAGGCTTGCCATGCTTTGAAACAACACTAGAACTCACTTTGGCTGAACAGTAAAACTTGTTTGAGCACGTTGTTCCCTTTTTTCTGTGCATCCAAGCTTGCACATTGCATGGAGTTGTTATGACTGCTGAGGATCTTGTTATTATTGCTCAAGACCTAGTGTACTTCAAGCGAGTGGAACCTTGATGGGGATCCTTGTCATCACCTGGTACGGCGGAGGATGAGCCATTCACATTCGTGTGTTCTGACAGAAAGCGTTTGCTGATATTGTCAGACTTTCAAAGCCCTTTTCACTCAGAAAACTCAGCCCTGTGGAACTAAATGCCTTGTGGGGCCTAATACTGAGGTCTCCAAGCCAGTGTGCTCCCTTGCCTGAGTATTACTCTGTAAAAAAGATTGTTTGCTAAGCTGGAAGCCAACCCATTGTTAATGGATAACCTTGCCATGTTTGTGGGACGAAACTATGTGTGGAATTGCCAACTTTTGTCTGGCAACAAACCTTTTGATCTCGATGCCTGCTTTGGTGGACTGAAACCACTAGAGCACTGCCTTATGCTTGCAATGTTTGAACTCTGAGCCTAATGAACATACGCTGGCTGCAATGACCTGTTATCATCTGGCTGAACTTGAGTAAATGGAAGAAATGGAAAAAGATGTGTCTCCTTTACCCTCACTTCACATGGCTGGTATTGACACAGTGCTTGGTTGGATCAGGACATACAATCAGGAAACTGCTTTGTGCATAATACGCTCATGCTTGATTTTCCACAAAAATCAGTCGTGCGAGCAGCCTGGCGGTTTTACCCCACTCACCCGTGGTCTCCATACCACAAGAACTTGGAAGCTGTGGCCACAAAATTGATGAAGTTCTTTGAGTCCCCATCTCTCTGGCGTATCGTGCCAGCTGGAGTCGCTGCAATGCTTGGGTGAGGACGCTCTATGGGGTTGGCTTTGGGACATGACTTATCCAGTATATCAAGCCCATGTGGCCCCCCACAATGACCGCATCTCTGTGGTTTTAGAGGTCCTGAAGAGAGTAGATGTAGTCATGGGGTTTGAAATAGGGAAGTGGTTGAGACAAGTCATTTGCTGTATGTTATCCACATGTTAGGTTGAACGGATGGTCATGAAGAGTTTTCTGCACTTGAAACTGGTAACCGGTAGGAGTGTCAGGCTCTGATGCTTTAGAATGTGGAGAAGAGGCTTCATGCTTGAAGCAAAGCAGAGGGTATTGCGGGCCTTATTTTCATTGTGTGCTGGCTGTTCCTCTGCATACTTGCAGTACTGTATACCATTCGTACTGAGCTAGGTGTGGTGAATCTTGTGGCAGCTTTCCGGGGCTTGTGATCAAGTCAGAGTGTGCATACCTGTTTTTCTGAAGCGCACTAGTCTGATGGGAACCCCGCCCCTGTGCGGACAGTGGCAAAAGGAAGGAAGCCATTGTCTTGATCCATGACATGCTTTAAGGAATTAAAACCGCGCAGTATTGAGGACTTCCCTCGCAGCTTATCAGTTGGGTCCAGATCAACTTGACCTTGTGGCTTTAGTCTCCTGCAGATGCGGGTTGTTGCAATTAGTCCATCACACATAGTCCTTCTGCAGGTGCCTGCTTCCTGCATAAGCAGCCAATTGGCTGTGTGATTAACTAGGTTGTTTGGTGAAGAAGTTGTAAAAACCCAGCGCCAGACATAGTGGGGAGAATCCCAGGCCATCAGGCAGTGTGGGGATGGAGGTCAAATAGGCTGTTCCGTGGGTCTGATCTCCAACTCATCTCGCAAGACGATCCCTTCCTTGGCAGCATGTCTGACTTAGAGATAATAAAGTTACTCTGTTGCTCTACCTTCCTTGAATTTGTGCGTCTGTCCTTTCTGGAAGGACTTGGAGATGGCCCTCCCTTCTGGTAGCTGGCACGGTTGCTGGCCTTGAAAGAATGCGATGGACCTTCACAAACAGAGTTAGTTGACAGGCTGAATCTACTTAATTTTTGATTTGATGTTGCTTCTCCGCAAGAGAGGAGCTGAGTGGGGATCATGGGAGTGCATTTCGGTGTGGACTGCTCACCAGTACAGCACTTCTGCAAGATGTTAGGTTCGGGCACTTTCTGGGAAGTACCAAGGTCTTGATACTAAAGTGATTATCTCTCAGGACCTTGTGTAAGCTGTCGAAGAGTTTCGGCACCTGGTCTGCCATAGTATGTGGTCAGTAATCTTTTTAGTATTGCTGACAGCTTTCAAAACCTAGTACAGAGCCAATACTGGCATTGTGTTGTAGGTGCAAAGGTGCTGCCATTGATACTGGTATGAGATTCTTGAAGTAGAAGAGAGATGTGGCAACATATTTATATATAAGTTTTAAGCTAATCCTATTTAGGAGATGCTTTACACGCTGTCACTTGTTTAAAAGTGCATTCAGTTGTTGACATTAGCCTGATCCTCACATCCAAAACTTCACCCAAAGCATTTTGAGAGCGTATTTCCTGGCAGCACATCCAATTGGACAGGCACTGACAGCCAGTGCTGCTGCTGCCAAGCGAAGAACAACTCGCTTGAATTTTGCGAGAGGCAGGCTGATCGTGTTCTTTTGGAAGTCAGCCAGGGGACCATTGCATGTTTGATAGCATTCCAGTCTGTAGCGCTACAGATCTATGCTATGTGCTAACACATGGCTTGTGCGCTTTGTCAAAACGAAGTTAATTTCTTGCTTTGATTTTGAGCTAAGTGGCACATTTAGCTGCCACTTAGTGCTTAGTGGTTGACATCAGCCTGATTTAGGATTCTCACATCCAAAAATCTACCCAAAGCATCTTGAGAGCGTTGTCCCTGGCAGCATATCCAACTGGACAGGCATTGACAGCCAGTGCTGCCGCTGCCCAGCTAAGGATAACCCGCTGTTGAACTTTGCGAGAGGCAGGCTGATTGTGTTCTTCTGGAAGCCTGCTAGGGCACCAGTGCAAGTTTGATAGCAGTCCAAAGCACTACAGATCAATGCTGTGGCTAAAGCATGGCTTGTGTGCTTTGTCAAAGCCGAGTTGATTTTTTCTTTGATTTTGATCTAAGTGGCAGCCAAGTGTGCAATGGTTTAAGATGCACTGCACTAAATGTAGAATGCCAGCAGAGCAACTGAAAAATGTACGCTGGGGATTGCGCAGCCTGCATTCACTGCTAGTCAAAGTGGTCTTCAATATTCAGTTTTCAGTTTTGCGGTGGTTGCCAGACAATTGAGTTGCCAGTGAGTGGGGTTTGTGACTCAAGTATGATTCGCGTGCAGGATGTTGGCCCCTACGGGCAAAGTATTGAGCTTGGAAAACCTTTCGAGCTTGTGCACGTGCTGACAAGCTCAGCTTTCCAGAAACCAGATCCATCAAGCCATGGCCAGCTGAGGTGCACGTCGCCCACATGTGTGCTGTACCCTACACATGATGGTAAACAAACTAATGGTAGTTTTGTTTACCAGCACGTTGACACCACCTTGCCTGCGGCGTGGTGCCGAGTCCTTAATCCGCCGCTTCCAGCTGTTACACTTTGGCACAAGTTACATACTGGTTTGTTAACGTCAGAAGTTGCCGGTGTTGTAACTCCATTTGTGTTACGCCAGAATGAGAGCATGAGGCTGTGGCCCCCGCCCCCCTTCACTTTCCACGTAGTGCACCATCCTCTGACCCCCAGTCCCTTCCTCAGGCAGGCGTGAGAGCTTAGGTGTTAAGTGCTCTACATTTTCTGGCGAAGCCCGATGGGTCAACAACATGTCCTGACGGTACATTGTGTTTATGAAGCTCGAGCTGTCCCGCCAAGACTGCCGAGTTCTGGAAAACTAACTTCTGAGGTTCTAACCTCAAGAGGCAAGCTGGCACTACTCTATTATATATGCACATCGTGAGTAGGGATAAACAACGGGGTGGCGGTCACCCAAACAATTACTCAGTGGACATGCCATACATTTATAATGATATACATCACTTAAGTGTGATGCAGTAGCTTGATACGGCACCCTTAGCTAGCTCGCATTATGCTTAATGGCATATATTCATTACATAATAGTGTAGACATGCTGGCACAAGGAGTCTATGGGAGTTTTGCGTGCAGTGCTTGATTGTGATGGCATGTTCACAATGAACGCACCAAGCATACTTTATCATGGCATATGAAGAACAAACTTGTGGACGTTTGCCATAGCATCGTTTGCAACCTCCAAGTCACAAGACCATTGTTTACGATTCAGATGATCCTGAAACGAGAAGCGATTTCTGATTTATTGTCCGGAAAGAGGACTAGAGAACCCCCTGCAAAAATGGTACCTTGTATTTCAACAGATTTCATCCTGTTTCTTACCATAATTATCATAATTCCAGCTTTGTCCAGAGCATTGGATAGTCACAGGGGGTCTGGCTAAACTGTTGCTGTCATGCTCCCCATGCTATAAACCAGAAAAGCCCCCCCCCCCCCCCCCCAACACACACACACCCCTCACGCTGCCATAAACTGAAACCTGCATTTCACAACTTTCCTCCAGGTTCTTATCATGAGTGTTAAACTTTGTCCAGCACGTTGTATAGTCACAGGGGGCATATCTACAAGTCTGCTGCCATGGACATGCCTCCCCATGCTGTAAACCAGCCAAGCCCCACACACACGCGTCACGCTACCGCAAACTTAAACTTGTGTTTTAACGTTTTCATCCTAGTTCTTATCATATTCGTTCAAACTTTTTCCAGCACTTTCAATAGTCACAGTGGGTATGTCAACACTCTTGCTGTCATGGGCATGCGTCCCCATGCTATAAACCAGAACCAGCGCTGCACAGACGCGTCACGCTAGCGCAAACTGAAATCTTACTTTTTATAAGCTTTCATCCAGGTTCTTATCATAGTTGTTCAAACTTTGTCCAGCACTTTCACACGTCACAGGGGTTATGTCTAAACTCTTGCTGTAATGGGCATGCCTGCCCATGCTGTCAATCCGCAGAGCTCCACACACACACGTCCCGCTACCGCAAACTTAAATGTGCTCCTTAAAGCTCTCATCAAGGTTCTTATCATAATTGTTCAAAAAGTTTTGTCAATAGTCACAGGGGGTAGGTCTAAACTTTTGCTGTCATGAGCATGCCTCCCCATGCTGTAAACCAGCAAAGCCCCTCAAAACGCGTTACGCTACCGCAAACTGAAATTTGCATTTCCACGTTTTTCATCCTGGCTTTCATCCTAATTTTTCAAACTTTGTCCAACACTTTGAGTAGTCACATGGGGTATGTCTAAACTCTTGCTGTCATGGGCATGCCTCCCCATGCTGTAAATCAGCAGCCCTACACAAACGCGTCACGCTACCGCAAACTAACACTTGCATTTCAAAGCTTTAATCCAGGTTCTTATCATCATTGTTCAAACTTTGTCCAGCACCTTGAATAGCTAGAGGGGTATGTCGAAACGCTTCATGTCATGGACATGCCTCCCTAGGCTGCAACTCAGCACAGCCCCACACAGACCACGCTACCGTCACGCTACCGTAAACTATCACTTGCATTTCAAAGCTTTCATCCAGGTTCTTATCAAATGTGGCCCAACTATTCCCCGCACTTAAAAATCAATACAGGGTGTATGTCAAAGCTCTTCCTGCCATGAGGATGCTAAGTATCCTCCCTACCTAACCCCCATTTATTCTCCCCCCCCCTTCTCTCTTGTCCCCCTTCCCCCACCCCTTTCCCTCCCCCTCCTCTTTCTCTCTCTCTCTCTCTCTCTCTCTCTCTCTCTCTCTCTCTCTCTCTCTCTCTCTCTCTCTCTCTCTCTCTCTCTCTCTCTCTCTCTCTCTCTCTCTCCCCCCCCTCCTCCTCTCTCTTTCTCCACCCCTTCCCCCCCTCTCTCTCGCTCTACTCATTCCTACATGTCTCCTTGTCCCCCCCCCCCCCCGTTTTTGCAATCTTCATTGCTTCTTTCTTCATTGTTCTTCTTACATATACTTTCAAAGTTTTTCAACTTGCAGCCATTTGGATGTCGGCACGTGACTATTCCGGCATCGGGGTCCTAGGCCTGAGACTGATATATGTCCTCTTGATTACATAAGAGGACAACACACCCCCCTCACCATAAAAACCTCAAAACCCTAAACCCGAACCTGAATATATTTCACTTTCCCTTTATAAATTGTAAGTGTCGGTGACTCTGCGATCATTTGACCGGAGTTCCGAAGTGTGAGCGACGTGTACGCACAGTTTGACGAGATGGGATTGAAAAGTGGCACGTGCCACTGGCTTCTGAACTACCATCGCAGAATCTTCGTATTGCTCCCGAACAGACGATAGCGGCTATGGCCCGACATGCCGTTCTGTTGAATCCTCGGTCCATTGGATACGACACAAAACAGAGCTTGACCTCATTATTTGGGCTTCTTGTTCTGTAGGTCTCCGACGTAGGAACCCGACCTGTTGAACGCGGGAGGAAGGGACGTGCATTATTGTCCTCATCCCGTTGTTTCAACAATTACAATTTTATTTATAAATGGCAACGGTCCAATGTTTACAGCAAGTCGGGTGGGTTTCGCGTTCTGGGTTTATACATAGTGGCACCACTGATGCCATCGGTGACGGAGATACCCCATGTAGCAA
>KV908363.1:527501-530001 GCA_002005505.1 Botryococcus braunii
GCTGTCGAACACGTGGCATTGCTCTAACGTGTTTTTCTGAATGGCTTGGGTAGCTGATGTAAGGTGGCCGTTAGAGCACACCAGCTTCAGTGTGTATATGATGCCCCATACCAGCTACTGGCCCACTAGTATTCTTCATTTGCCTATGTATAATTCAAGATCGATTCTTTGTGTTCTTGGCAAGTCGGTCTTTCAGAAACATGTTCCTTGGCAGACCCGGCATTGAACTCAGGTTGCCACTGCCATTTTGATTTTGACCTCTAGTTGGGTGCGCATGAAGTTTTCATTGTGCCTGAGGGTGCAGTGGAAGCTCCATTTGCAATGTGAGGCTCATGATTATGAGGAGATTGCCGATAACCGTGCAAGTAATTGGTAGATCAGGCTGCAATGTGTATTGGTTACATGAAAACCCGGTGGCAAATGAGCATGATCACAATGCGTTTGCAGCTTGCGGTTTTCACATGTCAGTGTCAGGCATTTCTTAGCATCTTTCGGTTGTCTTCTAAGAAGTGTACAAGAGGTGAGTAGAATAGCATTGAAGGACAATGTTTGGAAGCGTGTATGACTGGACAAGCTGCTGTTATACTTTGAGTTTGACAGCTTGAGCCCACAGACTCTCAAAGTTTATTCGGATGTTATCGAGAGGGGATGTGTACGTCCCTGGTGATCGGGGAAAGCAAGCTTGCACAAAGCCATGTCTCCATGTAGTTTCGCCACGCCATTGGGTTTTCCATTACATAAGTGTATTTCCCGCTGCCGGGTGTAATATGGGTTGGAGAGACTGTTTCCTTTTCGCATCTGAAGCTATCTGCAAATCCAATAGTTTGCAGCTTGCGGTTTTCACATGTCAGACATTTCTTAGTATCTTTCGGTTGTCTTCAAAGAAGTGTACAAGAGGTGAGTAGAATAGCATTGAAGGACAATGTTAGGAAGCTTGTATGGCTGGGCAAGCATGCTGTCATACTTAAAAGTTTGACAGCTTGAGCCCACAGACTCTCAAGTTTACTTGGATGTTAACAAGAGGGGATGTACTTCCCTGGTGATCGCGGAAAGCAAGCTTGCACAAAGCCATGTCTCCATCTAGTTTCGCCACGCCATTGGGTTTGTGCCATTACATTAGTGTATTTCCCTCTGCCCGTTGTAATATGCGTTGGAGAGACTCTTTCCTTTTCGTATCTGAAGCTATCTACAAATCCAAAGCTGGAATTAGACAGTTCATCGTTCCCTGTCTCAAAAGGATATAGAATACACAAGAAATTTGTTTGCTTTGGGAAAGGGAGAAAACGAGAAAGGGGACTGGGAGAGACAGTAATGTCATTGCCTGTGATTCATTGCCGGGTACATGCGTGGGGTGGGAATGAACCACCCTTCATGTAGAGAATTGTCGGTGGCCGTTGATGGCCCTGCATCTGCTATGCATCCATAGGGCCTTTTGACTTCTGAGATTACTGGGGCACCATAGATGTCCCACATGCAGGACCTCACGGCTGTGATCAGCCCTACTGATGGGATCGGTACTCCGGCATTTCACACACTTTCTTCAGCAAACAATCGCTCGCTGGAGGATGGGATCGAGTGTGCTGGTCTGAAGAAAGTGCGAAATGGTGGTTGGATGCGCCCATCTGTCCAGTTTGATGAGGGAAATTAAGCGAAGTTCAAGCGCCTCTTGCCGTGGCTTTTGGCGCACCGTATTGCACCCTTACTCTTCAAAGGGTGTGCCAGCAAGCAGGTCGTGCCTTACGGGGATGCCGGTGGTTCCAAGTTGCACCTGAGACAACCACAATTGACTCTCTTTATGTGGCCATACCTGCAGCTACTTCCAAGGGACGTATGGGTGGCTTGGCTGGCAATTGACTATGGGGAAGCTCCCACTGGCTGGATGCTGGTCCCATGGGCCTAGCTTCTAAGAGACTAGTGAGGATAAGACCGACATGTATGTCTTTACCCTCCCTTGTACACGTGCAAGATGCTGGTCATGGACGGTAATACCGGTCAATGATAGTAGCAATGATGTTTAATCCCGCGTTTGCATGGTGGGTGCGCACATGGCTCTTCGACAATATTATTGAATACGGTTACATGTACGTCTTTGGAAGTTTTGTCGTGCAATCTGTATGCTCGCTTCTCCTCTATGCGATGGCCTTCTTCTGAATGGAGCGTTGACTGCCCTACCCGGCTGAAGGCAAGGTGATGCTGAAGCCGAGGTCTTCAAACGTCAGGATAAGCAAACAATCTCGGGGGTTGGGCGTCCAGGTACAGTAAAATGAGGCATAACCACCGAGTATGGCTGCCTATCCTAGTCTCCGCAGTACGAAGGGCATGTCACATGTGCATGTGGGACTGGAGTGGGGGCGGGGCTCCCCCCCCCCCTCTCTCTCTCTCACTCTCACTCTCTCTCTCTCTCTCTCTCTCTCTCTCTCTCTCTCTCCTCTCTCTCTCTCTCTCTCTCCTCTCTCTCTCTCTCTCTCTCCTCTCTCTCTCTCTCTTCTCCTCTCTCTCT
>KV908363.1:535001-552501 GCA_002005505.1 Botryococcus braunii
TTGCCTGCGTGCCTGCCTGGAAGCGTGCTGTGCGTACATGCAAGAGAGCCAGCAGCGGGGGAGGGGGGGGGTGGGAGAGGACGGAAAGGTGCGTGATGTCACCTGGGGGGTCGGTGTGCATGGGGCACAGGTGGACAAGGTACTGGGCCCCGGCAACCAGTACGTGACCGCCGCCAAGATGGTTCTGCAAAACAGCGAAGCCATGGTGGCCATTGACATGCCAGCTGGGCCCTCCGAGGTGCTGGTTATTGCAGACGCGGGTGCCCCCATCCCGCATGTGGCTGCCGATTTGCTCTCCCAGGCCGAGCATGGGCCCGACAGTCAGGTTTGCCCCTGTGTCTACGCCTTTGGCTTGTTCGTATGCTCTTCCATGTTCCCCATTGCCGGTATGGATAAGGCCAATGTTGTCAAGTGTGTTTCGTCGGTCATGGGCATCGGACGACACCAGTGGTGGGGTTCGTGTTGCAGACCCATGGCCGTTGTCATTGTCCCTGCCTCCTCCGCTCTCACTCGTGTTGTGATAACGTTCTTTGAGGACTGGCTCTCGTTCATACTGCGATGAAGTTGTTCAAGGACTCGTTCTCACTCATTCTGTGATAACGTTGATTAATGACTGGCTCTCACTCAGTGTGTGATAGCGTTCAATAAGGACCCGCTCTCACTCATACTGTTATATTGTTGTTTAAGGACTGGCGCTCACTCATATTGTGATATCGTTGTTTTAAGGGTCGCTCTCACTCATTCTGTGATTTAAGGACTCACATGGGCCACACGTTGTTTTAGTGTCCTTGCCGCGTCAGTCCGTCAAACCTCCCCCTACCCGTCTGCCAAGTCTGCCAGAGTCTTTTGCACAATGCGCAAAGTTCCCAGTGTGCAGGCATTGGTGCACTGCTTGCTCTAGTCTTTGCCAGGCCTGGGGCAGCGCAGACATCAGTCTGCAGATTGTGCGGCAGAAATGCTTTTGTCATCAATGCAAGCGAAGCGCTTTTGGGCATTGGCACGGCAGAAGTTTTTCCTGCCATCGGTGCTGCAGAACCGTTGCTGTCGTTGTTTTGCAGCATGAATGGTTCCTGTCATTGTTACAGCAGAAATGTTTCTGTCCATGTTCTGGCTTTGTTACAGCAGTAATGGTTCTGCCATTAGTGCAGATACGGTTCTGTCTTTGGTACACTGTGTGCTATATACTTTTGCTGGGCCACAGGCATGCTCCTCTGCTATAAGGCAGCCAAGTAGCCTTGGCCTAATGGACAGGAAAGGGGTCAACATTTGCGATCGCAAGCTAGAAGGTTGGTTGGCCGCAGGTAGTGCTAGTGGCGCTGCCTGGTGTGGACATTGAGGCAGTACAAGCGGAGGTACAGCGACAGTGCGATGCGCTGCCGCGGGGGGAAACTGCCCGCAGAGCCCTTTCCCACTCTTGCATTGTCCAGGTGCGCCGTTGCACCCAAGCTGCTCTACCTCGTGCTCAGTCGTGCTTGTTAGTTTTAGAAACAAGCAAGTTGTCACTCTTGGTTGCCATTACATTTTTGTTACTGTTGGTTGTATACTGCTACTTGTCTTGCGGTCTGTGGAGTTTATTTGTTGTTGGTGAAGGTATGCTTGCATTAGCTTCTGCTTTTCCCGTCGTCGGTATTTTTGCTGCTGGTGTTGCAGTTTTGGGCATTCTGTCTGGTATGTGAGCATGTCTGGGCGACATGGGCAAGGACTTCGCTTCTGGGGACTTCAAGCGCTGATACAGGCGGTCTGATTAGTGCAGTGTATTCATCAGTACTTAGTACACCGAACACAGCACGATTTATGCAGCTTTGCATGGTTCTATCATGCATCTGGCGGGTGGGAGGTAATGGCGAAGGAGGGCGGTATGGTTGTGCCTACCGAGTCTGATTGGTGAATGGTTACGTTCATGTGTGGTGGGGATCAGGTGAGAAGCCGGGAGGAAGCTGCAGAGTACAGCAACATGTATGCGCCGGAGCATCTCATAGTCAACACTGAAGATGCTGAGGTAAGCCCTCGCTAGCACTCAGCCTCCCCCCCCCTTCCCCCTCACTCTCTCTCTTTCTCCCCTTCGCCCTCTCCCCCCTCTCTATCTCTCTTCCTGCGCGCGCGCGTATGTGTGTGTGTGTGTGTGTGTGTGTGTGTGTGTGTGTGTGTGTGTGTGTGTGTGTGTGTGTGTGTGGGCGCTCGCGCGCGCGCGCGCACGTGCGCGCGCCGCGCTTGAGGTTTGCCCGCCTGGGATGGTGGAGGCCGGTGCGTTTATGCTGGGGGAGGAAGAGGGGTTGAGGCAGGCAGGGCAGACAAGGCCTGGCCATGTCCATGACGAGCCCCAACGTGGGAGGCAAGCAACACGTGGACGTGTGGGGAAAAATGTGCAGGAGTGGCTTCCCCTGCTGGACAACGCTGGCAGTATCTTTCTGGGGCGGTGGACGCCGGAAAGCGTGGGGGACTACGCATCCGGGACCAACCATGTACTGCCGACGTACGGCTACGCCCGGATGTACAGCGGGGTGTCCCTCGACTCCTTCCAGAAGAAGATGACGGTGCAGAGCCTCACGCGGCAGGGCTTGCAAGCCCTGGGACCCGCCGTGGCCCACATGGCTGCCATCGAGGGTTTGGACGCTCACCGACGCGCTGTTACTCTCCGCCTGGGCCTCCCCGACTGAGTACCTCCTACCCCACGTTTAAAATTGGGAAGCTTCGTGCGACCGCATTTGAGAGGTTGGGCATGCGCAGAGCTGCTGGCCATTTTCTGCCTGGGCGACCCAATTGGATTCCCACCTCCCCACCCAACACTGTGGTAGGAAGGTCGGTTTGTGCGACTCGCCTCGAAAGGTCGGTCATGCGTAGCCGCCTGGTGATGTCTCCGCTTGGTCCTTGGCCCACTTAGGGTCCTTTCCTGCCCGACCCTTCCGCGACCGCACGGAGGGGATGGACGACGGGTCGGGCGTACACAGCCGATCTGCCCGACCCCGTCTTGGGGATTTGCGCTGAGGGGACCCCGCCTTGGGTCTCTTCCCGCCTCTATCCTGCTGCTATCGCCGAGGGTTTATAGATGTGGCATCCCCTGATCTTCCCAAGTTTATATTAAATAACAAATGAAGAAATTCACATTTGTGTCCTTGGATGATTGAAGAGGTCCTAGGTCCTGCGTCGATAAACGTCACCTATTCTCCCACGTGGTCATCTGTATTTGAGAAGTCGTTGAATGCGAATTTTGGAATCGTTTATCTCGCGGGCGAGTGCAGCCCCTGGCTTTCACGCATGAGACAAGGGACGCTGTGCGACTCAAGCCTGCTAGACCATTCTTGTGTCTGCGACACCTGCCGAACAGCAAGCGACAGCTATCGTGATCGCATCCCCAGAGCGATGGGCTCATTGTCAAATGGTTTCAACACCGGTTTCGGTCATGGTGCTGCACGTTACCGTGCATGAGCGGGATGGGTTTGTCCACTCTATGTTTCCTAGTCGAAAGCTTTCCTATGCGAAAGCTTTCCTCCGATACTGTTT
Organism: Botryococcus braunii; assembly: GCA_002005505.1. Taxonomy (NCBI): domain Eukaryota; kingdom Viridiplantae; phylum Chlorophyta; class Trebouxiophyceae; genus Botryococcus; species Botryococcus braunii. The sequence continues at coordinate 538,503 of KV908363.1, forward strand.
ATACAGGCAAGCGACTCCGCAAGAGCGTGAGCTGGCTGCTTTTGGCAGATTCAGATATATATGGGCATGCATGTCTAATACCCGTGCACATATACCTAGTACCGGTGTACCAGTGCCACTGGCACCAAAGTTGCCCAGTACCCAGTATACTGGTGCCACGAGTACAATGTATGCCTAGTACCGTCGTACCGTTGTCACGAGTATCATATATGCCTAGTACCGGTGTACCGTTGCCACGAGTTTCATATATGCCTAGTACCCGTGCATATGTGCACAGCACCATTAGTCACGTGCCACTGGTACCGTACATGCCTGTTACCCGTGCCGTATGTGCCTAGTACTACATTGTACATGCGGATGCAGGTTTTATAGGTTAAGGAATTTGTGAAACGTTTGACGAATTCTGTGTCACTGTTTTTTGAGCCTCACACGTGTTAGAGGCCCACGGGAAGGGTTGACAGGACGGGAGGAAACCGGACAGTGCATCTAGAAGGCTCATACTGCTTGAGGCAAAAAAGCGGGGCTTGACATGACACTTTTTATTGCAATTGGTCCCTTTGGGGACTCGAGCTTGGGAATGGAACCAAAGCAGCGAAACTGGTGGTCCTGGCAACTTCGACGAGGTCACATTTTAACCCGAAATTGCCACAGACTGGGGCTTGTCACGACTCAAAAGGAAGGAGTTGTGCCAAACTCCAGACAATGTGGCCGTCGTCGGCGTTTTCAGTGTCACACAGTGCTGGACGGGTGCCTGCTGGACAGCTGTCGACAGACGTCCCGGGTGTTTAGGTAATTGTCGGCTGGCTCGATACCCATCCACTCCACCTAGCTTGCCTGGACACATTGACATGTCTTCTTTTCCAGAATGTCCCTCCATCGTGTTCACAACAGGACGGAAACGACTGCCAACACTCACCCCAGTGCTGGTGGCTGGTTTCCTGGCAGGGCCCTCGCCAATGACAAATTTACAATACAAACCTCAAGCCCTTCCACAGTATAGCAAGAGAGACCACCCATTGGATAAGCATGGGTCCGTTGTTTCACTCTTTCGCTCTCAAGGAGCACCTTGGTGCAAAGTTCTGCAGCCACCTCACAAGATAGCTCGAGGGCCCGCCCCGCCCCCACCCCCCGTTGGGGGGGGGGGTATCATCCCCTGGACCACTGCGAAGAGCATCCTCACCGAGTCGAAAGCTTCGGGATCAATGATTCTGACTCGCATCGTTTAGTCCCCAGGATATCCTGGTGACTAAACAGCGCATCAAAGCTTATGTAAACAAGGCCCAGCAGGTTGTGTTTCCCCGGCTGATTGTGCTGGCCATCAAAAATCACGAAAGTTTTAACTCACAGGAAATACGTCGCCAGCATTTGGACATACTTTCCATCACTGCTTACTGGATTGGCAAAATCTGATTGCCGCATGGCTTCGTGCAATCGTGCTGCAAACAGAGGAGTGCGTCTAGCCCTACAGGGCGTTCATACGGCCATCAGCAATTACACCACTTGATTACGGAGTACATCCTCAATAACATAGAAATCCGCGGTTTCTGACACATGCGTAGCGGACTATAGATTGGATATATTCGACCCGTGTTTGAAAATGCAGCTGCACACTTAAAGTGGGGATGTCCAGCTTCACAAGGGATGACTGCATGGTGACACTCCCAAACAACATTAGGAAGCCTCCTTAAGCTTATGTACACCCAGACATACAAAGACACCGGTGGCGTACACGTTGGCCAGAATACCCAAAATATGGTGAAGCCATCACATGGCCCGTCAGAGCTGCGCTGGAGATCACTTAAAGCCTTCTCCGTCCCCTGATTTGTTGCCAGCGGAACAGCAGACAGTGATTATGAGACAAGCTGCCACGATATGCCCACACCAGGCACACCCCGCTTCTCTACTGCTCAGAGTGATGTTGATTCCCAGATTACTGTGGGAACTGACTGCGGTGGCAAATTTGTACCAGGATGTGGACGCCCCCCGCCCCCCCTCCCCTCCCAAAATTTTAAAAAGCCCGCTCCAGGGGTGTGTTCAAAGTCCGAACTTCGTCATTTATCTGCACTGTGACGAAGGAATGTGTGACACATGTGTCGCAAAGGCGTCGCAATCCTGTCGTATCGGCTTGCGAAGTTCGTAACGCTTTGCAAAAATCTCGTATTTCTCTGACCCGAGACGGGCCCAAATTTTGCGAAGACTTTGTGAAGGGATTACGAAGACCCTTCGTATTTCCTTCGTAATCGATCGTAAAATTTCGTATTATTTTTGAACTTGTGACTGGAGTGAGTATGCTGCAGACATGCTTCTCATGCACCCAGTATGTGATGTTGATGTGTCCCAGAAACCCGTCATGCCCTTGTGATGTCTGTTCTCTGAGCACTCGGTGGGGACCAACACTTCTTTGGCAGTGAATGCCTATATTGGCACCCTGGAGTACCACACTGTTAACATGCATGTTGCTGCACATATTACTGACATAGTAAATTTTGAACCATGCACGTGGCAGAGTTCACTGGTGAGAATACGGCATGTATATGGTGTCATGTCAAGAAAGCTCAGCTGAGTTATGCACGGGAATTGCACGGCAATGTACAGGGGTCAGTAACGCCAAGCACCAGTCGTAATGAAAGTCTCCCAACAAAGGGTGGAGGGGTTGCGCCATTACAGACCCCAGGCGGGGCACGGTTTTGAGCACAGCCCAGCCCAGGGTTGGCATGGAGACCACCACCTTGACAAGGCATTAATGCCGGATGCATCAATGTTAAACATAGCTGAAGGTACTACGAGACTTCCTCCAGCAAGTTTTTGCGTCGATCTGAGCTCTGCAGAGGTGGGTACCTCATGCTGTACGGCATGATGTTGCAGTACTTGTCCTGCCTAGTATCACAGTTACAATATCCCCATACCTGTACGGCATAACATGACAATTTCAACATCTAGGTAGCCCCCTGGGCCCCCCCCCCCCCCCCAACCCACCCTTCGAGTAACCCCTCCAAATTCTAGTTAACCTCCCCTACCTCGGTAGGGTTTGGCAGTCTGGCAGTACAGTGCAGCCTTTCTCATGACGGCTGTCCCAACACGGCATCCCTTGCATAAATTCCGGGGACAAGGCCGGCTCGACCCGTCAGAGAAAATCAACCCCAGAGCCCTCCCCATTCCCTCAAGAGGGCATCTTTTTCTAAATACAGGATATGCTTCACTTATCTGTTTAAGTATTCCAGGCTTCAACACACTGTTATGACCAGCAAAAATAAAAAACAGAAAAAAGCACTGCTGGTTTGGATGGAGCTGTGCCCGGAATCAACTGATAGACTTTTCTCCCGTTACGAACCATATGGACGGGGACCGCACATGCGCGTGCCTGTGCAGCTGTGGATCACATGGTAAACTACTGGGGCACACATGTAGGAAGTATGAACACATGTAGACGTCAGTGCGGGAAGCAACTCGATAGCGACATCTGCCGGATCTGGTGCAATTGTCATTTGAGCCCCACCGGTTCCCCTTCCAAATCCGAGTCCGATGATCTGACACCCCGAAGGAATCACATAACAATCAAGTTGTTCAATCGAGTAAAATCCTCTTCGAGATTCGACCGTGTGTCGCTGAAATCTGGTACAGCGGCACGTGCTACTTCGCGACATAGAGCCTCCGGAAGGAAAGGTTTTCAAGCTGTCAATCCCTTCCGAACACATGAAAGAAGAGCACTGGAACACAAGCCATTGTACGAACAGATGATAACAGGAGACTGCGAAGCTATGCATTGACCATGCTGGATGCACAACCTAGCCGGGCTAGTAGCACAGGGTGCCGCATCACAATTTTGCAATGAGTTGTGCAATCAAGTCCTTGGTGGCGGAAGTGGTGCTGACATCCTGGGAGGCCACGGTGACTTGGTACTGCAGTCTTTGTACCTTCTCCACTTCCAGCCGTACCATGATGGGTACCTGCAGCGCATCCCGCACAACGTCACTCTCCTTCCCTTCATCCATCCCTCACCTTATCCCACATCTTTCCATTTCCATTCCTCCGATGTGCCTCCCCTTGCCCCCCATTCTCCCTCCCCCCCCCCTCTCTCTCTGTGTGTGTGTGTGTGTGTGTGTGCGCGCGCGCGCGCGCATAAGTGTGCGTGCACGGGCGAGAGAGGGAGAGGGGGGGGGGGGGAAGACAGGCTGGCAGCTGCCATTGATTCCTTTGATCATTGCTTTGCCTCAAGCACCTAAAACATCCCTTCCAATGCATTCACCCATGGAGAGGTGGTGGGGAGGGCATGAAGTTGGACCCCCAGTTGGCCTCGGTGGAAGCAAAAGGGAAGAGAGAAAGGAAGGGGGGGGGGGAGACTCTTTTGTGGATCCCACCTGCTGGGGAGCTTGGCCCAGGGGGACAAAATTGAAGGTCCCGACTGCCACAATGTTCTCCGGGTCAGGGTCCAGGTCTGTCTGCACCCCCAGACTCAGCCCTCCCAACAACTGCTCCAAGGCGGCTTTCGCAAGCGGGGTCACCCGGGTGACCCGCTCTCCCACCTTCATGGGAGGCCCTGCACTCCGCTTGCCCCTCATCATGGACAGCACAGGGCCACGTGTCACTTTATTTCACAGTGGTTTGTCGCTGCAGTACAGTGGGACAGGGCTGGCAACACGTTCCCTCTGAGGCTGTGACCAGGTATCGAATGACCCCATGAGTGCGAGAAAGCACATGGCCATCATTAGGCATTTTTTGTTCAGGCGTGATTCTCCTACTGACAAATAAACCGACAGGCCTTCCTTTCATACATTTTCCCTTTTATCTCGTGTGTGTGTGTGTGTGTGTGTGTGTGTGTGTGTGTGTGTGTGTGTGTGTGTGTGTGTGTGTGTGTGTGTGTGTGTGTGTGTGTGTCCCTCTTATTCAATAATCCACCTTGAGAGCGTTATGCCTTGAATCTAGGGTGGCAGCGATTTAAAGGCCCGACTCAGAGAAAGCCAGGGATGAGGTTTACTGGAGCAACAGTGGGTGGGGATTGAAGCATACCAGAGAGGGCCCGCCAGCGGGCAAAAAAGGCGTCCCGGGGAACTGGGACCTCTGGAGGGATGCAGAACTTGGTCACCACGATGGGAAGCGCCAGCGTCTGGTTCATGGTCTGCTCCCCCATGGCATAGCTCACCTGCAATGGGGGAGACAGCAGGAAGGGCCCTTGGCAGGCCACCAGCAGCGGAATCTGTCCCCCAACCCACAAGTCCCGCAGTCTGACCAATTCCGACAGAATACGAAAGAGAGAGAGAGAGAGAGAGAGAGAGAGAGAGAGAGAGAGAGAGAGAGAGAGAGAGAGAGAGAGAGAGAGAGAGAGAGAGAGAGAGAGAGAGAGGGAAGGGGGGGGGGAGAGACAGGGAGGGAGAGACGGAGAGAGAGCGGGAGTGAGAGGTTCGAATCGGGAGGGTTTAACAGGAAAGGGAGATACACTGCGAGCTGTGAGTGGGCAAGCGTGGGTGATCGCATACCTGGATGCTCTCTAGACCCTTCGTTTTAAACATGTGTCTTTAGAAATGATTCCGTTTATAGCAAGGGGGACGAAAAAGGAAACTTGTGAACTACTTGGGCGTTGGAGGGAGAGGGCGTAACAGGAGAGAGGCGAGGGAAGAAGATGCAATGCATCAGTCGCTTTTGGGAGTACTGGTCACACTTGGCTAATATCTCATATCCATGCAGGGAACCAAGTCATATCTAACCGAGATCGCCGGACTCAAAGGAGGCGCACCTGGACCTCCTCCCCTTCTTGGGAGGTCCTAACCTTCTTTGCCCAAGTACATACTACACAGGCAGACACAGGCAGGCAGACACAGGCACAGGCACAGGCAGACACAGACACAGGCACAGACACAGACACAGACACAGACACAGGCAGACAGACAGTTGAACGCCCATGCCCAGAGTACCGACTCTGGCATTACCAAACCTGTTCGCTCGAGGAGAGACAAAAAGGACGCATGCATACCCCGCAGTGTGCGTTCAGAAAACTGGGAAATTACATCCGTAAACAATTACAAATTACGCAGCCATTCCACAAACTTGCTATCTCAAGCTCAAAGCAGGACCTGGCCATAGCTCTAGGCCTCCAACCCAGCGTCCAGAGAAGGGAGAACAGCCACGTGCTAATATGCTTACAGAAGTTCGAGAAACAGGAGACAGGCTCACTTGGACTTGCTTGCCGGCGTCCAGAGAGGGCGGCACCGGCCCCAGTTGGAAGGTGAAGGAAGGGGCCGGAGGGACCACACAGATGAGGCGGGCCAGCGCCTGCTGGCCCTTGTTGCCAAAGAACAGCGTCAGCTGGCCCTGAGCCCCTCGATATTCTGACTTCACGCCCACCTGCACACGCCAAGCGTCATCGCGTTGTTCGCTTCTAGGTGATAGGTGGCGTCTTAACCAAACGTCTCGCCACTGGCTCGCACATAACTCTCACCCCTTGCCTCCCGCTGTAACCCACCATTTCCTCATTTCCCCGTTCCCACGCACGCGCATGTCTGTGAGAGTGATAAGCATGTTCTCTCTCTCTCTCTCTCTCTCTCTCTCTCTCTCTCTCTCTCTCTCTCTCTCTCTCTCTCTCTCTCTCTCTCTCTCTCTCCTCCCTCCCTCCCTCCCTCCCTCTCTCTCTCTCTCTCTCTCTCTGTGTGTGTGTGTGTGTGTGTGTGTGTGTGTGTGTGTGTGTGTGTGCGTGTGTGTGCGTGCCTGTGTGTGTGTGTGTGTGGGCGCGCGCGCGCGCGCGTGCGCCCACACCCAAAAATGCACAACAGATAGTGCAGTGGAAGGTACTTGATAACACAGCCATCCAAGATTCTTTCAGGGGGTATCAATAGATGCTTAGGAGATTGAACGAACAAGCCCTTGATATACTCGGCTGAGACCATCCGTCCGTGGAGATCCTACAACGACAACCACACACCCCACGACAACCACATACCCTTGCTCGATGGGAAAGGAATGGGAAAACGAGTCCTAGAAATGGATCTTTAAGTCAGTAAGTCTGTCTCAATTTAGAGCCCCATCATTGCCCTAAGCCGCACCTTCAACAGCATTTAGATGTTTACTTTGCAATTGCAGACCCGGCAAATCCTATATTTCAAGTTGGACCAATTGGGATATGCAAATCGGACTCGTTAGTGCATCAGGCAGGACCACACCAGCAGGTTGTGCCACCTCTTCGTACCTGCAGATTGGCGTCCTCGTACAGTACTCCAGACGCTGACGTCAGAAGGCGGCGGTACCAGTCTCCGATGTCTCCAATGGGGCGGACGGGCGGGGGCGGGCCTCCCATAAGCGCATGCGGATCCCCGCTTACGCTGAATGGGTCATGGGCAGCTGTACGCCGAACAACCACACATTCAACCACCACGCACTCGACCACAGAACACGCCTTGGATAGGTCAAAGGCGACCACTTCAGGGAAAGACGGAATAGTGATTCTGCTTCCAGCACAATGCAGGTTTGCTCTGGCAAGACTCAGTGGAGTTCCACTCCCCTAGTGAATTATGTAGGGAGTGTTTTGCGCACGACACACTCACAGCCATCACAAAGGCGCCGATAAATGCCTGAACGCACTTTCTCCCGCCCCCCCCCTCTCTCTCTCTCTCTGTGTGTGTGTGTGTGCGTGTGTGTGTGTGTGTGTGTGTGTGTGTGTGTGTGTGTGTGTGTGTGTGTGTGTGTGTGTGTGTGAGTGTGTGTCCCTCTCTCCCCTCCATTTCTCTCCCCAGACCCACCCCAAGCACACTCATGCACATAGTTCCACACAAAAACATTTTTTCCAGTTGAAGAGCAGTGGGGGTGCAGGAGAAACAACATTACACTGGAACAAGCATATGTACAGGGGCCGAGGAGGAATCGGCGAAGTATACAAGGCAGACCTTGGGGGGCAGGGGCAGGGGCCGGGGCGGGAGCAGTTGAGAGGCTCAACAAGTCCTCCAATGGGTCCCGCACGGGGGCCGGTGCCGGGGCAGGGGCTGACTGGGCTTCACTGCCGGCGTCCCTGTGGGGACTGGATGACTCGAACGAGACCAAGTCTCCCAGGAACCCGTTCGACGCTGGGGCTTGCGCTCCATTCGAGACCACAATAGCTGGAGCCCCCAACTTTGGCGCGGCAGCAGCTCCATCCGTCTCCCCATCTTCGTCATCTTGCAGCCAGACTGGCTTTTGCTGCAGCTCCTCGACATCTTCTCCCTGGTCGGCAAAAAACAGCCTCCTCGTTGTCAGATTTACTGGAATCTTTGGACATTTCGCCCCATCCATTTCCACAACTCTGGTGTGCATGCGCATGCACGCGCACGAGAGTGTGTGTGTGTGTGGGGGGGGGAGGCGGGAGGGGGAGGAGAGAGGGAGGAACGGAGAGGGGGAGAGAGAGAGAGAGAGAGAGAGAGAGAGAGAGAGAGAGAGAGAGAGAGAGAGAGAGAGAGAGAGAGAGAGAGAGAGAGAGAGAGAGAGAGAGAGAGAGAGGGGGGGGGGGAGGGAGGGAGGAGGTTTGGAGGGAGGTAGGGGGGGGGGGGGAGGGGGGAGGGGGAAGCTCGCTAGATTCTTCAATTAGCAGTTTAGATTCCGCCACCAGGAGCCACCCAGACAGCACAAAGTTGCAAATGAAAACGCCGCAAGACTGATCAAAGGCGAAGGAGAGATGGAGAGCGGAACCCGCAGCAAGACCAACAAGACAACAAGAAACACAGGGGAGCAATGTAACAGGGTCCCAGACGGTACAAGACAGGGACGGCAAAAGACCAGAGCGCACACCTCCTTTTCGGCCATGCGCCGCAGCAAGAGGGAACGCCGCTTCAGCCAGGGAGGCATGGCCTGGACATTGCGCAGGGCCACATCCACCCGCTTCTCCAGCCCCTTGTATTCCACCGCTCTCTGCTGCAAATCCGCGTCCAAATACCTGCGGCCCCCATCCCTCAACTGCTTCTTAGCAGCGCGATCATGGTCGCGGCCCACCCTTCCATGTACCCCCCGCAATTATGCAGGTGCTTCCCCCCCAACCCCCCCACCCCCCCCCCCCCACCCACCCACCCACCCACCCACACACACATACACACACACACACACACACACACACACACACACACACACACACACACACACACACACACACACAGAGACACACGTGCATGCGCGCCAACCACCATTAACCACAGAAAGTTTCTGGTGGGGCCCACCGGCCATAGCGGTCGTAGACGGCATCCACCTCAGCCTTTAGGGCTTGGTCATCAGGGGCTGCCAGCAAGAGCTTCAAGTAGGCCGTCAGCAGCAAACCCTGCAGACGCATGCACAACAACCCAGTGAGATGATTCCTCCATGCTCTGCCTTGGCCTACCACCGTATGCCTAAATCACCTAGTTTCCTGCCCACAATACTCTGAACCAGGGACTTTAAGCACAGGAGCATGGGCATGGTCATCTGTGTGTGTGTGTGTGTGTGTGTGTGTGTGTGTGTGTGTGTGTGTGTGTGTGTGTGTGTGTGGTGTGAGAGAGAGAGAGAGAGAGAGAGAGAGAGAGAGAGAGAGAGAGAGAGAGAGAGAGAGAGAGAGAGAGAGAGAGAGAGAGAGAGAGAGAGAGAGAGAGAGCCTTGCCCCCAACCACACTAGAAGCATCCCACAGGGCCCCGAGGTCCTCACCTTGCCCTCATTTGAGAGGACGGGGAAGCGCTCGTGCAGCTCCTGAAACAGCTGGCGGGGGGTGACATCTGACAGATGCTTCCCATACTCGCCTAACAAGTAGCCCGCACAGCAAACAATTGCCTCGTGGCTCGCCCCCCTTTGCAATGCACTGTGAGCCTGCACCAAACATGCAGCCCGTGAGTTTGTCCCCTGCTTCTTGGGGTCAAAACTTCTTGGATATGTTAAGAACACGGTCAGGTTCCAGCTTCGCCCTGGACAACCAAACAGAGGATGGAGGCGACACTACAACATGGACACGACACTTCCACATGAGCCATGAAGGAGGATGGTGGCAACACTTCAACATGAGCCTTGAAGGAGGGATGGAGGCGACACTTCAACATGAGCCATGAAGGAGGATGGAGGCGACACTTCAACATGGACACGACACTTCAACATGAGCCATGAAGGAGGATGGAGGCAACACTTCAACATGAGCCATGAAGGAGGATGGAGCAACACTTTAACATGAGCCATGAAGGAGGATGGTGCAGGATGGAAGCAGATCAGCAGTGTCTGAAGGGACATGCAGGCGACTGACACTGCCTGGTGAAGATCCGGGAGGCTGAAAGCAAAGTGCACACCTTGACGGCGGCATATGTATGCAACTCGGGGTAGTTGGTGATGAGCTGGATGGTCGAGTGCCACACGTCCTTGGAGGCATACTCACCAGCCCGCTCAATCAGTGTGAGCATGATGTCAAGGTACCAGTGAAGGCTGGGGTAGAACCTGGCAACGACACCACAACGTGACTCTTAGCAAACACACCCATGATGCTACAAACTCTGCCCTTCCCCCCTCTCCTCCCCCTCTCCCCCCCCCTTTTCTCCCTCTCTCTCACCCCCCTCCATTCCTCCCTCTCTCCCCCTCGCTCCCTCCCCCCCTCTCTCTCCGCCTCCCTCCCCGATCCCCCCCCCTCTCCAACTCGCACATCCACATATGCGTGCACCCACGCACCTGCACAAGCACGAACATATGCACACACACACACACACACACACACACACACACACACACACACACACACACACACACACACACACACACACACGCGCGCACGCGCGCACACACGCATGTGCATGGAGGGATGATGGGCTCAAGGCACACCGCTCAGCCAACACCGCGGTCTTGAGGACCAGCTCTTCTCGCATGGAGAAGTCGGCAGCGTCCAGGTAGTCCACCAGCTCCTGCACAATGTTGGGGGCATTGCTGGGCGTGCACATCGTGAACAGAAGGTCCAGAGCCCGCCTCCTGATGCTGACGTCGGGATCCTTTAGGCTCGCCACAATGGCCTTCTGATGCCTGCGGGACCGGAAACACTTGTTAAAATTCGTTTGCTGTTTAGTTTCTCTCACACATATTGGAAGATAAAGTACCGACGGGGTTCTTCTTCCTGATACATACCATCCCCGACAGTAGTTGTTTCTGCCTACACGGGAAAAGAAAGCTTCTGACGATTGACCTGGGTGGGGCTCTCACGTCGGTCAGTCCCACAACGATGTGCTTCCGCATTTTTTAGGAGGACATAGTGAATCTAAGGCCTTTTCGGCTGAACAGGACTTCTACACAACTCTCTTATAGACATTCTTACATGGACCCTCTTGTAAAACAATACGTTCGACATGCGCACCATACATGGCAGAGGAAACTGAAGATGAATAACCAACTACCACAGACCCTCTTGTAAAACTTTGTTTGATGTCCACACCGTTGGATGGCCAAGGCAACCGCATAAGATAACTGTCTTACACAGACTGTCTTGTACGACCATATTGCTCCCATCCTCACCTTCGGGTGGCCAAGGCAACTGCAGAAGATGCCTTGGTCATATGAAGGTGACCATGGCATCTTCTGCACTTGCCTTGGCCACTGCAGAAGATGCCTGAAAAACAGCTCACAAAAATTCGCACCTCTGAATGGCCAAGGCAACTGCAGGGACCTCGGCCAGACGGACCATGTTCTCCAGGCCCAAGTACTTGATGTTGGGCTCCCGCACTGTGATGAACTTGCCCAGCAAGCTGACACTCGATGTCAAGAGGTCCACGTCACTTTCAAGAGCCAGGGCGAGTGCCACCGCCTGCACCCCCCACAACTCAATGAGTGGGGGTCAGGGTCAACTGTTTGGGGCGCACCCCACTAATGCGAGGTGAATTCCACTCTTCCTACTGCATTGCCTTTCCCAACACCCGCCCCTTTGTGAATCAAGCACGACGATTGACTGTCTACTAACAGAAGCTGAGGCTTCTAAGGTCTTGTGCGTCACAAAATGGTCCGACTCGAATTTCAATACCACAAAATCACTTTTCTACTCTGCAATTTGATTAACCGAGAGGGTTCCAATCCTTATCTTACTACTACAGCCTTACCTCCTCACTCTGCAGTTGAGTTATGAGACATGGTCCCTACTCTAACCTTGGAGCTTCTGCAACATGTTCTCACTCTGCAACTAGGTTTCAAGGAGAACGCCTAAACTCCAATCTTACGAATATGACATTACTTTCTCATCCTACAGTTACACTATGAAGTGGTTTGCACTCAAACTTACTCCTACGATTATGAAATCATACTCCGGCATGAGCGTCTACATTCTGTACCTAATCTAAGGAGAGACAATGGTCTGTTTACTACAACCCTGTAAAGAGGATATATATTCAGGCTTTCCCCCATAAACTCACTGTCATCCAGCCATGCAAGATGATTTTTCGTGTGTTAACACACTGACAACATCATTGTTTTCAAACAAGTCGGACAAGGACCAGACGATGGCAGAGAGGCGAATGAGCCGCACCTCAAACACAATGGAGTGCTGGGCATTGTTCTTGTTTATGTTCTTCACGACCTCATTGCCCGTTATGATCTTCTTCAGCACGTCCGTCAATGTCTTGAGAACTTCCGGGTCCTCTGGGGGCGGGAAGTATTGAAGTACGCGGAGGCACTTAACCTGCAGAACTCTCAGGTTTTAAACCCTCTCCAATCCATGCTAGCTGGCTGATTGTTTTCACCATGGCCACAGAACCGTAGACGTCTTATGACATAACGTCGTCCAGAGACCTTAACGCACAACATTACCCGCTTTGGTACGAAATCTCTCTCTCCCTTTCTCATTGTCACCCATCTCTACAGCCACTTCTAGTTCCCATCTCTCTCCCTGTTTCACATCTGCACACGATCCCTACCCCAATGCACATCCCTATTGCCCTCCCTTTCCTCTCCCCTCAACCTGTCTTCCGCCTCTCTCTTCTCATTTCCTTCCATGTTCCTCTCTCCCTCCCCTTCCTCAGCCTTCAAACCCACCCGCAGTCATACGCATCCCTGTGTCACCATATACCATCTTACCCTTATCATGCACACCCCGCGAAACAAACAAACGACATAGAGGCACAACCCCTCCACACCAGCCGGGAGGGGGAATAAAAGATGGCAAAGCCCTGTGGGATGAAGAAGAAAGGGGGATGCACCTGCAGCCAAGGAGAGGGGATGCCATAGTAGGTGTAGTCATTTGACACCTCCTTGTTCTTCAAGCGGTCAAGGATGCGCACAATGCGCGGTACAAGGGAGGTGTAACCCTCGTAACTCCGGGAGACAATGCCCAGCAACAACGTCACCACCGACAAAAGCACTCCCGGTTGTCGCTCTTCCAGCAGGGTTGCCTGCTTGCCCCTCCACTTATTAGTATGGCGTGATGCAACCAGTTTGAAGCACGCAGTTGACAACAGAATTTGAACACGGATATTCCTCCAGGCAGTCAGGAACAGAGAAGCAGTAGTAGTTTGGCGGTGGAATGCAGATGAAAACATTTGGAGGCACATGTGCACCGTTGGAGTCCATGGACGACAAACGATGGGCCTCCATGCGCGATGCCCCCGCCCCCCCCTCTGGGTGCACACACACACACACACACACACGCACACACACACACACACACACACACACACACACACACACACACACACACACACACACACACACACACACACACACACACACACACACACACATTTTTGCGCAAGGATTGTCCTTCCCAAGGGATCAGCACGCCAGGTACCGCCAGGGACCGGGGAGACCAGCCCCTGCCTTCCTCCACACACGGGATCGGGGTTGGTGGGGGTACTGGGGAAACCTAGGTACAGCATCCTGCAGCAACATAACAGGTGGAGGAGGAAGGGGGATATCAACAGGCTGTCCAGATTCACAATGGACCAAGGACGAGCATGCTGAACTCCCTCCCCACCTCCCCCCCCTCCTGCCATCCTGAGAGAAACGACTAGGTTGAGATCATTTCATCCAGCGCGACCGCCGCTCATACTCCAACAGTCCGCAGCCCGGACAGCC
>KV908363.1:555001-560001 GCA_002005505.1 Botryococcus braunii
AGAGAGAGAGGAGAAGGGGGGAGGCATTGGAGCACGTGCCTGCCGATATGCCCTCGACCTGCCTTATCAACGCACCCCCCCCCCCCCCCCTGCTACAATGCCATCCCTGTGTTCTCTTTACAAGTTTAAACCACAGGAGAATTGAGAGGTAAAAGAGGCATACATTCCGACAAAACCTAGAGCGAGGCACTGAAATGCTTCATTCTTGGAAATGAGATCATTCCGGATTGAATTTATTATCAGCGAAGGAACTCGTCTTTCTGCAGACCAAGCCCAGGTTCACCTAATTCAAACTTAAACTGCCCATGTACTATGCTCCCTTCTGTCAGTACACGACAGATGATCGTCACATTTACTGAACAAATTCCGTCTTGCACAAGCGAGTTCCTTCGAGTTCCTTCACAATGTCAGGAGTCTTGCAACAGTCCCTCTCTTCATACCCTCCAGCCCACCCCGCTTGCCTCTCTCCCCCAACCCCCCCCCCCTCTCTCTCTCTCCCTCCCTCCCTCTCTCCCTCTCTCTCTCTCTCTCTCTCTCTCTCTCTCTCTCTCTCTCTCTCTCTCTCTCTCTCTCTCTCTCTCTCCCCCCCCCCCCCCTCTCCCCCCTCCTTCCCCACCCTCCCACCCCCATATCCCCTCTTCAGCCCAGTCTCTTCTCAGCATTTCCCTGACTTCTCCTCCCACTTCCCCTCTCTCGCCCGCACACACACCACACACGCGACACACACACACACACACACACACACACACACACACACACACACACACACACATGCACATCATGACATACAGGACCTCAATAGACTTACAGCTGCTCTATACGATTGCACTACATCTGTACACGTGCAAAGTTGTAACCTTCATGATCCAGAGACTCAACCGGAACCACAGAAGTGAGGCAGCAACTGCATCGTCACATTCAACGCACGTTGCCCTCATGTTCCAAAACCAAGTCAGGATGGAAACTATGAATACACGATTGCATATTCTGTTCATGACCAGCTCATAAATGGGAGGTTTGCCGAAGGCATTTAGATCCCCCCAGTGAGGACAACTAGCAGAACTCACAGACTGAATAACTCAATTCTATGGGTGAATGCTTGACATGTGATGTGCTCATCAAAAGAAAGAGCTGAACTTCCTGCTGGTGGCGTACCTCCGTCAGGAGAATTGCGCATGCCATGTAGCCAACCTGTTTTTCAGCATATCTGCATTGGAAGTCGAGAGTCAGCGAAGTTGCCCAAGCCTTTCAAATGGACAAATGCAGGATTGATGCTGCATTTGTGTGATGCAACTCAACCACAGGCGATATTTGTTATAGCCTACTAAGCTTTAAGAGTGACGGGCGAGGGGTCCGTACTTTGTGGCAGGTATAAGGTCTGCAGCTTGCTTGTGTCCAAACTCCACATCATACCCCAGCATGTAGATGTACAAAAGTTTCCAAACGTACTTCTTCTTGTCATACTCTGCAGCAACCACAACATCAGGGCCATTTACACCCAGCCCGAAGGCAACCGATATGAAATGGCTGTAAAAGCACGTCCATTGTAGGTCCATGCACAAAAGAGGCATACCTGTCACCACATTCCCTGCCGAAAATTTCTTGCGAATCTTCCCCAGCTCCTTATCGACCCGCATTTTCTCCTGCTCCTTATTTTGGCAAGCTCTAATATCTGAGATAAAGTTCTGCATCCAATGAGATGGTACATGTCAGCACCATCAGTGACCCCAACGGGATTTGGTATCGAGCGATGGTATGGAACTCACCTGTAGCCCTCGCATATTGACAAGCTTCGCCATTTTGAAGTTCCCTTACGCCCGAAGGCGCCCAATATATTAATGTAAGATTCTATTTCTCCCAGGGAGGGAGGAACGCATATTGCAACGCCGCATCGAGGTTCCGTTTGTGCAATCAGGTGCCGTTGCCTCCAGAAGTAGAACGACACGTGGGTGGGTCGTACGGTCCCGCATACTTTGAAGGAAGCACCCGGTACACATCGACAGCCCCGACATCGATGGCCAATGGGGCACGGTCACATTCCGAGTCCCATTCTTTTGCATCTCGCAAAAAAGTTTACGCTTTGTGTCACGAAAGTTTCATTGTATTTTATGTTGGAATAGCTGATTCAACCGGTTTAAAATCCTGCACAACTAAATCAAGCATTCTTTCGGGTTTCGTCCGGGCTGCTGAAATCAAGCACTTGGAGTCTCTACCGATCCTCACATTCTGGTTTTGTTGATCAATTTTAAGCTGCAACCCGTTAGTCTCCACGTGGGTGATCCTGACACACGGCCGCCTCACCCCAGGTGACGACTCCACAACCCTATTAAACTTTCACTTTGAAAAGCAAAGAAAACTTAGTTTGACACATGGGATTAAATTGTCGTTGATGTTATAATATCCTGCTCCACTGAGTCAAGCAGTCGATCGGGTTCCGTACAAGCTGGTTACATCAAATTGAGGACAATTTATGATGGCACATCTGTTCGCTAGGTCTCTCTGGTTTCGTCCTCACATTCTTGTTCTGCTGACCACGTTTAACCCGTTTGTCTCCACGTCGTTGCTGCTTAACATTGCCTCCTGACCATACGTGACAACTTCTACAACCCTACTTCACATAAACTTTGAAACGCAAGGAAAAGTTCTACACATGAGATGTCGACTTTTGTTTACCATATAAATACTGTCCAGAGTTTGTTGTGCGGCTGGGCTCGGTTTTGTGGGTGCGGCTCGGCACCGGTGCGGCTCGGCCCGGTTTTGACGGGCCTGGAACACCTGGCTTTGAAGTGTGATGATGGCACGTGCTATGCACTCATAAAGGGCCTGCGGCTGATGCCCCGTCTCACCCATCTGTGCCTGCTGTCGCACGAGCATCCTCTCCCAACATTCATGCGAGCGCCGGCTCAATTCCTCGCCAACCTCCGCGGTGTAAGGCATCTTGTTTTGGCCCACGTGCTGGCTGCGAGCCGTTGGGACGCCGACGTGCGATGCATAGCCCAGCTGTCAGAGCTGACGCAGCTCCACGTAGAGTTGACGGACGACATGCATCATATGAGTGTTCCGTCTTCTACAAGCGAGCATGCAGAGCCGCTGACAGCCCTCCGGCAACTGAAGATCCTGAAAGGATGCAAGCTGTTGGCCCCAGCCATGAACGGCCCCGAGTTTGTAGAGGCCGTCAATAGTGGCCGGCATGAGATGGGCGTTCCCCCACTATCATTGGCATTTATGACCGCAACGAGCAGATGCGCGCCATTGCCGTGTAGGTGCTCGCCGCTGGGCGCCTTCTGCAATTGAGCTGAAGGTGGGCACATCGCCAACATGTCTCGGTTCCTTTAGGGGCAGGTGCAACCCCACATGAGGGCCTGCAGCTGGAGTCGGTCGTTGCACGACTGGAACTTTTCAATCGTGCACCGATCGGCTCCAGCTGCTGGCCCTCATTCGTTTTAACCTTCAATAGGGTGTGGAGTCCACCTCGAGAGCAGTGAGCTGGGTAGCCAGACCCCCGGAACGGTGCGGCGGCTTCCTTTCATTTCCACCGGGGAGAAACGGAGCTATAGGATATTCTTTGAGATCCAGGAGTTAATATCACAAATAACATATTTCGCAGTTAGAAATCTTGAGACGTATTGCCTTGCATAGCTGCCGATGCAGCATGTGTAAAAGGTGAACGGTTCAGCAAGAAAAAGCTTGGTATGGAAGCAATGTAACAGCAGCCAGGGGGGGGGGGAGGGGGGTTTACCCGAAAACCTGTGGAATGCAAGATAGTAGTCTGTGAATTGCAAGATAGTAGTCTGTGTAGTGCAATACAGTATTCTGGGTATGAGGGGTGATATGAGCTATGTTGCCGTTGCAACAAAATATCAATTATTGCACTATTTGTACTAGTTGTAACTATCATTGGGACATGTGGCCTCCACCGTCTAGGTTTTGTTCGGATTCTGGTGGCAGATGTGGCCAGTATCTGTTGCAGAGTCCCTTGTACATTTTTGCAAGGCAATGGGGTGTTTTTGTGTCATGTCTGCCGGACCCTCTGCATGCATTCACAATACTGTAAGTGTCAGAGGCACTTGGCTTTTGGTAATGTTGCTAGCAGGAAAACCCTCATGGCAGACACGTACAAAACAGTGTAAACGTATCCACTCAATTTCTGTACAATGTTCGTGTTGTGCAATCTCCGGTACGCTGAAGTACAGAGCGGTACACATACCGTACTTGAAGACAACCAACATAGGACCAACCTGCCCTCTCCAACACTATCTAATCGCCAAGTTACATACAAGTGAGTATGTTTTTGTCTACTACACACAGAGTGACCCTTGCTTGCATTAGAGCGGACGCTAGACGACTTTCCACTAGGATCTCGGGCTTTCGTCTCCCGAATATGGTTGTTAATCAGGGTGCGCTACGCCAGAATAGTCGGTCAGAAAAACATACACGTCTGTATATTCCTTACTGAACGGACAACAGATGTAGAAGCAAGGTTGACATGCATGCGTCGAAATGCATGCTTCGATTGCCCGTTCCCTAGGAGGCTTATAAAGTTATGCACCGTTGAAGTAAATCAAGACGCATTAACATCAGTCCTGTTTCCAAAATCAAAATATTGTTCTTTTCCCTGATAACATTCTGCCTTGCCTAATGCTGTTGTACACGGGAGCCTCGGAAACGCAACTCTCGGTGCTGCCCATTTCGCAGCTACTTGAAACTTTAAACGATTTGATCTGACATATGAATCCTAATTTGCATGCAGGCGGCTCTGATGGATGCGACATTCTTGTGTTGTATCACTATCCTTGCTTTGACGGCATTTTTGCTGCTCTAAGTGCCCACTTGGGGCTTTCTGCCAATGGCTTGTCCCCACGCTTCATTGGAAACCGGACTTGGTCACCTGTGACTGTAGGCAGCCTGGAACTCAAGGTTTGCTGCTCTTGTGTGGCAGAACTTCATGCCTTCTGCAGTGTCATTTCCCGAACGTCAGAAGTCATAAACAGTGTGTCTCT
>KV908363.1:562501-580001 GCA_002005505.1 Botryococcus braunii
GGGCAGGGGAGGTGTGGGCTCTGATGTGTATGATGTGGAAGGGCAGGGTGGTGTTACTGGATCACCACAAGACGGCGGCGGAGCAGCTGCCGCCCGAGCCGGAAAGGCCTTCCAACCTGGAAGTGGAGCTGGACCTGTCACGCAGCGGAGCCTCCATCGCCCGAGACTATTTTCGGCCTCAGGTTGGGCTTCAGCGTCAAATGAAACCCGTGCCATGTATGTGTGGGCGTGGGTGTGTGTGTGTGTGTGTGTGTGTGTGTGTGTGTGTGTGTGTGTGTGTGTGTGTGTGTGTGTGTGTGTGTGTGCGCGCGCGGCGCGCGCGCGCGTGTGCATGGGAGGGGGAGAGAGAGGGAGGGAGGGAGAGAGAGAGAGGGAGGGAGGGAGGGAGGGAGGGAGGGAGGGAGGGAGGGAGGGAGGGAGGGAGGAGGGAGGGAGGAGAGAGAGAGAGAGAGAGAGAGAGAGAGAGAGAGAGAGAGAGAGAGAGAGAGAGAGAGAGAGAGAGAGAGAGAGAGAGAGAGAGAGAGAGAGAGAGAGAGAGAGAGAGAGAGAGAGAGAGAGAGAGAGAGAGAGAGAGAGAGCGAGTGAGTGAGTGTGGGGGTGCGGGTAGATTGACTTTCTTGTTTACTGTCATTGTGACTGAGCCTGTTGGGTAGCCTTAGGGGGATGGCGGTGGCTTGTGTGGTGGGGATGATGGAGGATGGAAACTTGTGGCGGTGACGGGTGACGCATTCTACGCCCTCCCATAGTGAGACATTCCACGCCATGTGTCTTGTAGAGTGCAAAGGAGCAACTGTGAGGCCCAGGTACTGGCTCCAGGAGCTGTTCCCGCCCAACCCCGGCGCCTGCATAGTTCAGAAAAGGGTGTGCAATGTACAGGGTGGCGGGGTGGGGGGGGGGGAGGGGATTCTGTTGGAAGTGGTGGCTGGGATGGTGGAGATGATGGACTGAACTGCGGCCGAGGCTGGGATGATGGAAGGGTGGGATGGATGATGTGAAATTTGATGGGATGGATGATGGGCTGGTGGGATGGATGATGGGACTGGTGGGATGGATGATGGACGGCTGGGATGGATGATGGACGGGTGGGATGGATGAAGTGAGACTTGTGGCAGTGGGTGGTTGCTGGATGGTGCCTGCGTAACCCTGTTGACCGCACATTTGACGAAAGGGGTATGAAATGCGTTGGGTTGGGGGTTGGGGGCCAGATGGCGGAGTCGGTGGCTCGGATGGTGGAGATGGTGGAGGACGGCGACTTGTGGGTGTGGCGGGTGGCGGGCAGTGACGCATTCTACGCGGGCCTGGGCTCTCTCAAGCTGGAGCTTGACGCGTCACAAAATCCCGGCATCTTCGACACGCTCCTGGCGCTGGACCCCGACCACCTCATCGCCATAGTGCGCTCTCACTGGAAACTCCCGCGGGTCCGAATTTGTGTGGATTTCCAGCGCAAATTTCTTCTTTTCGAGTCCGGACAGTCCCGATCATGGCAGATTTCGGGCTGACATGTGATCTTGCGGGAATTCCCACTCTCAGAAAGCCACGCCCCACCCCGCCCTGCCCCCGACCCCTGCCTTTTTGGAAGCATCGGCTGCCCTGGGAATTCTCCTGTGGGACTTAAATCGGTCCCGCCCAATAGAATACTGTACCCTCCCTCCTTTCTCTCAAACACTGCCCTTGATGAAGTAGCTTGGCTACCCTGGGAACTGCCGTTTCTTCACAAACCTTCCCCCTCCCGACCGCTTGAAAGGCCCAAGGGGCCCCCCCTTTCTTTCTCTCAAACGCTAACCCCCCCCTTTTTTTGGAAAGTTTGGCTCCCTGGTGTGAAGCCCTTCCCCTGTTCTTGAGCTTTCTGACACCCTATCCTCTCGAGTTAAAAAGCATTGACTGCCCAAAGGAATCAGACCTTGCTCTCAAACCGCCACCCTTTTCTCTCTCTCCCTTCCCCCCTCCCCCCGCCCTCGCTCCCCCCTCCCCTCCCCTCCCTCTCATCCCCTCCTCCCGCCCCCCCTTCAGCCCACTCCCTCCCTCCCCCCCTCCCCGGAGCTGGAAGGAGCAAAACTTGTAACAGCTGCACCATAGGGTGTGTGCATTTGTGAACACATTTGGTTGTGGCTATATCAGCTCAACACTCGTACAAATAACCCATATGTACGGCTTCTCGCCGGTACGGGCCTCGTGGGCAGTCATACACACCAACAAGATGTACCAGATGCACAACAGTATAGTCAACCAAACAGTACATGCTCCTTGACGGTGGAGTGAACGATGTGACTAAAACGCGTGACTGAACAATGCGTGTGAGGGTTGGTGGTAGGGAAAGAGCATTCTGGAGAAGGAGGCGAAGGTGATAGCCGCCCTCCAGAAGACGGCATTTGTGGTGCAGCTGGGGGGGGATGCGGGGCGAGAGGCAGGCTGGGGCAGGTGCTTGGCGGTCCGGGCCGATGATGCCGCTTCCATCCGCTCCCGCCTGGGGAACCAGGTTGCTGAGGAGTCCTCCCGGAGGGGCCTCCGGGCCATTGCCGCCGTGGTTTACTCAGAGGTACTATCTGTAGGCATGAGAGATGGGAGATGGATGTTGCTGTCATCGTCATTGTAGTTGGCTGTGTGTGTGTGTGTGTGTGTGTGTGTGTGTGTGTGTGTGTGTGTGTGTGTGTGTGTGTGTGTGTGTGTGTGTGTGTGTGTGTGTGCGCGCGCGCGCGTGCTTGGGGGTGGGGGGGGGGGGGGGTTTGTGTGATCCGGCACACATGCATGCATGTGTGAGTGTGTGTGTACGCATGTGCATGCGTGGCTTACATATTAATTCTTCCTCGCTTCTAAGTTACCAAAGTGTACCACAACGTGGACTAAGCAGCCTGGCAACCGGGAAAGCAGGAAAGAAGAGTAGTGGCGAGGAAAGGTACGGTAGAGGAGAGGAAAGGAAGAAAGAGATTTGAGCCTCAAACCCAGTTCTTCCTTTCCTCTATTACCTTTCCTTACCAAACGCTGGAGGGTTCGACTTGGTTGCGGGTCTGGGTTACATTCCGTAACAAAGCATTACGTCAGGCAAACCAGTGCACCAGTACCCCACGTGGGCGCACTGTGTTTGCCCGGCCATGATGACATGCGAATGTCTATGCCAAACATCGGAGTTCCAATATGGCGCATCATACACGTATGATGCTTACTTTTCTGTGCGTTCAAGATGGGATGGCGACATTATGGCTAAAAGCATTTGTGATAAAATGTCGTTAATTGTGCAACAAGACATCTGCGTCACCTAGTTCGAGCTCCATATCCCGCTGAACCATGGGGTCAAGGCAACGTTGCCTTGACAAAGAGAAGCGTAACATAGTGGGAGCTCCTCTCCTGGAGGGGGGGGGGGGGGGTGCGGTTAGGATGCGCTTCAGTTTCTAAGGCTAAAGCAAAGCTGGTGGCGAGCGTTGTGCAGGGGGATCTGGCAGAGCGGAACCTCATAAAGGTCAGTTTGCGGAGCAAAGGCGACGAAGACACAACGGTTATCTCGCAGGCGTATGGGGGAGGAGGCCACAAGAACGCTAGCGGCTGCACAATGCCAGTAGAAGATTTTGGCACTTGGGTTGTGAAAGCTTAAGATGCTAGCGCTGTTTGATTGTGAAGGGCAGGGCCTTCCACGCAGCCTTCCCGTGGGCAAGACAAGGCAGGGCTTGGAAATATGCACGTCGGATCGTATCCACGTGGATACAATCCAACGTGGATACAATGCCGTTGCAAGACATGGATTGTATCCACGTGGATACAACCCACCGTGCACATTACGATCCCGTGGATACAATCCGACGTGGATATTTCCAAGGCCTGCCTTCTCGAGTCCGTGGTGCAGGCGTGTGCCTCCACGCCATTGCAAGACATCTTAAAGCGAACAAGCAACGGTACTTAAACCAGCTTGCCAAACGACCCACGTGTTACACTGCTTACATCGGTACACCCGTCTTTTGGAGTCCTTGTTTAATGGCTCCGAAGAGTTTACGAGTTGACTGACGTCAAGGGAGGTTTTCCGAGTCCCTGTCTCCTCGAGAGTCGACTAACGTCAAGGGAGGTATTCCGCATCCCTATCTCCTCGAGACTGGCGCTTAAGGGGTATCACTTTGAAGGCGAACGTGGGATCCTTCTTCAGCGTACCCAGGGGGTCCATCGTGTACGCTGCCATGATCGAAAGGCACTCTCGAAACGTCGAGATATCCCAGAGTTCTGGCACCGCGGACAGCACGGGGCCTGCCTCTGTTGGGCCACCCAGGTGGCCGAACACCTGCGGACTCTCCCCCAGCAAGAAATCTTGTGACCTGCCATGTGACACGTGTCGTTGACTAACCCATGTGTGTGTGAACGGTCATGTGACTGCTTCTGGGAGTGTCATGTTACATTTCCTCCCTGGCGCTTCATGTCACACATCCTGTACCTCTTCCGGTCTCTTATGCTACCTGCTTCCCTGCTTCCCCATGCTAGTGTAATTACTCACGTGACTGTTCATGTCAACTGCACATTTAAAGGACTTAAGCAGCTCAATCCAGTACGTCAGCAGTTTAAATTCATTGCTACACTATCTGGGCTATGTAATTGTACGTATGACACCCATGTGACCGCTTTTGCTCCTATTCATAGCATTTGCTCAAACAGCCGTTTCTAT
Organism: Botryococcus braunii; assembly: GCA_002005505.1. Lineage (NCBI taxonomy): Eukaryota > Viridiplantae > Chlorophyta > Trebouxiophyceae > Botryococcus > Botryococcus braunii. The sequence continues at coordinate 567,141 of KV908363.1, forward strand.
CATCTTCATGGGACTGGCTCAAGCGCCTGTTTCTGTCCTTTTTATGTGGTTGCTCATGTGACTGTTCAGTTGCATCGTGGAACAGGGTGGCTAAAAAAGGTTAAAAAAGGCTTCGCTCTTTCTTCTAAAAGGCAATGCCTTTAGCATCCACGTGTCATCTCTCCCCTTTTGCTTGAAAGGACTTTGAGTCTTAAAAGTCAACCCCTTGGGGGAAAGAGGGGGCGGGGCCGGAGGCGCAACGCTGCGTAGAAAGAACTCCAAAGTACTTATCCACACGCCCCGAACATTAGTGCCTCATTTCAGATCCAATGTCGCCCCCCCCCCTCCCCCCAACAAATAGGACGAACAACAAGAACAACAACACCACGAACAAAGCCAGCAATTGCCCCCAAGCGTGCTGCGGGCACCCGCGCGCGCACCCCCCCTCCCCACACACATACACGCACACGCACACATACGCGCGCGCGCGAGCGCACACACACAACACACACACACACACACACACACACACACACACACACACACGCACGCGCACACACGCGCGTGCACACACACACACACAGACACACACACACACGCAGACACACACACACACACACACACACACACACACACACACACACACACACACACACACACAAGCACGGGCTGCACCCACCTCTTCCAGGGAAGCCTGGAAGTAGTCATCAGGGACCGAAAGGGCTTCCGGGCAAGTCCGAAAGAACTTGCCGACATCGAAGCCCGCCGGAAGCATGCTGGCCAGAGCAGAGGCCCTATTAATGATGGCTTCGAACTTTGCGGCTGCCTCCGCTGAGGACAGCTCCCCCCTGGGGTTGTACCGGGGTAGCATAGCGCACACACTGTCCCCTGAGACAAAGTCGCGTAGCCTGCTTAAGCCCTCCACAAAGGGCTGGATTTCGGAGTCGGAGGCATTCAGCAGCGCCGGCTCTGCCAACACCAGCTCATGGAGGTCCACGTCAGCCGGGATGACCTATTCATAACACTCTGCTGTCTGTTGAAAGAGGGGAGAAAACTTTTGGAACATGCTCTCCACATCTACTCATTCTGCTCATCGTCCAGAAGAGCACAGAAATTCCCATCACTCTTCATATCAGTTTGAAACAGAATCATTTTAAGAGCATCCCTCTCTTTTTGCATGGGGTTACACTCGAGTAGCCATGGAGCTGAGGCGTGAAACTGTGTACAGGAGCAAAAGCTGCCTTCTGCCAAAGACAGTGCTTAACGTGTTTGTGAAGACACTTCTGGAAGACCTTCTTTGATATCTTTCCCCTGTAAGTCTTTTCCAAAGTGCACACATGCACAGGGTCTGGTACCTGCCGCAACGCAATGAGGCGGACAGCAATGTCATCAACTCTGTGGATGGCCTTGAGGAGCGCCCCGCTGCTCCATCCCACTCGGAGAGAGCCTGGGAGCAGGCACCTCAGCTCCACTGCTTTTCGTTGCAGGTCTGCCAGGCTAAGAGGCGTCGCCCTGCCTGCCGCAGAGGATATATCAGAGCCCCCCACCGCCTCCTGATATGAACCCCCGCCAGTCAGGGTAAACTCTTTTTCCTGTTATCTCATGTGCCCCCGAGTTGACCTGAACCAACTCTGTCTGTCTGTCTGTCTCTGTCTCTCTGTCTGTCTGTCTGTCTCTCTCTCTCTCTCTCTCTCTCTCTCTCTCTCTCTCTCTCTCTCTCTCTCTCTCTCTCTCTCTCTCTCTCTCTCTCTCTCTCTCTCTCTCTCTCTCTCTCCTCCCTCCCTCCCTCCCTCCCTCCCTCCCTCCCTCCCCCCTCCCCCTCCCCCTCCCTCCCTCTACCCCACACACACACACACACACACACACACACACACACACACACACACAAACACACACACACGCACACACACACACACACACCCCACACACACACACACACACACACACACACAGAGAGAGACAGATACACATACTTACAAATATACACGTAAACACACGCACACACCCACCCCACACCCACCCACCCTCCCTCCCCCCTCTCCCTCCCTCCTCCCTCCTGTTCTCTCTCTCCCTCTTTGAGCGTTCAGCTTTGTTGTCCGATTCAAAGTCAGATCTCAGGTGCTAGAATTAATTCTGTTTGTGAAATAATCTGTATAGATCTTTAGTTATCAACCATTATAGATGTTTAGAACGAGATATTTGAACCCTCACCTGGTTCTCCGGGTGGTCTGATTTCCGCATATGGAGCCATGCTCCTAAGATGGCCAATCTCTCTTTCTCAGTCAGGATTTGATTATCTTCTCTTAGTTCTAAATTGATATTTGCAATTGGATCGCCCACCGCGTTGTCAGAAGCCATGTTCCCTTGAGCATCTGTCCTCCGCTCCAATTTCTTTGTATAGTACGGACTCACTGACCATGGTGCATCCTCTGATCTAGGAAGAGACATGCATCTCAAACATAAATTTAATTTTCTCCCGCGCTCAGTGCTCAAAGCGCTGTGTTCAATCGCACTACCCCGCGGACGGCCAGAGAGCTTGGCATGCAGCGTGCTCGGGTCTGCAAATCCCCAAACTGTATGCATGACGAGACTCTTGTACTAAACATTACAAACACTTATCCTTAAGGAGATAATATCCATCATCTTCTCGATGATATCGACGATCAGTGAGACCAACGAGTAAACAGCGCTACGCCACGCCAGTCCCGTGGGTCACCGCAGAGCAGTTCTAGACCCAATCCATTAACTTATTCTATTGCGATGGACTAGGCATGGCATGTTGGGCCTGCGCAGTCGCACAAATGGCCTCAGCGCGCTGTCGCACCGGTGGCTCCCTGGGAGGTGGGTGTTCTGCCAGTCGGGGGGAGGGTACCTCAGACGACGCCCCTGGTACCCTATGTCGGGGCCCTATACCCTAATGGGGCCAAGACGCAATACCTTTCAGTAAATCCAGACCCTCGGACACTCTCTACCTCTCTAGAGGTTGCAGGGGTTAGAATTGGTCCGGTACAGGAGGTTAAATACCTTGGATTACAGTCTGTAATTTACAGATTCATGCCAAGAATGGCCTTCAAGCCGGCATTAAGAACCTCGAGCAGAGGTTCTGGATAGCATGGGAAGACCTTACTAGAGCTTATAGCAATCTCGGTTGCAACATGTCAATGGTGCTCATGACAGAACTGTACTTAGCTTGCCTACCACCCCTCATCTCCTATGGATGTGAAGTCTGGGCATTCAGATGCTTTCAAGGCAGACAATTGTCTTCGGGAAAACCTAGTAGTATACCCCTATTGGATGCGCACAAGCGGGTCCTAGCTCAGATTTTGGGGGTGCGTCGGACAATCCCTGAGGAAATAATCAATTGTGAATTAAACATATTCTCTTTGTGGTCAACTTGGATCTTACGTATGGTCAGGTTTTGGAACAATATAGCGGCCATGAGACCCGATTCATTACACTACAAGGTCCTCATGCATGACATTAGGTTGGCAATAGTAGAAGGCCGAGAAACGTTTTCGGATACCCTTATACAACAACTTAAGAAACTAGGATACTATATAGCTGACCATGTGCGGTTTGATAGAGCCTTGCAGATTGACATTTCACAGGTAAAGGATCCGTTAGGCCGTAAAAGTGACATGATATGGGATGACCTAGACATCTCCCCTCGCACTTGTGCATCCCCAAGAGCCTTATTCTGCAGATACCAAAGGTGGTTCGCACGTCCACCTCATGTGCCACGGCGTAAGAGTGCGCTCAAACTCCACCTTCCTAATGGTACATTGCCGACCTTTATGCGATCTAGATTAGGGTGTCATGACCTTCCTATTGATAAAGGTAGACAACAAGGCATCCCTCGAGACCAAAGGATTTGCACGAAGTGCTCCTTAGAGCTCGTTGGTGATGAACATCATATGTTGTTCACTTGTCCGGCTGTACAACATGTCCGGCAACAATTTATGCATCTCTTTCAACCAAGGAGTCGATCTGTACAGACGTTTATGTGGCAAGAAGACCTTGAAGGGGTTGCCAAATTTGTGACTAGAGCACTGGAGAGCTACCTCACTCTCCCAGGTGCTGTGTGACCTTAGTTGGCTAGATATGGGTCATTCATTGTACTGCCGTCCTCTTCAGCCCTAGTGGCTGGTCTTTGGATATAATCTTCCTTTCCTTTCCTTTCGGCGATGTAGCGCCATTTCCTGAATAGGGTACCTTTCCTCAGCTATGCAGGCCTTGGTTATGCTGGGTGAAGGAAAGGAAGCTTCATGTATGTGCGGGGGGCACGGGGGCAATTTAAAGGTACCAGGGGCCTGCATATCAGGTTCAGCTGACACTGATACATGTCACCTTTCCAGTCCAAGTCAATCCACGACTAGAGCCAGACATATTTGCATGTCAAAAGGTTTACAGTCACCGGAATTTCATGGCTATTTATGGGGTACTTGGGTGACCTCAGTGGGTGATCTCGCCCACCTCCTGTGTGTATTTGCCGTTGTGACGTGTAAGCTTCCTTCAGAAGAGCTCAGGTCACTAACATTATATCAGTGACAAGGAGTTGTGAGCTGCCGGAGCTGAATATTCAGGGTGCAGATAAGTCCAATACTGCACATACATGAAGCTACAGCTGTGCCCGAACACTCACATATTTGTGGTGCTAACATAATAATTTCCCTGGCGTGCGCCGGGTCATGCACATTTAATACTTTTTACAATACAGGGTTAGGAACCAATGCAGTAATTTTCATGTCCTTCACTGTCTCCAAAACCGTGACCGAACTTTCAGCCTGACGTTTCTTCCTTGCGCACGTTTGGCTGTGTGGCACATGTTCATATTCCTTCAGGTCAGAGGTCTGTATTCGGACCAAAGACCACCCCAGGCATGTTTACTGGTTATTGTCCACAGTCTAAGGCCTATCGAGTCTACGTAGGCAATGGAATATGGAAAGAGAGCAGAGATGTCACGTTTCTTGAGCATCAGAGAGGAGCGGAGCCTGTGGGTATGTCTAAGATTCAACCAAGGTCCCCACAGTGGCTATCAAGAGCAGCCTCGCAGGGCAGGGTGGGTGAGGCAGTCACTCCCAGCATCCCAGCTGGCCCTCCAGTGAACTTTTGGGATCAAGGGGATGGCCCAGTGGTGGAGCGCATGCCAGCTAGACCATCTGGCACACCTGGCAGCTCCCCAGGAGACCACAGTAAGACCAGGGCACACACCGGACCTGGATCTGGAGTTTCCAACAGCCACGACGCGTCTCCGAGGGACCTCCCAGCAATCCTGGTCAGTGCTGGGCCATCTACATAATTTAGCTAGATGTGATCCTATGGTACAGGAGCAACTAGATAAACTCCATAAGGTACAGGAGGGGATGAGGGGCCATGGGAAGTCACAGTATCCTCTTCCCCTAGGGACCACACTTACCCGTGAGCAGCGCTATGCACAGCGCGAGGCTAGGTGGGACCCAGTAGGGGTCCCCATGCATGACCCTGGCTCAGGCCAGCCACGTGTAAGTTAGCCGACCATGGTGGGTCTCCCTGATTTGCAGAGGCGGGTTGAGACAGGGGAGGCTTTGCTTGGTGCAGATGTGAGAGATGAGAGTAGTGGGTTGGATATATCAGTAGCACGGGAAGTATGCGTACAATCTGGGCCAGTGGCCAATCATGCCTATGGTGTACATGCTGACACAGTGGGCGTATCTCAGTCAAGACAGAGTAGTGTGCCCAGGTGTGAGTCCAGAGGGGGGGAGGAGAGGAGAGAGAGAGAGAGAGAGAGAGGAGAGAGAGAGAGAGAGAGAGAGAGAGAGAGAGAGAGAGAGAGAGAGAGAGAGAGAGAGAGAGAGAGAGGGAGAGAGGGAGGGAGGGAGGGAGGGAGGGAGGGAGGGAGGGAGGGAGGGAGGGAGGGAGGGAGGGACAGAGAGAGAGAGAGAGAGAGAGAGAGAGAGAGAGAGAGAGAGAGAGAGAGAGAGAGAGAGAGAGAGAGAGAGAGAGAGAGAGAGAGAGAGAGAGAGAGAGAGAGAGAGAGAGAGAGAGGCTTTTGAGAAGGGATCTGATAGTTCTGGCTGCCGAGTCTCAACATAAGGTACAGAATGTGTCTTATTCAAGCAGCCAGGAACAGAGAGAGAGAGAAGTGAACAATCCCAATAGTGCTGACAGTATTGCCGAACCACAGCATAAGGTATATAGTTTGCCTTCTGTCAAGTTGGGAAAAGTTCATGTGCCCTCCAACTTGGGGGAAGCCCAACGCTCACCTCAGTGGGAGTTTTGGCAGGCAATGCAAGAGGAGATGGAGTCTTTAGATACCCATGAGGTCATGGAGTATGTGGATAGACCCCATGGACAGAAAGTCATTCCTATTCATTGGATATTCTCTACGAAAAATGATGCGCATGGGAATGTCACTCGCTTCAAAGCGAGATTGGTTGCCCAGGGTTGCATGCAGATTCCTTGGATGGATGTTGGTGAGGTTTCTGCGCCTACCAGCAATATGGTGCTAGGAGAGCTGTGCTGGCAGTGGCTACCACACAGAATCTTGAGATCCATCAGGTAGATATCAAGACGGCATTTCTTAATGGGGGGCTGGAGGAAGAGGTCTATGTGACCCAACCTCCAAGATTTGAGAATGGGAACACGCGTGCAAGGGCACTCTATGGTCTGAAACAAGCCCCACGGGCTTGGCATAAGACCTTTAGTGACAAGTTGAGTGTGATGGGGTATAGTGTTTCCAAGAGTGATGCCGGGGTATACATCAGGAGGGCCCCGGATGGTAACCTGTTTTTTGTTCTTGTATATGTGGATGATCTCTCATCGTTGCCCGAGTGATTGCAGAGATTGAGTGGGGGAAGGAGTTGCTGAAGAACGACTTCACCCTCCATGATTTGGGAGAGATTAATGATTTCTTGGGGTGTCAGGTCCTTCAAAATAGAGTCCAGGGTACTATTTCCATGAGTTGCACTCCCAAGATGGATGCTCTTGTGGAGAAATTTGGTGTTGCTGATGATGGACGTGTGGTTGAGACACCCATGTCCAAGGACTTTGTGGATAGCAGTAGGCCCGAGTCCCCGGATGGTATGTCACATGGGGCAGGTACCCCTTTGGCCCCTGGCCATCGGTATTGTGAGCTGATTGGGTCTCTTCTATACATTGCAAAGACGACACGACCTGATATCTATCAGGCTGTCGGGGTGTTGTCAAGGTACAGAATGACACCCACGTGGAGTGGCCGCTACTTCACAATGAAAGGAGGCCATTCGAGTGATGAAGTATTTGAGAGATACCCATAATTTGGCACTTAATCTGGGTGGGAAGGGTCCTGAGCTAGAAGGCTATGTTGATGCCGACTATGATGGTGACCTGGATCACAGGTATTCCACCACTGGCTATACTCTATCTGTTTATGGTTAGTGCCGTGGTGTGGGGTAGCAAGAAACAAAGTTCAGTTGCTACCTCAACTGTGCAGGCTGAATTCGTGGCAGCCGGTCATATCGTGAAGGAAGCCAACTGGTTAAGGGGCTTCTTGGAAGAGATAGGGGCTGCGCCTTGGAGGGTCAAAGTCTTTTGTGACAACCAAGGTTGCATTTCCAATTTGTGGAATCCCCTTTATTCCAAATTCACGCAGCATGTTGCTGTAAGCTTCCGCTATGCTAGGGAAGCCATGGCACTGGGGCAAGTAGTTATCCTCTATGTGGAATCTGCCCGCAACGTGGCTGACATTTTGACCAAGCCGTTTGCCAAGCCCGTCTTTATTGACCATCGTGATTCACAAGATTTAAGAAGATACACATAAAGCATGCAGGCAAGGGGAAGTGTTGAAATATGATCATTTTTATTTGATGCCTTGTGCTTTAGGTGATCTTCATGTGTACAATATTAGGATATGGGTCCATAGTGACCATAAGGTACCTTAACACACGGTTTGATGTGGACGGTTATCTGACATAAGGTACAATCTGATCTTGACGCGGTGTTGTGGAAAGGCTGTTAAAGCGGCGTTCCCCGCACAGTCGGGCAACTGTGGTAACAAGATACTGGGCACTTAAGATGCTAGTCTTGTTTAATCAACATGGCGCACATGCGTCCAGGTAAGATGTCATATAAATGCTTTACATGGTCCTCGTCAGACCTGCGTGACCCCAATTTGGTGGCCAAAGATTGGTATTTATGACATAAGGCAATCAGTCCGCCTTTTCCGTCAAATTCTTTTAACGTAAGGGAATCCAGTTGTTACCCTAAGTGGACGGCATTGTGAGAAACGTCCACAAATGCATTGGTCAGTAAATCACATGTTTCTGACCACGTTAAAGGTCGTTTAACAGATTCCATCGTAGCGTGGACCAAATCAAGAGCGTCACCACTCAAATGATTGAAAAGTAATGTTCCCCATTCTGATTCAAGAGGTTGAGATACTCCCAATTGTGTACACAAGTAGGCACGTATCTGTGTTAAAAACAAAGAGATAGTAGCACCTTCGAGCGCGCCAGTGAATTTCTCGGGTGGCGGGAGCATCTTATCACTGTACCTGTGCTTGTATGTCTTCGGAATTTGCATTTCAGTATTCATCAAAGGTATTGTGGGTTCTAAAGCATCCAAATTGAATGGCAAAGACATCGGTGAGGGAGTACCCGTACGGTCGGCGCCAGTCAGCATGAGGCGCCTCTCCTGGCTATTCAGTGATAGCCACGTTTTAATGGAAACCGCCGCTGGTTTTGTGGTTAGTGCTACATGATATAAATCTTCTTTCGTAAACAGGTCAATCAGCTTCGGTGCTCCCAGCTCTGTCTCCATGGGCACGGGTTCCACAGGTGGCACAGGTCCAACAGGAGCAACATTCGACGTAGGGGAGGGACCTTCCTCATTACCATTGTCGTCCCAATCATAATCATCTACTGTTCGTGTCAGCCAGTCTTCGTAAATGCCCTGGGCCGCTGCGACCCAGCCCGCGAAGTTGGCGGTATCCACTCTGCTGAGATGGTCCGTCATAATCCGCTCACACAATTCGTGATCATCTTTGTCCTTAAACGCTTTTGCAAGTTCCTTAAACTTATCGGCACAGTGAGCAAAAATTCGAGAATTGTTGACGATTGCTAACAAGAGCACTTCATGTTGGGGTAAATACTCATGTGTGTGCGATAAAAAATGAACCAAATCTTTCCTAAATGGACATCTAATGTCCGAAGATTCAATGGCAGATTTGACAGCGGCTAAGAAATCAGCGGAAAAAACGATGTTGGTATTAACATCAGAGGTTGTCGTAGCCATAACGCCGAAACCACTTGTAATACTCAGCAATGCAAGGGAAGAGAAAGGGAATAATAATTGAGACACGGAGCTCGTTACAAGTAAGATTACTTTCTGAGTCAGTAGTCAATGCCCAATGCCATAGCATGGCGCCCTACTTCCCTCCATAGGCTCGGGCGAGTACCCCCCCGATAGGAGGTACATAGGAGCCAGCTAGGAATTTCCCGCCAAGAGCCGGTGGAGCACTTGTAACGGGTAACGAGTAGAATCCCCACATGTCACAGGCGGAAGCTATGACTACAGCAATACGAGGAGACCGTTACAGGCCAGCTTTAGCCCCGGTCTTGTACTGCTGCTGAGCTCTCATCGCTCCTCAATCATGGGCTCTCAACGATTGTATTGCTGGCCTCTCAGTGATTTCGATATAACCTATATAGCCAGTCGGGCAACTGTGGTAAAAAGATGCTGGGCACTCAAGATGCTAGTCTTGTTTATAATAATTATACCGTTTCTGTTGCTCAGGTGCAGACAGTCGGCTTGGACTGTAGCTGGAGGAGCATACACTTACGACATGTCTGCGTGTGTACATGACAAACTCAACCGGTTCCTGTTGCCCGACGTAGAGTGCTGGTGGAAAGGCCCAGCTTTACCCCAGGCCTTGCTCTCAGCGCTCCTCAATCCAGGGCTCTGAGCGATTGTACTGCTGGGCTCAGCGATTTCGGGTTAATCTACATAGCCCGGCGGGGCCTCGGCACATATCATTCAAAGGGAATCGGCCTCTGTGCTTTGAGGCCGTACAAGTTGTACGTGTACTACACCGTCGGTATATTGAATTTTCTCGGAAGTTTAGATCACGTTATTGACAAAGGTTATAGTACAAGTGTAACCAGCCGCACCAAAAGTTGCTTTGACAAGCCACCGTCCGCTCATATTTAAAGCACCATCATCTCAAATCGGGAACCCGTCTTTCTGGCCAAATTCTTTCCAGCTGGCACCCTATCTCCAACTTGTTGCTGGACTGGACATCTAAATCGGAACAACAGTGTGCTGATTACCGCTTTTGCTTCGCGCCGCAAAAAACAAATGTCGAATACGAAATGGGTGGAAGGTATGGACAAAGAAAATCCAGACTGGAGCTCGATATTAGAAGTTATTCAAAAATGCATCCAGGATCAAGACACAGACCGGATTTCTCCGGCCGGCAGAGTTGAACAGCTTAACAATTTTCAACTGGGCCCAGTGCGTATTCACGTAGCAACCACTTCGAAACAGCTGGACCTCTGTTTAAAGCAGCTGCGATCGTCTTGTCCAGGTTATGACGCCCTTTAAATGAAACTGCTAGTGATGTGGTTATGTTGCTCGCACACGAATGAACGAAAACAAAAACCAAAAAAACAACAATAATCGACCTTATGCATATATATAGGGTGGCTAGGACACGTACGGTGATTCGCCCAAATGCCTTTCGTGGATGTATCGTACTTTGAGCAGCATTCTAGGGAAAGTCAGCTTTAATGTTTAAAAAATGATTTAAGCTTTGAAAATTGCAAATTGTTAACCACCGTAAAGACGCAAGCGTGCGCACGTACAATCTCTTGTAAGGGGCAGCGTTGTTACCTTTCTCTTGGACACTTGTGCTCTTAGAGTCTGATCAGGTGATCAGGCTCATGAGCCATATCTTTAAAGTCGTCGCACGTTGCAATTTGCGGCTGGCATCATCAACGCTATGTACAGTATCGATGATTAGAAATTAGCTTATCAGGTTCTTACTCTACAACATCCTATGGCCTGGTACTCCAATGAACTTCATCCGTAAAATATTTCCCTGACCTACACGTACTGTGAATCTGAGAAAGTTTGTTGAAGCAATCGTGTGGATGTGGTAGACCGTGTGCTGGGGTTGGATCTCGTCTGTGCCGGTACCAAGGAGAAGATTTATACCCCTAGGGGTAGGGGTAAGGGTTGGGGCAGGCTTGAAACAGCATTTAAAGACCCACACGTTACCTGTATTTCGATATCTAGCAAAACAAATGTTGTTCTGGTTGGAGAAAATATCAAGAAGGAGGGTGACGCACCATTGGAAGGGTTGAAAGCTTTGACAAGCTTAAGCCTACTGAAGGATCAGTCTTACACGTTCATCGCATGGCACTTGGCACCAATACCATACCTATGGCAAAAAGGAGCATATAAATGTTGCTAAACTACCGGTAGTTAATTTTCAGGTAAGACCTCTCCTTGCACACATCCTGTGAATTCTTCATGTACACAAGAGCCTTTCTGAGGGAAGTGCACAGTTGCAGAGGGCTTTTCCCAATTCTAGCAAAGCGTTTTATACGTTTTCCTTAGATGGAATCATTCAAACACAATATCATATTGCTGAAGTCTCACAGTGCTGTCGTAACCGCACACTAACGTGTCCTGGCCCTACGTATTAATTAAGAAGCTGTTCTGGCCCACATTTGTATGGGCTAGATCGCCACGGTTTATGATCCATTTCTGGCGAAATGTTTTTGGTGCAGAAGATAACTTCTTTGTTAGAACTCTAAGGAACGATTTAGATTTAACCATATCACGTACTCCAAGGAAAAACTTACTTTCAGTAGGGCGATATGGCCATTCCCAAGCGCCTGGAGAAGCCCACCGGTAATTTGGGTACCCCAAATTACCTTTAAAATATTTGTGCACCAGGACTAGACCTTGTTGATCATCTTAAGATCTTTGGGTCGATTCTTCTTGGAATTAATATGGTCAAGAGTTGCCTTTGCCTTCCCGTCAAGTCCTGGGCATTCACAAAATTCTTATCAAATTTCGTTTCTCTTTCTCAGTCGGACTCTATTTACGCTTTAGTAATGTAGGCGGCTATCCACTACTTACCCTAATTACTATTGCATATACTTATAAGTAATTACGGGCCTTCGGTGCTACCCAGTATCTAAGCTTAGTTAAGCTAATAAGAAACGTAGCTTAAAAGTCTATGCAAAGACACAACACATGGCTTCAGACTCCGAACTGCCATGCATGCTGCTGTACTAAGGGACCTACAAAAATTACCATGGTATTCAGTATAGATGATTGCTATTGTGAAAACGTGTTTTCTAGAAGTTCGGTATATACCTTCGAAATATCTATCGTATCATTTGTGGCCGCACCAAACATGCTCATGGTTTATATTAATTTAAATAAGCGTGTACGCGCTTAAGCCTGCGCTTCCATACGCATGCAGAAGTGACTGTATACGGTAAAGCTATTTGTAACGATATGTACCCAGTATTATGCTTCTTAATATGATTAAGAATGGAATTTTGTATTCTGATTAGATCACCAATAAGATTAATATGCCGTAAAGTGCAGGCTTAAGCAAGCAAGCCACACTCTGCTTCTTAGTACAACGCTGTTGTGCGACATCGATGTAGTTTTTTCCTTAAGCAACCTCAAAAACAATTGTGCAAATTATACTGCGTGTCAATGAATGTTCCTGTCCATTGACGATACGAGGAATACTGAGGAAGTTGCACATGTTGCAGAAACTCCTCTGGGACATTAAAGGACGCCCTGTAATCCTTGGAAGCGTCATTTGGCTTCTTCACAAAAAGCTTGATTGTAGTGCCATGCAACGGATTGTCGTTGCCTTGACCAAGAAAAAACTAAGTGCGG
>KV908363.1:585001-602501 GCA_002005505.1 Botryococcus braunii
GAAACAGAGACCTTAGCAAAAGCAGCTTTAGGGCTTCCAAGACTGCACACTTTGCGAAGCCCGGCTGTGGATGATCGCTTCATGGACACTGTTCTCCACAACGCATCCCGTGACCCGCCTGCAGTCCCTGACCTGGTTGGGACAGTCACTAGGAGCCCCTGGCGTGTCTAAACCAGCTGACCTTCCTTGCGGTAGATTCATCGGTGAGAACCTTCCCTTCGGACCTTGTCCAGCTTAGCCGTCTGACTTCTTTGCAAGTGCTGAGATCTCCAAGACGCCTTCGTCAACATGGATGAGTTGCGCCAGTTTGTATGTTCCATGACGCAACTGCGGGAGCTGATGTTTCGTCCTTCGGATCCTGATGCAGCAATACTGGGCCGTCTCTTGGCCCGCCTCCCAATGATCACGAAGCTCGACCTTAGGAGCTCTCCTACCAGAGTATTCCGTCTTCCTATCAGCCTCCACCCCAATGGGTTTCCAAGCTTGCGTGCATTCTCCTTGTGTAGGAGTTGAACCCACAAATGTGGTGCAGCTTGCCGAAGCGTTCACCGGGCCGGAATCCCTCATGAGCACTAGTAGCTAGCTCAACTGCATCAAGCTCAACTGCGACCACGCCGTTGCCCACCCGTTCGTGAGCCACCTGCCTTGCTTGTCAAACCTGACGCAGCTGCATTTGTCCGGCGTTAGGCAGCCTCTTAGGTTATCCCCTGGCTCTGCCTCTCTCAGGGTCTTTGAGCAGGCCCAGCACCTCAAATGTCTGGTGCTGGAAAACGTGATGGACGTTCTGGACTAGGATGACGGGCAGATATACTTGGCCGCGCTGACCGATGTTACCCTGCTGGTCATCAGGCAGTCGTTGCCTGCACAGCCCTAGACCAACGCGCTGGTGCAGCCCCTGACGGTGCTCATACGGTTGGAGAAACTGGAATGCAGTATGCTGTGGGGCGCCGCCTTTCATTCGTTAGACTTTCGGAGGCTTTGCAAGGCAGGCAGCATGAACTGGGCCTCCGTCTCTGCCACATCGATTCGTAGGTGCCTGATGCCCCCTACAGGAACAGTTGCCACCCGAATGTGGGAGACATCGGCATGACGAGGGGGAATGCAACAGGCCTTTCACAAGGGCAAGGGGGTGAGGGGGGTGAGCTTACATACAGCTAGGAAAGGGTCCTTCAAGGCATCCCTAGATGTGGTCCAAGGGTTGGGGTGGGCGCGTGCGTTCACAGGGCCATGGCCCGCTAGGGGTTGCCCTGACCTCTATATAATCTTTTAGATAAGGTAAGCCTGGGATCTTAGTGTGGTGGGGAAAGCCTATTACAATTTGCCGATTTGTCGATATGGTGCCCCTGCTGTGGTCACAACTGACATTGGTCGAGAGTTCAAATTTGATTTTGCCCGTACAACGTCCCAACTCAGTATTTTCGTCTGTGGCCATGACAGGATGTCTATCCTATTTGTGCAATACTGTGGGTCACATGGATAGTGTCAACATGCTGGGCAGTACATGTCGACGCACACCCCTGTTATGCCCGAGCCTACATTCTGATGTACGGCAACGCATGGCCTTGTGGCCTTCGCCAAGGATTCGATGCCCACGAGACTCCCTAGGATCATTTGGGGTCACATGCAGAAGTGAAAGGTGTGCTGTTAAGGTTCGCCGAAAGCCTTTTGATCCAAATATTTAGGTTATGGGTGTGAAGACCTGCAAGCACGAGCGGAGCGAGTGATCAGTTGCTTTAGTTGGCTGGGCCGTTCTTATGGCGGCCTTGCGCCAGACGAAAACACACTTGCTGTCTTCACACATGTATCAGTCATTGATAGTGCTAGGCAAGTGGTTACATTTAGAGTCTTCTTATGCTAACGCAATTAAGCCTCCATAACATAAATCCTTGCATGCGCTAACAAATATCTTGCATGATACTTGTCTCCCTGATCTTCACTCATAGGTATGGCACCCGCAACCGATGAAGATACAGATGTTCAACATTTAAATTATAGCAAGCAAGTAACTTGTCCATGCATGTCTTAACATGCCTACCTAGGCCAATCGGCCTTACCTGCAAGCATGAGCGGAGCGAGTGATCAGTTGCTTTAGTTGGCTGGGCCGTTCTTATGGCGGCCTTGCGCCAGACGAAAACACACTTGCTGTCTTCACACATGTATCAGTCATTGATAGTTGTTGAGTTGTGAACATACATTATAGAATGCCTTGTGCTTTAGGTGATCTTCAAATGTACATTATTAGGATACGGGTCCACTATCCACATAAGGTACCTCAAGACACGTTCAGATGAGGTCTATTTCGAACATAAGGTACAATCTGATTTAGATTACGCGTTAGTGTGAAAGGACTATTAAAGCTGCGATCACCGCATAGTCGAGCAACTGGTTTGGAAAGATACTGGGCACATAAGGATGCCAGTCTTGTTCATGCAGTTGCATGTGTCTAAAGAGCAGACAGTCGTCAAGGACTGTAGCTGGAGAGGCACGAACTTACCACCTGTCTGCTTGCTTACAGGTGCGGTGACGCAGGGTGTGTATTGGTAATGTGTTCATGTTTGATTGCTTGTTTGTAAGTGAACCATCTTAGTGGACAAGCAAGTCTCCCAAACAGCTAAGGGACGGAGTCTTGATTGAGTATAGGAAGGTACTTGCTTTCAGCCGTCAGGAGCTTATCCGTGTGTAGATGCTCATTGACAGATCAACATGTAACGGAACTGGTTTGGAAAGATACTGGGCACATAAGGCTGCCAGTCTTGTTCATGCAGTTGCATGTGTCTAAAGAGCAGACAGTCGTCAAGGACTGTAGCTGGAGAGGCACGAACTTACGACCTGTCTGCTTGCTTACAGGATACGCCACTGCCCATAACCTTTTACAGGTTATGGGCCCACGCCCTTCCAGCTGAGCCAAGGGCAGACAGGAGTGCATGGCATCATCGGATGCATCTGTACTGGGTTTTCCACGGACTCGCCTGACGGCAAGAAGAAGTAAAAAAGGAACAACTGGATATTCACTCAGAAGGCCTACCGACAGAGTCTTCAATATCTTGGGAAGTTTTTTTCCGTGAAGTGACCTGAGATTATCACTCGTCGTCGTTGTCGTGAGACCGTCAGTAGGTCCGGGTGGTCAGGCAATTGAATTGCTGAAGAATATTTTGCATATCTTGCATATTAAGGGTACATGCTAGACCTCGAAAGGGTGGAATACTTGAAAGTGCTGTGGTGTACGCCGGAAGGGTATACTTAAACCAGCTGTGTCAGGCTGAACGCTGTGAGAGCAAGTGAAGTGTATGACCAGACCTCAAACTCGTTCCCAAAGCAAGGTTTCTGAAAGTAATCCCAGCAGTACAGAGACTATGGCAACACCAGCAGGAGGCAGCACGGCCTCCTCAGGAGCTGGACAGTCAGGACAGACCACTGCACTGCAGCCAGCTCGTATGCATACACGATGAACTCCTCCAATCCCAAGATGTCTACGCAGCTGAAGGCTGATCGCACTAATTTCAGGGCCTGGCGTGAAGAGCTGGAGTCCTGCGCAATGCAAAAAGGAGCAATGGGAGCGTTGGAGACAGCTATGCCTAAGACCGCCACCATCAGTATTGCCGCCTCCCTGGAGGCCAATAACAATCAGCTGAGCGACCGCCAGATCTGCAGGTATATGTATAAGGGACTACCTGCAGTCTTGCAGAACGACGCTTGGGCAATTACCTCCGCCAAGTCAGACCCCTACAACATGCTGGAGACGATCCTCACTGCCATTGAGAACTTGGAGTACCAGGATATCCCGCTGGCAGAGTCAGTGCAAGTCACAGCATCAGCTGCAGCAGTTATGGCAGCAGCAGCAGCAGCCGTGCCAGCTCAGGGTGGAATCCCTGGGCCTCCCGAAGGCGCAGGAGCTGCACCGGGCGCTGGAGCAGCACCAGGAGTGGGAGCTGGAGCACCTGCTGATGGTCAGGCCCCCTATGGCCCTTCTGCTCACAACGCTGGAGGCAGGGGGCGAGGGTCTGGACGTGGCAGGAGGCCAAAGGAGGAACTGGCGTGTCGCTTCTGCAACGGGACGGGACATTTCTGGAGGGAGTGCCTGGAACTGAAGAGGCTGCAAGCTCTACGTGGCACAATGCAAGCTGCAAGTGCGGGCCCAGCTGCGTGGTGGGGCACTGGAGCTCCTCAGCAACAAGCCAGCTGGTGGGATGCTGGCCAGTCCAGAGGAGGCCCTCCCGTGTCAACCTCACATGCTCCTGGATCTATGTCCACTATCTTCCCCTTCTTCCCAGGCTGGCATCTCCCACCACCACCTCCTCCAGGTGCTGGTGAGCCTATGTTCGTTTCGTTGAATGTGCTTACCCCTACGTCTCATGGGGCTTGCATTACCTCGTGGCTGATAGATAGTGGTGCATCGGTGCACCTTGTAAATGATCTGTCTTTACTACACAACCCAGTCATGCATGCCCAACCCCTCCCTCTTCATTTGGCCACTTCTGACGCCAAAGGAGGGATAGTTGCAACTGGGTCTGTGTGTCTGGTCAATGCCAGACAGGAGGTGTTTTGGCTGCATAATGTGCAGTGTGTGCCCACTGCACACACTAATCTGATTTCTGTCACAGGAGCCATTCAGGATGGAGCATCATTCCTCACTGACAGTGCAGGTGGGTACACGACCATGAAAGGCCCAGCAGGCTGGTCTGGTAAGATAGCCAGAGAGCGAGGGCTGTTTTTTTTAGAATGGGTGTGTCCCGTCAAGAGCCAGCATGATGCGCAGCCACAGTCCAGTCCTCATGTTGCCTCGTATCATGCCAGGAAAGGGCACGTGTGTACAGATCGACTACTGTGGCATGCAAGGTTGGGGCATCCTGGGGTTAAGAGTATGACAAGGTTGGACTACGAAGACCTGGTCACTGGGATCAATGTGTCCCTTGCTCCATGCTCAGAGTGTTCTCCCCAGTGTGAGTCATGTATACAAGGGAAACATTCTCGCCCCCCCTTTTGAGCTTCCTCTAGGCCTGCAGAGAGTGTGTTAGATAGAGTGCATGTGGACACTGTGGGTCCCATTTCACCAGCTGCAATCACGGGAGAGCGTTTTTGGGTTACTGTGGTTGATGAAAAATCCCATCTGATAGCCTCATTGGCAGTGAAGTCGAAAGAAGCCATTCCCAAGGCTCTCATTGAGCTCTTGAAGTACTGGCAGACATTTCATGAGAAAGTGGTGAAGTGTGTGAGATCTGATAGAGGGACAGAATTTCTGAATCAGCAGTTCAAAGAATTTTGTGCTCAGCAGGGCACTAAAATGGAGACCTCAGCTCCATCCACGCCTCAGCAAAATGGACTTGCTGAGCGCATGAATCGGACTCTGAAGGAGCGCACAAGGACCCTGTTGGTGCACGCTGCAGCAGACCCTTTGAAATATTCTGGGCTTGGCGTATCCTGCATGGTGGCGGCACGGAGGGTGTTAGACGATGTCCTCCTACTTGTGCGTTGTTAAGTAGGCACGGACATATACAAGTCAAGGACTGGTTAGCAACTGATTGATAGACACCCGGAGTGCCACTATAGTTCCAACCAAGTGTTACAATATCTCTCATCTCTCCTAACAAGGTGACGCAGTTCAAACACGCCTAACCTGCTCTCACCCAGGTCGTGTTCATTACTTTGTCCGATGAGCTAAACTCAACTCTATATGTCTAACATGTTCTAACAATGTTCATCTGAGTGCTAAATCCAGGAATACAATAAGGATTAAGTCACCTGCATGGTGGCGGCACGGAGGGTGTTAGACGATGTCCTCCTACTTGTGCGTTGTTAAGTAGGCACGGACATATACAAGTCAAGGACTGGTTAGCAACTGATTGATAGACACCCGGAGTGCCACTATAGTTCCAACCAAGTGCCTTCCCTATCCGTGCTTGCCCCATATGCCTCCTTTCTACAAACGTGTCTGTAACTTGCGTTATGATAGTCTTCGTTCAAATGCATGTATTGCCTGGCAGAACTCAGGGTTCTGCCTCTCTTTCCTAATTGGTATTGTCTTCATACGGAGACTTGCCATTATTACTCCTCTGAGGGAAAGGCATAAAATTAATTAACACAACACTTCCCCTTGCCTTTACCTCACAGAAACTTGGCCAGTCCCAGTGAGTTACGATGTCCCAGAAACACTTGTCTAACTAGTGGTTTGGTAAAAATGTCAGCCACATTTCTAGCAGATTGAATGTACTTGAATTCAACCTGCCCCTTTGCAATAGCTTCACGTGCGAAATGACAGCTAATTGCAATATGCTTTGTGTGTTTGGAGTACACCGGATTCCTCAGGTGGTTTATACACCCTTGGTTGTCACAATGAATCTTCACTATCCACGGTAACACTCCAATTTCCTCCAGGAAACCTCTCAGCCAATTTGCTTCCTTCACAACAGCACTTGCTGCCATGAATTCAGCCTCCACTGTTGAAGTGGCAACAGCAGATTGCTTTTTACTTCCCCACACTACTGCTCCTCCAAACACAGTGAGGACAAAGCCAGTGGTAGAGAAGCGATGATCCTGATCACCTCCATAGTCGGCATCCACATAGCCTTCTAGCTCTATCTCCCCCCCTCCGAGAGTTAGAACCAAATCTCGGGTTCCTTTCAGATACTTCAACACACGGATGGCTTCATTCCAATGTGCTGTGGTGGGAGATATGCGATAACGAGACAATACACCTACTGCCTGAGCTATATCGGGACGTGTGGTGTTGGCTATATACAGAAGAGACCCTACTAACTCACAGTAACGGTGACCTGGAGGTAGTGGACTGCCAGCACCAATGCTGTCGCTCCCATCTCTCGGTGCAGGCCTTTGGGACATTACGAAATCTTTTGTCATGGGAGTATCAGGTCCCACTGACTCGAGATCCAAGCCAAATTTCTCTACAAGTGCATCGATTTTAGGGATGCAACTCAGGGTGATCAGCCCTTTATCTCTATCTCTCATCACTTGACATCCCAAGAAATCCTTCACTTCCCCAAGATCATGGATGGTGAATTCTTTCTTGAGAAGTCCCTTCACTCTCTCGATTTCTGACATGCCCTTGGAAACTATCAGAAGATCATCAACATAGATCAGCACATAGGACTTTCCTCCATCAGTAGAGCATCTCACATACACTCCCGCATCACTCTTGCACACCTCATACCCCATGACTTCAAGTTTGTCATTCAGGGTTTTGTGCCAGGCACGTGGAGCCTGCTTCAGGCCATACAACGCCTTTCTCAATCGGCACACAATATTCTTATCACCATTCTCAAAGCCAGGAGGTTGCGTTACATATACTTCCTCCTCGAGCTCACCATTCAGAAAGGCGGTCTTAACGTCCACCTGATGAATTTCACAGCCCTCTCTTGCAGCAACAGCAAGCAGAGCTCTTCTAGCTCCATAGCTACTAGTAGGAGCAAAGACCTCCATCACATCCACTCCAGGGATTTGTCTGCATCCCTGTGCCACTAATCTGGCCTTGAATCTCACAACATTGCCATGTGCATCCATTTTCACTGAAAATATCCAGTGAACTGGAATAACCTTATGTCCACGAGGTCTCGGAACATACTCCATGACCTCATGAGTATCTAGAGAATTTTGCTCTTCCTGCATAGCTGCCTTCCAGTATTCCCACTGGGGAGACATCTGTGCTTCTCTCAAATTAGAGGGAACGTGAATTTTCCCAAATCTGACACCTGTGTGCTTTTCCTCTGAATTGCCTGATTTTCTCTCACTTTGTCCAGAACCCACTACTCTTCCACTGACACTCGCTGAGTTACACATCACAGGCTCTCCAGTAGAAGTAGAATGCTCTCTCATAGCACGCTCTCGCTTGGACTCACACTTGGCTTTGCACAAGTTACTCTGCTCATCCCTCACATCATCCTCCCATGCACAGGTACCTCTCGGACAGTCTTTGTAATTTGGAATCCCTTCACATTGTCCAGGCTTCCGATTCACCTCCTCAGACACACTCTGACATGCCTGCAAGAGTTCAGACTCTTCAGGTCTCTCACAAGCAACATCGGGATATGGCAGAGTGTCTGCATACTTCCCCTGATTTATGTGATCCACATGCCTCTCAGACCGACTGCATGTCACTGTTGGGAGTGACCTCACATCTCTGACATCACTCTCCCAGGCACAGGTACCTCTCAGTGAGCACTTGTAATTTGGTCTGTCTCCACAATGTCTGTGCTCCTGATTCACCTCCTCCTCTCGTCCCTTACATGGAGTCAAGGATGCAGATCCTGTCTCCCGCTCACAATCATGTTTGGCTGGTGCAGAGAAAGCATATGATGCTTCCTCTGACCGGTGGCTGCCACCACAGTCCCGTCCAGGAGTGCTCTGACTGGACGGGTTGCCAGAAGAACTCTGCATGGTCACATCTCTTACATTTCTCTCAGTCACTGAACAAGACCCACCCATACTGCTCAGCTCCCCGGGACCATTTGCAGCTTTGCATGTAGCTGCCCCCCTCACTGCACTCACATGCAATTCATGCCCCTCATGTGAATCACCCTCTAGCTGCACTTCCCCTGGTCCCTGTGACAGAGAGTCACATTCAGTCAACCCCTCTCGCTCTCTGCTCTCTCCCTTCTCCTGTGGCAGCAGGAGGTCTTTGGCGGCAGTGCGTTGTTCGTGTCGTTGAGCCCGGGTCAGGCCATCCAATTGGTGGTTGCGGCAATCAGACCTAGTTGGTCTGAGGACCTCCTGGGCTCGCTCCATCTGCGGTCGAAGGTGGGAGTCCTGTCTCACTCCTCTGGCTAAGTCCTGTACTGCCTCCAGGGTTTGATCCATCTCCACTGGGTCACACAGTCTTCTGGATTCAGGCTCGGGCTCAGCCTCACTGGGGGGTCCTGTGACAGGCTGTGTGGGGAGGTTGCTGGAGGCTGGCAGGTACTCAGGCTCACTGTGTGGGTCATCAAGATCTGTCTCAAGGCTGATGTTGGTTGTGCCAGGGGAGGTGCCGGGAAAGACTGGGGGAGTGTCACTTGCAGAGGGCTCAGGACACAGAAACTCTGTAGACTGTGTTGAGGAAACGCTCATGCCAACCCGAGAGGCTCCCCTGAGGTGCTCCACGAAAACCACATCTCTGCTCTCCTTCCAGATACCCCCTCCCACATAGATCCGATAGGCTTTGGAGGAGGCTGAGTAACCAGTAAGCATCCCTGGCACAGTTTTAGGGGAAAACACAGAGCGCTGGACATCAGGAATGTGCACAAAGGCCAAGCAACCCCAGGTACGCAGTGGGGTTACATTTGGTTTGTAGCCAAAAAATAATTCTGATGGCGTGCGGTCCCTCCCGGTACTGGGACCCATGTTCAGTAGGGTGCATGCAGTTTCCAAGGCCTCCTTCCACAACGTTGGACTGGCAGCTGCAAAAGCCAGAAGAGTCCTGGTACGTTCCTTGAGGGTGCGATTGGCTCTTTCAGCCGCTCCATTCTGTTGCGGGGTGTAAGGAGCTGAGGTCTCCAATTTAGTCCCCTGGGATGCACAAAATTCTTTGAACGTGGCATTCAGAAATTCAGTTCCACGGTCACACCGGACACACTTCACTTTGGTTTTCTTCTGGGTCTGCCAGTATAGAATGAGGTCCCTCACAGCAGCACTGATGGCATCTTTGGACTTCACAGGCAGGACCGCCTTTAACTGAGATGACTCATCCAAAGCAGTCACCCAGTAACGTTCACCAGTTACTGCAGCAGGAAAAATGGGGCCCACAGTGTCAATATGTACTCTGTCAAGTGGTTCAACAGCTGGTCTACTGCTTATTCCAAATGGAGGCCGAGACGTCTTTCCCTCAATACATGCTTCACAGTAGACTGGACAATTGGAGCAGGGACATAGGGATGTATCAAGTCCCGAGACCAGGTCCTCATTGGTTAGGCGCTGCATCCATGTTTCACCTGGATGTCCCATTCTGCTATGCCAGAGGTATCGTCTGGCACAGTTGTGTGAGTTTTGGGTGGGGGTTTTGGACTTCACAGCAGCTGAAATTCTTCTGTGGTTAACACTGGGACTCAGAGCTACAACTTGATGAATATAAAATAGCCCTTTCTCTGCACTGATCCGAGACCTCCAGCTGTTTGGACCACAGACTTCAGTGAACGCTCCAACATCATCTGTGCGAAAGACTGCCCCATCCCGCAATGCTGCAGATACTGACAGTATGTTTGAGGTTGCAGAAGGAACACACTGAACATGATGTATCCACAGGGGAACTCCCACTCGACTGAGGATGCAGACAGAGCCTGATGCTACAATTCCTCCAGTGGCATCTGAAGTGGCCAGATGTAATGGGATGGGTTTGGCATGCACAGTTGGATTATGTAGTAGGGTCACATCATTCACCAGATGTACAGATGCTCCACTGTCCACCAGCCAGGATTGCAGAGACGAATTTCTGACAGGAGTCTTCAGGATGTTGAGGGAAATTATGTATGGCATACCTCCAGGTGGTGGAGGTGGGGGAGCTGGGGGTTGGAACCATGCCGGAAAGGCATCCAGTCCAGGGTGCGCCAGCTGGGCTGCAGGAGGGTGTGGGCCACCCATATGTGGAGGTCCCTGTGGCCACATTCCCTGCAATTGTTGGACCGCTGCCACTACGTTCCGTTGGGTCTCCTCGTCCCGCTTCCTCTTTCGACAGTCCCTCCAGTAATGCCCCTTCTTATTGCAGTAGTTGCAGATGCCCTTAGTCTCGGACTTGGCCTCAGAGACAGTTGGTTGGGCCTGCTGATGGACTGCACTGGCAGCTGGTGGGGTATTGGCTCCACTGGAGCCTTGTCCAAGAGCCAAAACCCTTGGTTGGCGAGGAGCATATTCATCAAAACCCACTGCAGCTGCTGTGTTGCGCAGAAGTCCAGCCAGCTTCTCCAGGGGTTGTGCTGCAGCAGTTGTGATCATTCCTGGCTCTTTAGCTGCATCAGGCAAGCCCTGCACAATCTGGGTTGCAACGTGTGCATCCAGTAGAGCATGGTTGTTCCTGTCAAGGCATGCCTTCAGGTTGATCATTCTGTTGACATATTGCGAAATCGTCTCGTCATGTTTCATTCCCTGGCTCATTTCTTGGAGCCAATCTGCATTGGCCTCGATATTATATCCACCAATAAACTTTCTGCAGATGAACTCATATGCATCATAAGCAGAGGGCAGATTAGACAGAGGTCCCAGCCATTCCTCTGGGACTGACTCATAAATCAGTAACATTGCGGCTGCGTCATGTGCTGTACCAGGCATAGCCTCCAGGATGGCAGGCAAAGACCCTTTTGACTCATTTGCTGCCAAAAATGCATTCTTCCAAACAATAATATTTGTCCCCCGTTCCTTCAGTTTTATGTGTACCTTGACATTTGTTGGGATAATCTTGGGCAGCTCATCTCCGCTGCCTCTTGAGGTGCTGGGAGTACACGGTTCTCTGATGGGTGTGGATGAGGCTGGTTCACTGCTTGACGTTGATGCTCCACTAGCTGATGATCCTTTCTTCTTGGAAGTCATAATTCCCCAGTTGTCTTATAACTCCAGTACTCGCAAGGTAGCAGCAAGATCTTACTTCTGAACCAGGTGGGTTGAGCTAACGGACAGCCAACGTGAAGGTGAAAGATGTAGTCTTTGACGATAAAGGCTCTCTCGTCAGGATTGCGGTCTCCACGTTGTCCTCCTTCTCTGATTAGTTCGTTGTATGACGGAGGTCCTGATCTCAAGCGCGCTGGAACGTTGAGGTTGGTGGTCTTCCTGGCTGTTTGCTTTGTCCGCTTCTTCGCCATTCACAGTCTAGTGAGCTCCGATTTAGGCGCCACCCACTCTCAGCATCCGAGCCCGTGGGCCCATAACCTGAAATATTCTGGGCTTGGCGTATCCTGCATGGTGGCGGCACGGAGGGTGTTAGACGATGTCCTCCTACTTGTGCGTTGTTAAGTAGGCACGGACATATACAAGTCAAGGACTGGTTAGCAACTGATTGATAGACACCCGGAGTGCCACTATAGTTCCAACCAAGTGTTACAATATCTCTCATCTCTCCTAACAAGGTGACGCAGTTCAAACACGCCTAACCTGCTCTCACCCAGGTCGTGTTCATTACTTTGTCCGATGAGCTAAACTCAACTCTATATGTCTAACATGTTCTAACAATGTTCATCTGAGTGCTAAATCCAGGAATACAATAAGGATTAAGTCACCTGCATGGTGGCGGCACGGAGGGTGTTAGACGATGTCCTCCTACTTGTGCGTTGTTAAGTAGGCACGGACATATACAAGTCAAGGACTGGTTAGCAACTGATTGATAGACACCCGGAGTGCCACTATAGTTCCAACCAAGTGCCTTCCCTATCCGTGCTTGCCCCATATGCCTCCTTTCTACAAACGTGTCTGTAACTTGCGTTATGATAGTCTTCGTTCAAATGCATGTATTGCCTGGCAGAACTCAGGGTTCTGCCTCTCTTTCCTAATTGGTATTGTCTTCATACGGAGACTTGCCATTATTACTCCTCTGAGGGAAAGGCATAAAATTAATTAACACAACACCCTTCCTTGTGGAAGGAGGCACTGGAGTCTGCCACCCTGCTTTACAACGTGGGCCCCACCACAGGCAGGCCTCTGACCCCTACTGAGATGTTCTATGGGGTAAAGCCTGATGTTGCTTCCTTGCGCACATGGGGCTGTGTGGCACATGTTCACATTCCCCCAGGTCAGCGGTCTGTATTTGGACCAAAGACCATTCCAGGCATGTTCACTGGGTATTGCCCACAGTCCAAGGCCTATAGAGTGTACGTAGGCAATGGTGTATGGAAAGAGAGCAGGGATGTTACATTCCTTGAGCATTTGAGAGGAGGGGAGAGAGTGGGTATGTCTAAGGTGCAACCTGGATCCTCTCAATGGCTCTCAGGAGCGTCCTCGCAGGGCAGGGGAGGCAATTCCAATGTCCCCAGCTCACCAACAGCCATTCCCGTGAATTTTTGGGAAGCAGAGGATGACCCAGTGGTGGAGTGCAAGCCCACTGGATCTCCTGCTACCACTGCCAGCTCTCCAGAGGATCACAGCAGGATGAGGAGCTCAGTCGGACCTGTGGCTGGAGCCCCCAGCAGCCAGGATGGTTCCCCTGCCACTTCAGAGACCTCACAGCAGTCATGGTCAGTGCTGGGCCATCTTCAAAATTTAGCTCGGGGGGGTGCTGAAGCGCACTCGCAGCTGGACAAACTGCAGAGAGATGCAGGAGGGGGTCAGGTTCCAGGGGAAGTCTCAACATAGACTTCCCCCAGGAACCACCCTCACAAGGGATCAGCGTGTTGAACAGCGCCAGGCTAGGAGGGACTCAGTAGGGGTCCCCATGCATGACCCTGGCTCAGGCCAGGTACTTGTGAGTGAGCCACCCTTGGTAGGTCTCCCTGATTTGCAGAGGCAGGTTGAGACAGGGGAGGCTATGCTTGGAGAAGATGTTAGCGAGAAGAGTAGTGGGCTAGAAGTGCCAGCAGCAGGGGAAGCACGTAGCCAAGTTGAGCTGGGAGCCAGTCATGCTCATGGGGTGCAGCCTGACACAGTAGGCGCAGCTCAGGAAAGTCAGAGTAGTGTACCTAGGTGTGAGTCCAGGAGAGAGAGAGAGCTGCTGCTTCCACCTGCATTGAGAAAGGTGAGAGATTGAAATGGTGGAGCGCATGAGTCTGGCAGTTCAAGAGAGAGAGTTGGGGAGGGCTCTGGCAGTTCTGGCTGTACTGCAGGATCTCAACATAAGGTACAAAATGTACCTTATTCTGGGAACCAGGATCAGAGGGATATAAAAGACAACAGTCCCAGGAGTGCTGACAGTATTGCAGAGTCTCAGCATAAGGTACAAAATGTACCTTATGTCAAGCTGGGAAAGGTTCACGTGCCATCTAACCTGAGGGAAGCCCAATGCTCCCCTCAGTGGGATTTTTGGCAACAAGCAATGAGGGAAGAGATGGATTCCCTTGATACCCATGAGGTTCTAGAGTATGTGGACAGACCACATGGACAAAAAGTTATTCCTGTCCATTGGTTATTCTCCACTAAAATTGATGCACATGGGAATGTTACTCGCTTTAAAGCGAGGTTAGTTGCCCAAGGGTGTAGAGAGATCCCTGGGATAGATGTTGGGGAGGTATTTGCACCCACCAGCAGCTATGGGGCAAGGAGGGCTGTGCTAGCAGTGGCTGCCACACAGAATCTTGAGATCCACCAAGTGGATATCAAGACGGCTTTTCTCAATGGAGAGTTGGAGGAAGAGGTCTATGTGACCCAACCACCAGGATTTGAGAATGGCAACACGAGGGTTGTGTGCAAGCTCAGGAAGGCACTATACGGTCTAAAACAAGCCCCACGGGCTTGGCACAAGACCTTGACCGACAAGTTGACCGTGATGGGGTATAGTGTGTGCAAGAGTGATGCGGGTGTATACATCAGGAGGG
Source organism: Botryococcus braunii (assembly GCA_002005505.1). Classification (NCBI taxonomy): domain Eukaryota; kingdom Viridiplantae; phylum Chlorophyta; class Trebouxiophyceae; genus Botryococcus; species Botryococcus braunii. Next base: position 599,434 of record KV908363.1, read on the forward strand.
CCCCTGATGGCAACCTGTCCTTTATTCTTGTTTATGTTGATGATCTTCTCATAGTTGCCAGATTGGTTGCAGAGATTGAGTGGGGGAAAGAGTTGTTGAAGAAGGACTTCACCATCCATGATTTGGGAGAGGTGAATGATTTCCTGGGGTGTCAGGTCCTACGCAATAGAGTTCAGAGCACTATTTCCATGAGTTGCACTCCCAAGATTGATGCTCTTGTGGAAAAGTTTGGTGTTGCTGATGATGGGCGTGTGGTTGATACCCCCATGTCCAAGGACTTCGTGGCTAGCAGCAGACCCGAGTCCTCAGATGGTTTGTCACATGGGGCAGGTACCCCACTGCCACCTGGTCATCGGTACTGTGAGTTGATTGGATCGTTGCTATATATTGCCAATACGACCCGGCCTGACATTTCTCAGGCTGTTGGAGTGTTGTCAAGGTATAGAATGACACCCACTACCTCAAACTGGAATGAGGCCATTCGAGTGCTGAAGTACTTGAGAGATACGAGAGAATTAGCTCTTACTCTGGGTGGAAAGGGGCCTGAGCTAGAAGGCTATGTTGATGCCGACTATGCTGGGGACCTGGACCACAGGTATTCCACCACTGGCTATGTTCTATCAGTCTATGGTATTGCCGTGGTTTGGGGAAGCAAGAAGCAGAGCTCAGTTGCTACCTCAACTGTGCAAGCCGAGTTTATGGCAGCCGGCCATATTGTGAAGGAAGCCAACTGGCTTAGGGGCTTCTTGGAAGAGATTGGAGCTGCACCTTGGAGAGTCAAAATTTTCTGTGACAACCAAGGATGCATTTCCAACTTACGGAACCCCCTTTATTCCAAATTCACAAAGCATGTTGCAGTAAGCTTCCACTATGCTAGGGAAGCTATGGCACTTGGGCAGGTAGATATCCTCTATGTAGAATCTGCTCGAAATGTGGCTGACATTATGACCAAGCCACTTGCTAAGCCCGTGTTTGTTGGTCATCGTGATTCACTAGGTTTGAGAAGATACACATAAAGCATGCAGGCAAGGGGAAGTGTTGAGTTGTGAACATACATTATAGAATGCCTTGTGCTTTAGGTGATCTTCAGATGTACATTATTAGGATACGGGTCCACTATCCACACAGGGTACCTCAAGACACGTTCGGATGAGGTCTATTTCGAACATAAGGTACAATCTGATTTAGATTACGCGTTAGTGTGAAAGGACTATTAAAGCTGCGATCACCGCATAGTCGAGCAACTGGTTTGGAAAGATACTGGGCACATAAGGATGCCAGTCTTGTTCATGCAGTTGCATGTGTCTAAAGAGCAGACAGTGGTCAAGGACTGTAGCTGGAGAGGCACGAACTTACCACCTGTCTGCTTGCTTACAGGTGCGGTGACGCAGGGTGTGTATTGGTAATGTGGTCATGTTTGATTGCTTGTTTGTAAGTGAACCATCTTAGTGGACAATCAAGTCTCCCAAACAGCTAAGGGACGGAGTCTTGATTGAGTATAGGAAGGTACTTGCTTTCAGCCGTCAGGAGCTTATCCGTGTGTAGATGCTCATTGACAGATCAACATGTAACGGAACTGGTTTGGAAAGATACTGGGCACATAAGGCTGCCAGTCTTGTTCATGCAGTTGCATGTGTCTAAAGAGCAGACAGTCGTCAAGGACTGTAGCTGGAGAGGCACGAACTTACGACCTGTCTGCTTGCTTACAGGATACGCCACTACCCATAACCTTTTACACTGTTGCTCAGGTGCAGACAGTCGGCTTGGACTGTAGCTGGAGGAGCATACACTTACGAAATGTCTGCGTGTGTACATGACAAACTCAACCGGGTCCTGTTGCCCGACGTAGATTGCTGGTGGAAAGGCCCAGCTTTACCCCCGGCCTTACTCTCAGCGCTCCTCAATCCAGGGCTCTGAGCGATTGTACTGCTGGGCTCAGCGATTTCGGGTTAATCTACATAGCCCGGCGGATGAGGAAGACTGAGGAAGTTGCACATGTTGCAGAAACTCCTCTTGGACATTAAAGGACGCAGTGTTAACCCTGGAAGCGTCATTTGGCTTCTTCACAACAAGCTTGATTGTCGTGCCATGCAAATGATTGTCGATGCCTTGACCAACAAAAGACGAAGTGCGGATTGGACCACCTTGAACATTAACAACATTCAGGTTCGTCTCCAAGCTGCAAACCTTTTCACCCCAACTCTTTAATTTTATTAGGATATATATATATATATATATATATATATATATATATATATATGTCAGACCCCTGCCGCTGTCGGTCATGACCAGGGAATATCATGAGTGTGGATATAACCGTGTTCAGGCATGTCGATGTCTATAGCTATTTCATACTTGTATGATGTATATGCACAAGGTTTTACTCCATCTATGATAGGTATTCGGTCACAAGGTCTTTATCCGTACTGATACCGACCTTGTAAACGAAAATGCAGCACTTCACACCAGATGCATGCATGCATCATATGGCCAATAGCCATGAACAAGTGCAAACGGTATCTTGAACTGCGAAGAAAAATAACTAGCTTTCATTTTGTAAATATCAGTACTGCGCCTATAAAGTTCTACTTATGCTGTTTTGAAGACTTGCATTTCATGAATGATATAATGCTAGCACTGCGTGGTCCAATTCCATTCGTCATATGATGCACATGCAAAACATTATATAAATTTCAGAAGAAGGATAAGCGTTATGTTCCTAGTGGTCCGAACGTAGGTTTGGCACTACCACGAAGAGTTCAGAGTGTCGAAGAAAGAGATCCCTAGTTGTTTGGTCATCTAAGACTAACGAGTTTTATTAATGATATTGCGGTCAACTGCATCTAGTTATAACTGCAGTTATCACTAAATTAAATTACAACTAATTAACTTAATTAAAACTATCAAAATAACAATCCCCAGTTTGCTTTATATCTCTTAAAGTTGTTGGAGATTGCAACCTAGATTGCGGAAAGGGGCATAACCTCTTAAGCCCGAGGGGCCCCGGGGCGCAGATATGCCTTATTATTTTTCCAGAATGTAAACATTAGAACGCTCAATACTAATAT
>KV908363.1:607501-611422 GCA_002005505.1 Botryococcus braunii
ACGACCCGTGTCATGTGCCAGGGGTGGTGTACAAGCAATGGTATTTCCTTGTAGTTGTGGCACAAAGCTTGGCCCGGATTGGGATTGCAGATGCATAGCACCTGGCCTTTAATCATGCCATCCATTAAATTGGCCATTTATGTATGTAGAGATGCCTTTTGTGCGCCAGGAGGGGGTAGGCGGGGGGAGGTGTGCTGTCAAGCATCTCGTTCTGGAAGTCCACTTCCGTGTGGAGTGTGTGTGTGTGTGTGTGTGTGTGTGTGTGTGTGTGTGTGTGTCTGTGTGTGTGTGTGTGTGTGTGTGTGTGTGGGTGTGTGTTTGTGTGGGTGTGTGTGTGTGTGTGTGTGGTGTGTGTGTGTGCGTGTGGTGTGTGTGTGTGTGTGTGTGTGTGTCTGTGTCTGTGTGTGTGCGTGCGTGCGTGCGTACGCGCGCGCGCGCGTGTGTGTGTGTGTGTGTGTGTGTGTGTGTGTGTGTGTGTGTGTGCGCGTTGTGTGTGTGGTTGTGAGAGAGAGAGAGAGAGAGGAGAGAGAGAGAGAGAGAGAGAGAGAGAAGGAGAGAGGAGAGAGAGAGAAGAGAGAGAGAGAGAGAGAGAAACCTCACACATCTTTAGGGGGACGAGAGAGGGGGAGAGATAGAGATAGGGGGAACAGATATAGGGGGGAGATAGAAGGGGAAGAGGGGGAGAGGGAGAGAGGGGGAGAGAGAGAGAGAGAGAGAGAAGAGAGAGAGAGAGAGAGAGAGAGAGAGAGAGAGAGAGAGAGAGAGAGAGAGAGAGAGAGAGAGAGAGAGAGAGAGAGAGAGAGAGAGAGAGAGAGAGAGAGAGAGAGAGAGAGAGAGAGGGAGAGGAGGTGAGAGAGAGAGAGAGAGAGAGAGAGAGAGAGAGAGAGAGAGAGAGAGAGAGAGAGAGAGAGAGAGAGAGAGATGGGAGGGGAGAGAGAGAGAAAGAGAGAGGGTCGGGAGAGGGAGAGAAGGGGAGGAAGTATATGGATGAAGATGTATGAGATAAATGTAGAGAGGTCAGAAGGGGATCCTCTCGCATCCTATCTCTCCCCTCTTTGTGCCTCCGCGGAACAGCCATCTGCTAAACAACCCCCCCCCCCCCCAACAGCAGGCGTGCGCGCTGCACACACACACACACACACACACACACACACACACACACACACACACACACACACACACACACACACACACACTCAAACACACACACACACACACACACACTCACACAAACCAACAGTTGCCGGAGTTTTCTTTGTGCAGGATACATGGGGATAGACCGAAGGGCGTGTGAAGCAAAGGGTTGCTGTTGGGATGATTTGGGAAGCGAGCAGTGGCGAGGGGAAAAGGGCGGGCCTCGCGTGCAGCTCCCCTACTGCTATTACTCCAACACTGGCCGGTCTACTTACAATGTCCTGTCAATCGACCGCAACAACTCTGCCATTCAGGTTTTGTGCCTAACACCGTCAGACATACACACACATGCAGGATGCACACACACACACACCCACACACACACACACACACACACACACACACACACACACACACACACACACACACACACACAGAGAGAGAGAGAGAGAGAGGGAGAGACGCACACGCGCACACACACACACACACGCACGCACACACACACACACACACACACACACACAGACACACACACACACACACACACACACACACACACACACACACACACACACACACAACGCTTTCCCATTTTGAAGTCTTTCCGATGTCTAGTTTTGTTATTGACATCCTGCTATAAGAAAGGGGGGTGGGGTTGTTATAAAGATAAGAGCAAATATTTAATTCTGAGAAGTGGTTGATGTAGATCAGCCTTACTGTGTGTGTATGTGTGTGTGTGTGTGTGTGTGTGTGTGTGTGTGTGTGTGTGTGTGTGTGTGTGTGTTTGTGTGTGTGTGTGCGTGTCCGTGCGTGGGTGTGTGCGTGCGTGCGTGCACACGCGCGTGTGTGCGCATGTGTGTGTGTGTGTGTGTGCGCGCGCGGACGCGCGTGCGTGCGAGCATGCGCATACTTGCGCATTTGTGCATGTAGGGACTGCTCATCCGCATGCATGGATGCTTGCGTGTGGTCTTTACCCCCGCCCCGGGGGGGGGGGGTACTGCGTGGCTGGCGCGCAAGACTGCCTGTTTTTTCTCAGGAATCGCGTGACTTTTCAATAGAGGAAAGTGTTGACTGGGGCAGGCCTTGCTGGAGATTGATGGGCACACTTCCCCAGAGATGGGTCCGGACATGCAGCGAGTGGACCTTTGGGTGGATGTTTCGCGCCCGGACATCGTTCGTGTCCGCATTTCCGACCACTCCTTCGACCGTTGGGAGGTCCCCACCTCCCTTCTGGTAGAGGGTGCTGAGCTCGGTACCTCCCAGCGCAATATTTAGTTTATTTTTTATGTTATTTTCTTTTTATTTTCTGTGATACCCATGCTTGCTGAAAGGTGTTCTAGTGCATTCGTATGTAAACATCCATGCTTTCCCGGAGGCTTTCTGGTGCAAAAGTGAAGGATCTTGCACAGGTCAGTTGTAACAAGTTCCCTCAATTTTCCACTGCTTATTTATGTTTGGTGACCATTGCTGTAATAGTTTCAAGCTATTGGAAGGCCGCTGCATCCCCATGCTCTGTGGAAGCTGCTTCAGAGCCAAATCTCTTTGGAACTTGCGGCAACGGCAATGTATCTTTTGAATTGCTCAGTACTCAAATACTTGGGCATGGTCCCAAAGACTCTGAAGGCAGGATTTCTGTACCACGCCCACTCCCTCCTCCTGATGTATGTGTGTGCGTGCGTATGTGCATGCGCGTGTCTGTGTGTGTGTGTGTGTGTGTGTGTGTGTGTGTGTGTGTGTGTGTGTGTGTGTGTGTGTGTGTGTGTGTGTGTGTGTGTGTGTGTCGGGGGGGGAGTTGTGATTGTGGCTAGAGTTCTGTTTGAAGCGGGCAATGTACAACTTGCTTCATAAGTTGAAGTGCTCGTCTCCCCTTGGGCCTCTGCAGGCAAACCGCCTGCCAAGCCCAGCACCAAGGCACCTTTGTACAAGTGGAAGATGAGTGAGAGCCCATTTGGGTTTGAAGTCGTGCGGGCTGACGATGAGAGCATCGCCCTCTTCAACACGACTGGCACTCGACACATCTTTAAGGATCAGTATCTGGAGCTGTCCAGCTGGGTTCCGCCCTCCTCCTCTCTCTATGGACTTGGCGAGCAAATCTCCAGCAAAGGTGCTTCTCTACTTGCGGGAGCCGGCTGTTGGGTTCATGAGTATGTTTTTGTGCGTACGCGGGCACGTGCACATGTGTGCATGTGTGGTGTGTGTGTGTGTGTGTGTGGTGTGTGTGTGTGTGTGTGTGTGTGTGTGTGTTTCTGTGTGTCTGTGTGTGTGTGTGTGTGTGTGCGTGCGCGTGCGCGCGTGCGTTCGTGTGTGTGAGTGTGTGTGTGTGTGTGTGTGTGCGGGCGTGCGTGCGGGCGTGCGTGCGGGCGTGCGTGCGTGTTTGCATGCGTGCGTTGGGGGAAAGAGGGTGGTGGAGGGAAACTGAGCGAGGGAGAGTTGGAGGGAGGGCGGGCTGGTGGGGAGGGAAGGGGGGTGGGAGACGGGGGGGGGGGGGGGGGTGGGGGAGGGTGAATGGAGGGTGAGAGGAAGATGGGTGGGACGGAGGGAGACCAGTAAGGACATGTGCGCCTGAATACACATGCACACACGTGCGCATATGCACACACACACACACACACACACACACACACACACACACACACACACACACACACTCTCTCTCTCTTCTCCTCTCTCTCTCTCTCTCTCTCTCTCTCTCTCTCTCTCTCTCCTCTCTCTCTCTCTCTTCTCTCTCTCTCTCTCACACACAAACACACACACAACACACACACAACACACACACACACATCACAC
>KV908363.1:613726-616226 GCA_002005505.1 Botryococcus braunii
GTGTGTGTGTGTGTTGTGTTGTGTGGTGGTGTGGTGTGTGTGTGTGTGTGTGTGTGGTGTGTGTTGTGTGTGTGGTGTGTGCACGTGTCTTTATGTGTCTGGGTCTGTATCCATGCATGCATGCGTGGGTGGATGAGAGTGACAGACAGGGGAAGGGCGGGAGAGAGAGAAGGGGGAGGAGGAAAGAGAGGGGGAGTGAGAGAGATGGAGAGAGGGAGGGATAGAGAGAAAGATGTAGCGAGGGAAGGAGGGGGGAGGGAGAGGCAGAGTACGCACATGCCCGTGTGAGAGAGTGCACGAGCTCCTGGTCGATGAAAGAGCAAAAATGTTGGCAGTCAGACCTATGTATCCCACACGGTGAGTATCGATGGACAGCACAAGAGGGGCAACCCCTGTGTTATCCCGCTCAATCACAAGAAGGCGCTACACTGTCTGTTGTATGGCGTTTTAGTGTGCAAGGAAGGGGAGCAGGTATGGGTACGCCAGTATATACGAGATGCAGGAGGTTGTCGACAACTACACGGCGGCCCAGATTCCTTTGGCGTGATGTGGGGCGACATTGACTACATGGTGCTGGCGTCTTACCTTCACCCGTCAACTACCTCAGCTGCTGTGCGGTATCTTCTCGAATATTATGCGTCCCCCCCCCCCCCCCCTCCCCCCCCCCCCCCCCCCCCCCTCCCCCCCCCCCCCCCCCCCCCCCCCCCCCCCCCCTTTCTCCCCTCCTGTTGTGTGTGTGTGTGTGTGTTTTGTGTGTTGGGGGGGGGGGGGAGGGGAATAATATAGGTGAGCGACGACATCATGTCTTGGTTGCTTTTGTCTGTCGTCCATCCTCCAGTCGGCGTTGTGGAGGCATCATCCTGTGAAGGCCCGAGCGTGTTTCTGCAGGAGTTTGTGGATAAGTTGCACGCAAAGGGCGCGATTTGTGCTATTTTGGACCGGCATGCATGGAGCTGGATACAAACCTATGACGAGGGCATCAAGCGGGAGTTTTCATCCGAGATATCACTGGAGAGCCTACATCGGTGAGGTGGGTCATGCATCTTCTCTCCCTCCGTCATCTGTCTCACAGTGCGTAGGTGTCAGAGCGCACGTTTATGGCGCGTGCGCGCGGCGCGTGTGTGGTGTGTGTGTGTGTGTGTGTGTGTGTGTGTGTGTGTGTGTGCATGGTGCGTGCGTGCGTCTCACACTCTCTCTCTCTCTCTCTCTCTCTCTCTCTCTCTCTCTCTCTCTCTCTCTCTCTCTCTCTCTCTCTCTCTCTCTCTCTCTCTCTCTCTCTCTCTCTCTGTGTGTGTGTGTTTGTGTGTGTGTGTGTGTGTGTGTGGCGTCTCCTCCCCCTCCTCTGTCTGTGTGTCCCACGTGTGTATAGGTGTGAGCGCGTGTGTGCATTCGCGCGCCTTCGGACGTGCGCATCTGTCTGTGCCGGAAGGAAGAGCGGGTTGGAGTGAGGGCTGCAGGTCTGGCCGGGGGCGTGCCACTTCCCGGACTTCATGCATGAAGAAGGGCAGGCCTACTGGCTGGACTTGGTGAAGGAGTTCCATGACATGGTTCCTTTTGATGGCCTCTGGGTACACTGCCTCTCCCCCTGTCTCCCTTTTAATAATTGCGCAGTACAAGTTATGGTTTCTTGGCAAATGCCCACAAAAAAAAAAAAAACCCCAAGAAAAAAGAAAAAGACAAGAAAAAACAAAAAAAGTGTATTGGTCACCAAAGCAAAGCGAGACACCTGCTGTCAAACTTTGTTATATGTGAATCTGAGATTGCTGTGGGTATTGTGTCGATGTGCAGTCGTTTGCAAGGCGCGTGAGGATTCATGGACGCTTGAGGACGCATGCTAATGCGTTGCTTGATGTGTTGGTATCATGATTGTTTTGCGGTGTATTCTTTCGTGTAGAACGAGATGCGCATGGCGTATGGCTGGCTCAAAGGCTAACGTTACCAGGCGTCTTGGATGCACTTCTGAAGAAATATATGTTGTGGTGTGTTGTGCAGATCGATATGAATGAGGTATCAAACTTTTGCACTGGCCACGTGTGCGAGGTCCCTCCGAAGGGAGTGGATCTGCAGTACTTGACCTCAGGTATGCAGGGCCTTCCATCGACCTCTCTACATCAAATCCCTCCCTCCCTCCATCCCACACCCTCCCCCCCCCCTTCGTACGCCTTTCTTGAGTGTTGATTGATACTCCCAGCCAAGGATCTCTTCATAAAAACCCCGAGCCTGAGGTAAGAGTAAATTCCTGGGTTGACCCCACAAACAAACCCACGCGTCCTTCCAAAGGGACTCCACACTTGAATGGGTTTCTGTAAACGATCTGTACGACCCGCAGTGCGGGTACAGGGAGGATTCCCAGCACCCTCTGCACTTGGTAATGGTCGACGGAAGAAGTCTCCTAACCTGAGCGAGCTCTACAAGTGTACCTTTTTCCTCATAGGTACATTACTATAGAAGGTACACCCTCCCCCCCCCCAAAAAAAAAAAAAAAAAAAAAAAAAAAAAA
>KV908363.1:618726-626226 GCA_002005505.1 Botryococcus braunii
CCCCCTCCTCTCTCTCTCTCTCTCTCTCTCTCTCTCTCTCTCTCTCTCTCTCTCTCTCTCCTCTCTCTCTCTCTCTCTCTCTCTCTCTCTCTCTCTCTCTCTCCCTCCCCCCCTTCTCCCCTCCCTCCCTCCATCTCTTCTCTCCCCCGCTCTGTGTGTGTGTGTGTGTGCGCGCGCGCGCGCGCGCGCGTGCGTGTTGGCGCGTACACACAGACGCAGAAGCACGCATGCACTCGCCGGCCGCCTGCCTCATCATGCTGGGCAGGTTAGAAACCAGAGTTCGAGTGCATTGCCCAGGGTCAAAACCCTCTAGATCCAGCCTGAGACAGCAGGCTGGCTGGACTGATCTCACGATTTTCAATTATTGGCTTGGCCTGGGCATGCTCTCGTGCAAGCAGAGCACCACTTTGGGCAAAGGCAGAGAGGATTGAGCTAGGGCAACGGCGGAAGTAGATAAGCCCACTGGTGGAAGGGACATGTTAATCGCATGATAATCCACCGGCAAGTGCAACTTCAACCGTGGTCTTCTGATCGCGAAGACAACTGGCAAAAGGGTTACGCGCGCGTTGCCAACCTACAAGGACTTCAGTAGGAGACGGGAGGCGGTGGTTGTAGTGGAGAGGATTGTGGCAGCCGCGGTTAGGAACGGACTTCCGGCGATACCTGAATTATGTAACCGAATCCGTTTTCATTACATGAGAGGAAATCACACCCCGCACCACAGCAGCCAGCGCTGCTGGCATAGAAACAGCCTAATCCGTTTTGGAGACTGCAGGAGCGGACATCTGCGGCTTCAACTTGGAGACGCAGCCGGAGTTGTGTGCCCGCTGGATTGGCGTTGGCGCCTTTCACCCTTTTGTTCGCTCGCACTCGGATCTTTACTCTGGGTACCAGGTGCGTGCCTCTCAAGTATGTCATTCCCTTCGTCCGTTCAGCCAGAGTCCCTTATCCACTTTCCCCGTCTTTCCTTCGCTCTCGCTTTCGCTCCTTCCGCCCATCCCCACCTGCCTTGTTTCCCTCCGTCCCTTGCTGTGCCTACGTATTCGGTCTTGGTGCCCTTTTGTGAGTGTGTGCGCGCACGCGCGTGTGTCTCTCTCTCTCTCTCTCTCCCCCCCCCCTCTCTCTCTCTCTCTGTGTGTGTGTGTGTGTGTGTGTGTGTGTGTGTGTGTGTGACTTTGGAGGACTTGCATGTGTGCAGGAGCTGTACCGCTGGCCTGAGGTGGCGGAGGCATCCCGCAAGGCGCTGGGCATGCGGTACCGCCTCCTGCCGTATTGGTACACGGCCTTCAAGCATGGGAACACGTATGGGTGCCCTGTCGCACGCCACCCTTCCTTTGGCTGGCCTTCTGATCCCACTGCCCGTGGTGTCTACACCAGTTGGCTCATCGGCGATGCGCTTCTCATAACGCCTGTACTGCACGATGTACGCCATTCTCTGTCCCGTCTGGTTGTCAGGCCGAACATTGTTGGCATTGCCGTCCTTTGATTGCCGCACCAAGTGTATATCCTTTCTTGTTCTCTGATGTGCTTCTCTTTTTTCCTCGCCCTCTTTCCCTCGGCTGTGAGACGTCTTGATTGGGCACCGTTCTGGATTTGAAGGGGTCACATGGGTACCATGCCAGGCCAGAGGTCACATGGGTACCATGTGGGCTGCAGTCGCATTGCAAGTGGAACACACCCAATCTGTCTTGCGCGCAGCCCCAGTGAAGTTACTTGGGTTGCGCCACAGAGCCCAATCGTGCGTGACCCCCGGGGGGGGGGGGGATGGAAGACGGCAATTGTCACGGTCTACACACGATGATTTGAAGGGGGTCAAAGAGTTGAAGTCAAAGGGGTAAGGGTATGGGGAGGCAGCCGGAGGCCCCGCTTTGCTTGTAGATTGACGGGCATGTGGGGCATTGCATGGGCACCCTTGTGGGGGCATTGCATGGGCACCCTTGTGGGGGCATTGCATGGGCACCCATGTGGGGGCACTGCATGGGCACCATGTGCGCCATTGCATAAACACCATGTGGGGCATTGCATGGGTACCATGTGGGCCATTGCTTAAACGCCATGAGGAGCTCTGCTTGATTTTAAGTAAGGCATTGCAAAAGCACAGTGTGGGGCATTGCATCGGCACCATGTGGGACATTGCTTCAGCACCATGTGGGGCATCGCATGAGCACAGTGTGGGGCATTGCATGGGCAACATGTGGGAGAAGCTTGTTAAAGCCAAGGCCAAAGAAACATTGCAAGGATCCAGGGCCCATCAAGATGGAAACTCTCGCACAGGTCTTTGGGCACGTTGCAGAACTCCGCCATTGCAAAACTTGCGGACGTTCAAGCCCTCCGCCATGCCATTAGTAATTTTGGGGCATCATAGCTGACCTGTTGGATTACTGATGAGCTCACCATGTGGCCCTACGGTCATGGGTGCTGAAATGCTGAGCTCTACATGTGTCTCCGTACGTCAACTTGAGATAGGATGTGAGCCAGCCTGTTCTCCTGCATTCGTGCTCGCTGTCCCACTCCCCTTGCCCATCTCAGCCTGCCCCCACTCCTGAGCCATACATATACCCCCTTCACCCCTGTCTCTGACACACACACACACACACACACACACACACACACACACACACACACACACACACACACACACACACACACACCACACACACACACACACGCGCGCGCGCGCACGAACACGCACGCACGCACGCACGCACACACACACACACACCCACACACACACACACACACACACACACACACACACACACACACACACATGCGCGCGCGCGTGTGCACCCGCTCCCCCCCCCCCCTCTCTCTCTCTCTCTCTCTCTCTCTCTCTCTCTCTCTCTCTCTCTCTCTCTCTCTCTCTCTCTCTCGCTCTCTCTCTCTCTCTCTCTCTCTCTCTCTCTCTCTCTCTCTCCCCCCCCCTTCTCCCTCTCCCTCTCCCCCCTCCCTCCCCCTCCCGTCCCCCCTTCCCCTCTCTCCCCTTCCCCTTTCTATCCCATTTCCCCCGTTCTTCCTCCCGATCCCCCTCTTGGGCCCACTCCCTCACTTTCCCCCTCTCACCCCTTGTGAATGCGCGAGTGTGTCGGTCTGCAGATAGGTTGGTTCCCTTCCTGGCAATGTTCCGGTGTCGCCATGTGAAATGAAGCCAGACCATGGGCACATTGATCACGCACTTGTATGTTGTAACTTCCCGCACGGGTTCCTCTGCAGGGCGTGAACGAAGTAACAGGCTACGTTCCCCAGGGGCTGTGGTACGATATCTGGGACAGCACAGAGGTAGATGCCTCGGGGGGAGGACGGAACATCACCTTCAGTGCCCCAATGGGGCATGTGCCGGCACATGTACAGGGGGGCCATGTGATCCCTCTGCAGGAGCCCGGCATGACAACTCAGGAGACTTGGGGCAACCCTCTTACACTCCTGGTTGCCCTCCCAAGCCCTGGTAGGCCCTTCTATGTACCTGTCACTGTCCCTTCTTTATCCCCAACCCACCCTGCAAGAGATGGACATGTGTGTATAATGCGTGCATGAGAACGGGCGTGTGAGTTGGGGTGTGTGTGGGTGTGTGCCGGCGTGCCCATGTGCGCGCGAGCAAGCGAGCGTGCGTGTGCGCGCACGTGTGTGTGTGTGTGTGTGTGTGTGTGTGTGTGTGTGTGTGTGTGTGTGTGTGTGTGTGTGTGTGTGTGTGTGTGTGTGGCGGCAAGGTTTTGTCCTTGCATGAACTTGGGGTACATGGGTTTGAGATGGAATACTTTGATGGAATCAGATGGGGAAGCGAGCCGGGAAGGGGATTGTGGGCCCCACTGGAATGGGCGTGCTGGGCTGCAGGGGTGCACGGAGGAGAAGGCCATCGCTGTGAGACAGACGGCCCAGTACAAGCTCCTCTAGGTGGCGCCCGTACCGCTTGGGGCCAGATGTATCGCGATGAGGGGGACAACATTTTGATGGATGAGGAGCACGGAGGATACCTCAATTTCTTTGCTAAAGTGGAGCCAGACGGCAGTGGCAGCATTTCCGCATTCTTCAGCTCAAGTGGTCCGTTTCTTGCCCCCTCTAACGTGGCTTCCTGCACACTCATTCCAATTTCTAGCACGAATCCTGCAGTTGCTCCCTTTGCTCCTGCTTTCCTTCCCCCCATAAAACACGCGCGCGAGCGTGTGCACACACACACACACACACACACACACACACACACACACACACTCACACACACACACACACACACACACACACATACACACACACACACACACACACACACACACACACACACACACACACACACACACACACACACACACACACGACGTGCACCCACTTACATGCAGAGATGAGGGAGGAAGAAGGAAAAAAGGGGTGGATGGACGGGGAACAGAGACTGGGTCTCCCCCTCCCTCTCCCTCCCTCCCTCCACCCTCCTCCCTCCCTCCCTCTCTCATCTTTCAACCCCTCCCTCCCTCCCCTTTCCCTCCCCCCTCCTTCTCTCACTCTCTTAGCCCCACTCCTCCCTTCTCGCTTCCCCCCCTCCCTCCTTCCCTACCCCCCTTCCCCCCTCCCCCTCCCTCCCCCCTTTTCCTTCCTCTCTCCCTCCCACTTGCTCACTCATCCCCTGTCCCTCTCCTTCCTCGTTCCTCACTGTCCCCCGTTTTCTCTTCCTGTATCTGCGTGGGAGTCCCCTCACATGGATACATAGCTGTGGTGGGGGAGGGCCTCAGTGAGGAGAAGAGAAAGTGACTACAACAGGCCCTCAAAGTCACCCCCATCTGGCGGCCATTGACCGGGGAAGGGTGCAGGGGCTTGGGTCCCAAACAGGGTGGGGAAGTGCCCCGAGGCCTTGGTGTGGCCAGAGCTGGCGGAGGTGAGGGTGCTGGGCCTCTCGGAGGCTGTGGATCCCAGCACTGTCGTCTGGGAGGTTGATGCTGTCTCACACCAAGTGGAAATGAAAGCTCCCATTGTTGTGTCCTCCTTCAATCCTAAACAGGCATGTGCTGTCCCAGTCCTTTCCTCTTGCGTAGCCGAGTCATTGTCGCCTTCCTCTTGGGGCGCCCTGGATCACTTGAGATCGTGTACCGGCAGAGCTCGAGGTTGTGCTGCGTTGCAATTGCTGGTTCATGGTGTGCCGGTTTGGTTGTTGAGTATGTGCAGCTTATGGGTATCATTGTCAAGATTGCGTTTCTTCGACGGTAGTTGCGCTTGTACGAGTTGCCTGCATAGGATGTGTGGTTTCCGACGACAATAAGGACAAGCAACAATGACAACAACAAGACAGCAACAAGAACACGAAGAAACACAGCAACAACGCCGGCAGTAACAAGAACAGCTAGGGCAAAATCAGCAGGAGCAGCAGCAACAGCAACGGAACCATCAGCAGGAGCAGCACCAGATTGGCAACACGAAAATTGGCATCGCCGAATGAAATTACACTGTTTACTATTTCCACATGGAAAACATGATGAACGGCCATGCTTACGTTGGATTCGTCTCCATCCACCTTCCCGACCTCCTATTTCTCTACCTCTGTTTCCTCCTCCTTGTGCTCTTCCTCATCCTCCAAGCTTGACCTGGCCGGAGTTGGTTTTGCAGGTTGCTTATGACAAGAAGAAACACATTTTGACTATAGCAGGGTTTAACAGCTATCGACTGACATGCCCCAAGGGCTTCCGAATAACGTGGCAGCTCTCCCCATTTGACCATTCTGAGCTGTGATTTGGCTGATTTTCTTCTAAATTAGACGTAAGGTACGCCTTACAGAAATCCTGCTGGGTACTATGTTGCGCGCGCGCGCGCGCGTGTGTGTGTGTGTGTGGGGGGGGTTGTGGGTGTGGGTGTGTGTGTGGGTGTGTGGGGTGGGGTGTGTGTGTGTGTGTGTGTGTGTGTGTGTGCGCGCGCGCGCATGCGTGCGTGCTTGCGCGCACGCATATGTGTGTGTGTGTGTGTGTGTGTGTGTGTGTGTGTGTGTGTGTGTGTGTGTGTGTGTGTGTGTGTGTGTGTGTGTGTGTGTGTGCGTGCATGCATGCGCGCGCTTTGCTTCATCCTACTTTCGATCCTCCCTCCCTCCTTTCCCTCCCCGCCTCTCTCAGTTGCGTTGCATGGGGCCCTCCTAGGAGAATAAGTGCCGGAATGTTCTGAGGAAATATGTTCCCATTTGGCTGGCCTCACAGCGACAGACGTTGCAGAGATATAACAACCTCCAGGAAAAGCTCTCTTGCCAATAAATAATAGGTGCGATTTGCAGGGCTTGCAGGAAGATGGTCTTTGGATATAGGATGGAAGATCTTCTAGTCAGCCTCAACGTGGAACATCATTGCCACTTGGGCGGAGAACGAGAAATACTCAAAGAAATCTTAAAACCCGTGTAGCTATGTCGGCTGTACTGTCTCGGGCCAGCGTGGGCTTACACTCCTTTGAAGGCCTCCTGTGATTGGACGGAGAGAGGGAGGGAAGCCATAAAATGCCAGCAGAACAACGGAACGTTATCCGTCACATCCTTTCAGGCACCGAGAACGTTCCGGAACTAGGACTGTTCCGGTGTTGGCTGGTCCTATCTTTAGGGTTTAGGAGTGAGCGTTGAGGTTTAGGGATAGGGCTGCTTCTATCTATAAGGTTTATATTTAGGGTTCAAAAGGCATTCTGTCGAGGGAGGGAGGGAAGGAGGGAGGTGTGGAGGGATCCCTCCACACCTCCCTCCTTCCCTCCCTCCCTCGACAGAATTCGGAGCGAGGGGCGGAAGGGAGTTCCCTTTGGAGCAGGGAGGGATAAGGGGGTGTGTCAACGAGGGAGAGATGGAGGGAGGGAGGGACCGCCGGGGTGGGGGGGGGGAGAGAGAGAGAGAGAGAGAGAGAGAGAGAGAGAGAGAGAGAGAGAGAGAGAGAGAGAGAGAGAGAGAGAGAGAGAGAGAGAGAGAGAGAGAGAGAGAGAGAGAGAGAGAGAGAGCACTCGCGCGCGAGACCACTTTGCATTACATATACATATATCCTGTAATAATAATGAATTTAATTCATCCGGGTCGCCGCCATTGTGGTGGTTTATGGCACGCATGCCCTGCCGTGCCGTGCCATATGGCCATTCCATGCCCGAGTTCCCATGCATGTGATTTGCCCGAAATATGGGGGATCCAAAATTCCGTTTCGGTTAACAAATTGAGATATGCCAACATCTCCTTGAACCTATTAGAATGTTCATGTTCTTTGGAAGACGCATTCATCACTACAGCGTCTTTGCATCTGCATCCTATTGGGATGTCCCGCGAGGTCGAAATTGTGTGGGTTTGGAGCGCAAATTTCTTCCTTTCTAGTCGGGACAGTCCCGATTGTGGCAGATTTCCGGCTGAAATGTGATCTCGCGGCAGTTCCCAATTCTATACATAGAATTGGGCCTATATAGGCTTCCTAGCTAGGAGGCCTTGTCAAGGGATCCATCATGATGCCTGATCACGGATATACCTACAGATATGTATATAGATCTGTTGTTGTCCTGTACGAGTTACCTAATAGTAGT
>KV908363.1:636226-651226 GCA_002005505.1 Botryococcus braunii
GTTCTCGTCGCGCCTACAGTTGAGGACCTACAGGTGTTGGTGAATGCTACTCAAGAATGGTGTAAGAGTATGGACATGCGCCTAAATGGGGCCAAGACGCAATACCTTTTAGTAAATCCAGACCCTCGGACACCCTCTACCTCTCTAGAGGTTGCAGGGGTTAGAATTGGTCCGGTACAGGAGGTTAAATACCTTGGATTACAGATTCATGCCAAGAATGGCCTTCAAGCCGGCATGAAGAACCTCGAGCAGAGGTTCTGGATAGCATGGGAAGACCTTACTAGAGCTTATAGCAATCTCGGTTGCAACATGTCAATGACGCTCATTACAGAACTGCACTTAGCTTGCCTACCACCCCTCATCTCCTATGGATGTGAAGTCTGGGCATTCAGATGCTTTCAAGGCAGACAATTGTCTTCGGGAAAACCTAGTAGTATACCCCTATTGGATGCGCACAAGCGGGTCCTAGCTCAGATTTTGGGGGTGCGTCGGACAATCCCTGAGGAAATAATCAATTGTGAATTAAACATATTTTCTTTGTGGTCAACTTGGATCTTACGTATGGCCAGGTTTTGGAACAATATAGCGGCCATGAGACCTGATTCATTACACTACAAGGTCCTCATGCATGACATTAGGTTGGCAATAGTAGAAGGCCGAGAAACGTTTTCGGGTACCCTTATGCAACAACTTAAGAAACTAGGATACTATATAGCTGACCATGTGCGGTTTGATAGAGCCTTGCAGATTGACATTTCACAGGTAAAGGATCTGTTAGACCGTAAAAGTGACATGATATGGGATGACCTGGACATCTCCCCTCGCACTTGTGCATCCCCAAGAGCCTTATTCTGCAGATACCAAAGGTGGTTCGCACGTCCGCCTCATGTGCCACGGCGTAAGAGTGCGCTCAAACTCCACCTTCCTAATTGTACATTGCGGACCTTTATGCGATTTAGATTAGGGTGTCATGACCTTCCTATTGATAAAGGTAGACAACAAGGCATCCCTCGAGACCAGAGGATTTGCACGAGGTGCTCCTTAGAGCTCGTTGGTGATGAACATCATCTGTTGTTCACTTGTCCGGCTGTACAACATGTACGGCAACAATTTATGCATCTCTTTCAACAAAGGAGTCGATCTGTACAGACGTTTATGTGGCAAGAAGACCTTGAAGGGGTTGCCAAATTTGTGACTAGAGCATTGGAGAGCTACCTCACTCTCCCAGGTGCTGTGCGACCTTAGTTGGCTAAGATATGGGTCATTCATTGTACTGCCGTCCTCTTCAGCCCTAGTGGCTGGTCTATGGATGTAATCTTCCTTCCTTCCTTCCTTCCCCATTCTTTGCACATGACAATGGCAAGTTGAACAGCAAGACATGACGATAACACCCCACGACCACCATTCTGATTGCACATGACAATGGCAAGTTGAACAGCAAGACATGACGATAACACCCCACGACCACCATTCTGAGCGAATGCCTGTAAGTTTCCTTCCTTTCTTGGTTAAAAAATGAAGTTGCCGTGTGTAATAGTAC
Organism: Botryococcus braunii; assembly: GCA_002005505.1. Lineage (NCBI taxonomy): Eukaryota > Viridiplantae > Chlorophyta > Trebouxiophyceae > Botryococcus > Botryococcus braunii. The sequence continues at coordinate 637,767 of KV908363.1, forward strand.
CATGTCATATCATGTTAGGATTTCAGGACCAATACTCCCCCCCCCCCCCCCCCCCCCCCCCCCCCAAAAAAAAACAACCTCCACTAAGGTTTGGAGATGGACAGTATTCAGGATAGGCGAAGGGTTGCAAACAACTTGTGGCGAGGGGGCTCTGGCAGTCTCATTGGTTGCGCCAACAAGGACACATTCCAGCCAGAAATCCATGAGGTTCGGGACCATCCCGGCTCGGACGAAATATGTTTATATAAAAAACGCACACAAATTCGCATTCTCGTTGGAGATCTAAGCGTCTCACCCAATGAAGAGTCAGACATGTTGAGATCGCACTAAACACTTTCCCGCAATGGACATGGACATTGAAAACAAGCGCATGCACCCCCCCCCCCCACCCACCCCCCAAACACACACACCACACCTCGGAGTGAAATTAGACCGCAAAATCCAAAAATTCGTTACTTGTCCGTTACACGTTAGAGGTCAGCACAGCTAGCTTCCTTAGCGCTTCGTTACACGAGTCGGGACAATGCCTCACACACGCCAAGACCTTGCCACGCTCTCGCTTCCAACAGAACACTGTTTTGATTTAAATCATTTACAGCCGTAACATCGAATCACCTCGGTTGGCACTTACGTCTGCGTGGGCGGGGACTTTCCACACAGCGTACAGCGTGCGCAGCCAAGTACTTGGGCCAGCAGGTCCAAAGGGAAACCCTGGGTGGGATACAAAAGTTTTCAAAAGAAATGTGCAAGCCTTTGCTCAGGAACATGAATTCGCCCTGCCGCTGAAGTTCTATCAAGTTTTGGAAACCCTGCTCTACTCATCTCCACAGCCACATCACACTCGATAAATCGTTGGGCCCAGAGTTGCGGCAGCACACCTCTTTCAGCTCAGACCAACGAAAAGCTTTGATGCGGACTGGTGGGGACTCACTCTTGAGACTGATCTAATGACTGTAACAACACACAACCCAGGGGCGGGACATCCAAACACACACCAACACCCAGGAGGCGAGCGGGCCCGGGGCCTCGAGGCCTAGAACGCTAATAAACTGTTCCAAGTAGCCCAGCTCTTAGTACACCGCCTATAAAACCCGAGATGGAAAAAAAAAAAAAAAAAAAAAAAAAAAAAAGGGGGGGGGAAGGAGAACTAGATGCACAGTAAAATCACAGTAAAAAACTTAAGCTAGCAGAAACCAGGACCCGAGAGCGGCACTCCGCCACGCCCGGACTGGAGCCAAGCCCTACAAAAATAAGCATAGGTCTGCTGAGCCCAGACGACTGCAGTTTCTCACTCTCTTTGCGGCCCAGGCGAGCCAAGCTCTAATCACCCGAAAAAAATAAGAGAGACCCCTTGATGCTGACAAACGAAGGAACACCTCAGACACTGGATTGCAGAAGCACTTAATGCACTTTGTGCGCATATCAGCTGGGTCCACTTAACCAACGCTCCTCCTCTCTCGGCCCGCCGCTGCCTTGCCAGAAGGCAAAGCAGCTCTGCTACGCGGGAAAGCAGTTCTGCCTTGCCAAAGCAGTTCTGGCACGCCGAAGCAGTTCTGCCACACCGAAGCAGTTCTGCCACATCAATACAACGCAAAAGGTTCCAGTTTAAAGATTCAACTGCCGACCTCGCGCCCAGTGCGCTGCGAACCATTCGCACCATAACCTCTGGCCTTGCCTTCCTGAACAGTCCAACTACATCCTACTACAACTTCAAACGGACCGTGACAACACACAAGCCTCCTCCCTCCTCCAAGGACCCCCCTCCCTTCCCCAGGGGGGATTCGTTGGGAAGCTGGTGGTTGCAGCAACACCCGCGAAGCGTGTGGCCGCAGCAACCTGACCAAACAAGTCCACAGCAAGTCTGGAGCGAAGCGCTCAAGACAAGCGGGGTGCGGAGGACTTTTTGCCAGAGGAGGACCCACAACGGAAGAAAAAAAGCGCCGCCGACGCATTTTGATTTTGAAGTCAACAGGCGACAACTAAGGCGCCTCGGCGATCTGCCGGGAGCCAACTGGGAGACGACTAAGAGGAGGCGTGCCTGTTTGTTCTTCATCAACGAAGACCACAAAGTAACCGCAGTTTACACTCGTCGCTTTGAAGGCACCGCCCCACAAAAGAATCGTGTTTTTTGCCTCGACCTAAATCTGGCAGGGGCCAAACTTTTGAACAGTGAACCGCAGAGGGAATCACCGTAGACACCAACGCATCACGTAGCGGAATCACGGTCGACGAACCGCGTTTGGGCACACACTCATGCTTGCTTGCTTGCTGTTCTATGCACTGCCCCTAGAGAACCCAAAAATCAAATACAACAAACTGGTCCCCCCGCCGCCCCCGCATACAACCCCAAATTTGCTCCTACTCTACTGTGGGGGCAGACATTTAAGGGCAAAGAAAAAAGGTTGCCACGCCACATGCGGGCCACATGCAGGGGCGGTAATGCGCCCGCTGCATGCACCGAATGTTTGTTTTTACACAATCGACTGCTGTGGTACACTGACTGGCTCCCTCCAGACTGGGGCGCGCTGCCCCCGGCTCTGTTGGTACCCGTAAACTCGAATAACACGAAACCATAATTTGAGAAAAAATGTGAGGCATAAATGCGAGGAAAACCATGGATCCCAGGGGAAAGGTTATTGGGCCCAACTCTTGCCTTCCATCAACATAGATGGCAGCACGCCAGGCCAACCCCCTCCCCCACCCTTGTAGAAACCCGTTAAAAACACGAAGAAACCGCCAGCAGGAGAGAAAGATAAATGTAAACAGTTTAGCTCAAAACCCTGCTGTGCAGGTGCTTCATCGCCTGAAGCACATGTCACCAAACGCGAAGCACCTGTCCCCAAACAGACTGGAGGCCGCATTATTAGAATGACAAGAACAGCTGCTAATAAGATAAAACCGATGGCCCACACGCCCCCGATATCCTCCCTGAACATCTCCCAGCACTCTGTACCGCCTTCCCAGAATGGAAATGGGGAACATAGCCCCCCTCTCTATGCTCTTGCGAGACCGCGACCCCTCGAACAAGGTCCAAAGAGAGCACAAACCCCTAGTATGAATGAATAATTCCTGAAGGAACTCCCAGCTCCTGCACTAGTGACCAAGACCCTACGGAGGACACGAATTGTCGAATAAATTTTTGCTTTGCACTACCCTCCCTATGCACTTCACAGCTAGAATCATAATATTGAATAGTCAAGCACCCTCACACCCTTCCACTCCCATCCACATCCTGCCACCCGGTGATTCGCATCTTAAGACAACAGCTTCAGGGCTCTCCGTCCCTTCTGAGATTCGCACAGCCGATTTGAATCGGACGTGGCCTATCCATGTCTGGCCTTGCCAAAAGTTTCCACAACCCCCCCCCCCCCCCCCGGGCGCACCCCACCCCACAAAAAAAGGGGGGGGAAAGGGGGGGGAAAACCCAAAACTTTCCATAACAACGCAACCAACAGATTGATGGTGCATAAAAATCTACAAACAATTGGCACTCCTTTATAACTACCAGCAGAATCAAGCTGACACTGGACAAGACAAAGCCGCACCTCAAATCATGCCCAAATGGACGTATAATTTAGTCGAGCCCCCAGGGCCCATACGCGGGCTCCCGAGAGAATCCGAGCACAAGGCGAGACCAACATGAGACCGATAATATTAAGAGAAAACTGAGCCGCGACCAGTAGCGAAGAGCATGAAAAATGAAGAATTTCTGACCCAAGCCTCTCGCCAAAGGCAATCCACGCTTCCGAAACCCCCCCCCCCCCCGGGGTGGAGGAATACAGAATGTCTTGCTGGTAGGAGCCCAATCAAATTAAGAATGTGTCCCAAAGCAGGCCGAGGCCCGAAGGACACAGATGAGTCGAACTAGGAATGCGTCTAACACCGAGCGATGGCCCCAATGGACAGGAAATAATCGAATCAAGAATCTGTCCCAAAGTCCATGCGAAGGCCCCAACGGACACTAAAAATAGTCGAATTAAGAATGTGTCCAACACCATGAGGACGCCCCAATGATCCCCAAAAAGAGTCGAATTAAGAATGTGTCTGACACCGGGGGGGAGACCCGATGGACACAAAAATAGGCTGCATGCGGGTGCTGCGAATCAACACGCGACAAGCTCATCCTGCACAGAAGGCCGAAGAATCAGGGTCGTCGCGACAGACGACTCGGGCATGTCCGAGCCTTGAGCAGCCGACGCCTTCACAAACTGACCCCGGCAACGCGGCCGCTGCTCCGCCAGTCGCCGCCTGCTCTCATACCGCACCTGCACGCCCGTACGCCCATGTGATAAGTGACACAGGCCGATGAGTGACGAGTGACTGTGTGTGTTTGTGTGTGTGTGTGTGTGCGCGCGCGCGGGAGAGAGAGAGAGAGAGAGAGAGAGAGAGAGAGAGAGAGAGAGAGAGAGAGAGGGGGGGGGGGGGGGAGGGGGATGAGTGACAGTGTGTGCTTAGTCGTAAAGTGTCGGTGTCACATACCGACACCGACACTGTGTGGGCGATCAGCGTTAATGTGTGAAAGCGACGAGTGACAATGCCTGCATGGGAGAACATGGACCCCACATTCCAGGCCCCAAAACAGGGAGTCAACGTCTGCACATGCATGCCCGACCTCGTCCCCACGTACAAAGTAGCAACCACGTGAAAAGTACCAACCGCATGCAAAAGCACCAACCACATGCAAACTACTAACCGCATGCAAAGTACCACATGCCAGAAAGAGTGGGCTAGACCTTCTTATCAAAGTTGCGAGCCTTTCTCTTTTCGCGGAACTTCACTATGGCCGCCCTGCGATTTGCGGCCGTGTTATTCGACTGATGATAGTGCGGGTCATATGCCACCTGCCCGACATGCGCTGACGTTAGAATGCAGACCACATAAAGCAGACCAGACCACCAGACGGGATACCAAAGGCACACCGTGGCCACTCTCTGGCGCGACTGCGCTCTTCAGAAAAAGCACAGCATATTCTTTTGTCAACTCCCCCTCCGTACGTTCTCACCAAAATATGGATGTAACAGTGCTGTCAGTCAGGAACAGCATTTCTGCATTTGAGACACCAACATGCAGAGCCAGGATCTGGATATAGTATACTTCCTCCCTCCTGCCTCCCTCCCACTACCTCCCAGTGGACCGCTACAGCCATGTCTGTGTGGCCTCTTCAAGGTGGTTCCTTAGGGAAAAAGGGACTCACACAGTTCCGGGGGGGAAGAAACCAAGGCACCCACAATGCCGTGGGAAAGAAGTCAGAGACACATGGGGACCATGTGGCAGCAAGCTGAAGACAGGAGGCCGAAACAAACTCCCTTCCCCCATTCCTTGAAGGAGGTAGAAAACAATAAACTCCCCCCCCCGCCCCCCCCCCCCCCCAAAAAAAAACCCCACTAGGGCACGGGGCAGGGCAACACTACCTATCGTCCGTAGCGACTCTTGACTGCCACCTCTGTGAAGCTTCTCTTCCCCATGGCATGTCGCAGACACCCGACAGCGTGTAACCACTTTCCCCAACGTCTCCATGGTTCTCATCTTGTCCATGGCAAGGCAACTTGAGGCGACACATCACGACGAACGCAGAGCGCTGCGGCGCAGACCCAGGAGAGCGCATGCAGAAGAGGCAAAATGCTATCGACTTGGCGCCCCCCCCCCCCCACCCACACCCAAACACGTCCCCCCCCCCCCCCCCCCCACCCACCCACACCCCCCCCCCCACACCACACACACACCCACAGAGGGGGGGGGGGGGGGAGGGGGGAGGGAGAGAGAGAGGAGAGAGAGAGAGAGAGAGAGAGGAGAGAGAGGGGGGGGGGGGGAGAGGGAGGGGGGGGGGAGAGAAATGAACGCACCTGCACATTGTCTTGGACAGCCTGCATAGCTTGCAAGAAGTGGTGCATGGGCACATCCGGGCGTACGCCGACCTGTGGCTGCGGAGCCCAGCCCTGGACAACTTCACCGCACTCCTTGCCTCCGCTGTCCAAGGTGTTGGAGCCCTCTTGAGCCAGGCCCCACTTCGTCTGTCCACGTCAAATCCATACTCTTCAGCACATACTCGTATCCATACTCGTCACGCTCATACACTCTTCGTCACCATTAATAACTTTACGGCACATACCATCATGCTCATACTCTTCAGCACATACTCATCATACTCAGACTCCAGCACGACATTTGTAGTCTTCAAGCACCACCTCAATCATTGCCCCAGTATGGAATGACACTTGCCCCCCCCCCCCCCCTCTCTCCTCCTCTCTCTCTCTCTCTCTCTCTCTCTCTCCTCTCTCTCTCTCTCTCTCCTCCTCCCCCCCCCCCCCCCCACCCCCCCCCCCCCTCCACCTCTCCCCCCCCCCCCCGGTCCACCCCGGGGAGAATGAATAGGCCTGTGCTAGTCAGACACTTGGGGAAACTGCAGCAGAACACTTATTAGCAACCAAAAATGGAGAGGGGGGGGGGCAAGAGGGCATGAAAGACACCCAAGTTATCCCGAGCAACACACAACACACAAACACACACAACACACACACACACACACACACACACACACACACACACACACACACACACACACACAAGAGAGAGAGAGGAGGGGGAGGGGAGAGGAGAGAGGGGGGGGGGAGGGGAGGGGAAGGTTGCACCTGCTGGATGGTGTCAACTCGGCGCTCTGCTGATGTGTCGCCCGCTCGCAGGACGGGCACCAGAAGGCTGGGGAGCCGTAGGCGGAGAAGGCTGACAGTTTCTCTCCGCCAACTTTGGCATGCTTCATATGCCGCAGTGACTCTGCCATACTCAGCACGGTCTCGCTGATAGAGCTTTCATCATCCTGCCATCCGCGTCCCCATGCTGTTTTAAACTCATGAAATGCTACAAACTTGGACATGTTCCACACACCCCTCCCTTCCTCCCTCCCTCCCCCCCCTCTCCCTCCCCCCCCCCCTTCTCTCTCCCTCCCTCCCCCCCCCCCTCTCTCTCTCCCTCTCTCCCCCCCCCCCTCTCTCTCTCTCTCTCTCTCTCTCTCTCTCTCTCTCTCTCTCTCTCTCTCTCTCTCTCTCTCTCTCTCTCTCCCCCCCCCCTCCCTCCCTCCCTCTTCCCCCCCCCCCCTCTCTCCTCTCCCTCCCTCCCTCGTCGCGGAGGGAGGGCAAGTTATCACTAACCTCACCCCGGGGGGGGGGGGGGGACGTAACCCCGCCGCGGAGGGAAGGGTGAGTTGCGGAGTAACAGCGCCGCGGAAAAGGCAAGTTGCCAGTAACCTCGCGGAAGGGGGGGGGGGGAGGGGGAGGTGTAAGTAACCTGGTGTGAGCAAGAACGGACCTGCTTTGTATCTCGCTGCTCGTCGTCTCCGCTCCCTCAAGCGGTCGCTTCTCGCCATGGTTGGAGTTCCCCCGGGACAGCAGATTCTGCAGGGCTGCACTGCGCGGCCACTCCTTGCCCACCTTGCTGGCTGTGGGATGCAAAGGCTCCACATTGAGCGGCTGAATGTGGAGAGATGTGTTCACTGTGAGCCAAATGCAGCAACCCAGTAAAAACAGTTGCCCCATTAAACACTTGCTGGCGAGTCCTGCTTTTCCACTACTTCAACCATCGGCAAACTGGGCAGACTTCTATGGTTCCGACCCGCCTCACACTCGCACCACATGCCAACAACACGCGATGCCAAGAAGAAGCCGGTGCACTCTCCGGAAGGAGCTTGTTACTGGATAGAACCATGGACTGCATTCTTGAGAAAATAATTGAAAGTGACTCTTTCTCCCTTCTTCCACCGGTCACATATTGACATCCTCTCAGACTACATTTTAGCCGCCGAAGGGAGAGCAGCTCCCGGGTAAGTTCAGAGCTAAAGACTTGGTGAATTCTTCACACCCGATTGGAGCCTTAATATTTGAATTATTTGCATGTAACTTTTGAACGACACACATGAACATCCTCTCAGAATGAACACATATCCGAACATCCCCTCCTACTACTCTTGAAGCCGACACGCAGCACCTCTCAGGCAAGTTCAGATCTACAGATTCAATGAACCTTCACACATAATCCCTGCCTTAACCTTTACACATTGCTTCGTGCGCTTAGCACGAACTCAAGGAAAAGGCCGGGTGCAAAGCCGACTACCCTGGCGCATTGTTCCTTACAGGAGGCCACTTGACGTCCTCAAACGATGCCCACAACCCATGCAAAGGTCATTATCATCACAAAGATGTGGGAGATGTGGGGGACACTCACCAGCTTTCTGGGGCGCAAGGATTGAGCTGCTGATGTGGGAAGACACAGGCACACAGTCCTTATCCGCCGTCCAGCGCACAAACCCGTTGCTGTACGTCGTGTTGCTTTGTTGCCTGCAGTGGAAAGCGGGCTCTGCGCCTCTTTCCGCCTCCGCCCGCCCGTGGACCGACCCGCTGGCCTGCTCGCCTTGCCCCTCGAAGCTGCTGTTCGCAAGAAGGTCGCGGTAATGGTGCTTGGGGACATTTGGGCCGACTCCAGAACAGTCGACGCCCCGCGAATCCCCATTGGAGGGCCCGTCAGGGTTGTTAGAACCGTTCTGCCGGCCGGAAGAGGAGGAGTTGTACCGCGTGCTTGTACTCCTCTTCAGAGTGAAGCGGGACAGGTCGCGTGTCCGAGGCAAACACCCTGCGCGATCGTCGAGGGGGGTGCCTTCACGGCTGGCCTCCGAGCTGTTACCCCGGCTGCCGGAGTTCCGTCCCGCTGTACCGCCGGCTGCCCGCAAATCTGGGGAGTGGCTGCCGCCCCGTGGCTGCCCAGCAGCCTGCTCTGAACGCGCTGTGAGACCCAGCGGGGGGTCCTGACTCTGTGCAAGGTCCTGGAAGTCAACGCTGCGACCAGAGACGCCCGCTGCATGTTGGTTGAGGTCTCCCTCTGCATCTGCGAGGCGGGTCTGGCTGGCATTCCCTGACGAGTCCCCTGATCCTCCCTCCTCCGGCTCATGAGGTCCCTGAGGTCCCCCCAGCACCCTCCTCCCAATCAGCCCCTCCCAGACACGGTTTCCTGGGTATCTCCACCTCGCCTCACCTCACTCTGTTTCCAGGTCTATCTACTCTGATGGAGCTTCACCCAGGTGAAAGCTATGCAAGCAAAAAATGTATGTGTCTGTCGGTCTGACGTCTGCCTGCTTGTCTGTCTCTCGCTCACTCCCCCCCCCTCTCTCTCTCCCTCCCCCCCGCTCTTCCCCCCCCCCCCGGCCCCTCAAAACAAAGGACTAATGTTCCAAGCGCCTGCTGTTGTCCTTACACAGGTCGCAATCATGACTGTCACACAAGCGGACACGGCGCCACCAAGCCTCCCTCCTGCAACCCTTGTTGGAATGAACATTTACCTCGACGCGGTCGCCCATGACTGGATGATGAGAGCCCAGATCATCGCCTGAACCCCAGCCATATCGGGCTCTCTTGTCCCCCTTCAGGGAGAACCGCCCGCCTGATGATTGGCCCGAAGTTCTCCAAGCCGCATTCCAGGTGGCGTCTGACCCCGAAGGAGCTGCAGTCAACTTGGAAGGCTCCCCTCGTCTGTTCTTTGATCTCCAGACATGCTGCCACAAAGGCACAATCTCATTTCTGCGGACTGGTTTGATAAGATAATCTGCCGCGCCCGCCTGGAAAGCTTCCATCATCGTATTCTGATCAGCTTCACTGGACATTACTGCATCCAGCGTCACCCCAAACCAGCTGTCAGCCTCACATGGTGTAACAGGCCCCTCCCAGATTCCAACTTGCACAACAATCGCAGCACTAGGCCAGTGAAAAGTGACTCAATGCTTCGAAACAATTCTTAGCCTCACATCGTGTAGCACGCCCCTACCAGGTTCCAACTTGCACAACAATTGCAGCACTAAGCCAGTGAAAATGTGTCGGTTCTGCACAATTGCGTTTGGACCCATCTTAAGGGCCAGTTTGCTGCTGTGCCATGAGGAGGCGGGATTGGCTTCTGAAAAGAAACAGGGATGAATGGAAGCTTATACCCTGAGCCAAGGGTGAATACTTACCAATGACAGGGATGCTGCGAAATTCCTTGCGCTGCACGACCTCGCATATCAACTCCATGCCATTCAGCTGCACAGCCAACAACGAAATTTTGTCACATTTGGTGTTCAGAGGCCGAAAGATGCCACAATATCCTAAGCGGAAAACAGGCCAGAAAGTAGAGATACATGCTTCATGCCGCAAAGCAAGACAAACAGTGGACTGCAGTGGCTGCCGCAACATGATTAAGCAGGTTAAACAGTAACACAGCTCGATCTAGTAGGTAAAAAACCCACCCTTACAACCACGAACACCAACAACATTATTTATGCATCATGTACACGATCACAAACTCCAACAGTGCAACAGTAGCAGGGAATACTTCAGACATTCACAGCCCACCTCGCAGAGTTGTAAAGAAAGACATTTCAGGAAACCTGGCAGGTTAAATTCTCCCAGTCAGACCAGAAGGCAAAGTCCCTTGCAAACCTCCCAAAAATGCACTGATCCCATGAACACCACCATAATTGCAGTAATTTCCCGGAAATACCGGAAAACAAGCAGGTACGACGAGTCGAACTGAACGAAGTTGTTCACCCCGGAAGGTCGACTCTCGCCGACCCGGCTGCCAAGTCTCAGCAACGGGCGACGTGGACCTCGACGAATACAATAACCATGAATTAAGGAAACATACTATTAGCCGAGGGACGATCCGGCACAAAGATACCTCAAAAGATATTTGTGCACTTTTTTGAATCTTGCGGCGAAGCACGTCGCCTGAAAAAGCACTTTATTGTTCGGAGCTTACAACTTCGAACACGCCATACCTCCACCCCACGGACCCTTCCCAGACACTTCAGTACCCATAAAACATCTTGAGAAAGGCTGGCTCCACTGCCTGGCTCGCATAACCTCGGATGTGTTGCGCACCTCCGGCATTAAAATATCGGTGAGGATCAGATTGATACTTCGGCCGTTCTCCCCCTCCAAGACTTCCAAAGCCTCCCTCCCATTGGTTGTCGAAGTGACTGCAGCAAACACACACGCATGTGAGTTTTAGATGCCTAGGGCGCGAGCAGACCTCGGCTACAACAAGAACTTCAAGATTAAGTCCAAGCAAGAAAATACAAACAATGAATTCTTCATACACAGGCACTGAAGCTGCATGCCCATCAATGAGAAGCCAAGGAAAAAAATACGCTTGCCTATCATTAACGGTCAAAATGAACAACTGAAAAGGTCCTGACTTGATGTAGGTCACTGCACGCTTGTCACCCCCCCTTCCCACTCCTTAATGTCCTCCATAAGCTCGTTGGCAGGCTCGCATGTCCACACACCTTTGTAGTCGCATTTTGTTAAAAGCGTCGAAATCGTAAAACGAGTCGGCTCATCATCCTCCACGAGGAGGACGTGACAGGTGCGGCTTGCAGCAAACCCCGAGCGGCTCGAAGGACCCGCACGCCGGTCTGTGGCACCCGAAAGACTTCCATCTTTCTCCTCTTCTGGAGACTCTGGAGATGCCATTAAAGCAGACTGCCCCGGACACCCCGGGGGATCTTCTCACCGTCAACAAACTCCCAGGTAATAGAGATACAAGCTTGAAGCGAAGTTTGCGATGCGACACTCTGTCCAAATGCTTGCGCTTTGTCGAAGCTTCGTGTCCAGCGCGAGGGAGGGCAGTCGAGATGCTGTTGTCTGGCATGCACTTTTGCATACTTCGCTGCCCCTCGCGTGATATCCGTGTGAGATCTCGAAGGGCCACTGCCCAGCATAACCCATGGGGCAGACCATAAAATTGGTTCACGTGATAACCCTTTTTCGACTTTTTATTCGGCTATAGGTTATAGCGGGATATTTCTCGGAGAACTTGCTGGCGTGGACGAAAGGAACGGACGGTAATCCACGGTCTACGCACGTCCTTTCCGTGGATAAAGCGTACGGCAGGTATGCCACCAGTTGGAACCGGGTCCAAGTCCCGTGCCCCGCAGAAACGCTCGGAATGGTAGGGATCAACAGCATTGCTTCATCCATCAATGAATCATTCTTCGCTGTTCGCCCACTCCCCGTGATATAAAAGCTGTTTTGTGCAGCAAACACTTGCCTGGTTCAAGGGATATAAAAGCCTGTTTTGTGCAGCAAACACTAGCCTGGTTCAAGGGATTTAAAGGCCTGTTTTGTGCAGCAAACAGTTGCCTGGTTCAAGGGTCTGGCTGAAGGTCAGTGGATTAGAGCTAAGACAGACCCAGGCTCTCGTTTCTAGCATTTACATGTTATTGCGCATGCAGAGTATGTAGGGATGGGAGCAGATGGTCGGACGAAATGAGTCTGGATCCCATGACGTTCACATCTGAACTGAATCCTATGGACGTGAATCCCAGGATTGTTCTAGATTTTATTTAGTCCCTGTCTGGAAGACCCCCCTCCTCGGACGTCAATGTTTGAAGTTTCAAGTCTTAACGTTTAAAGCACCAAAGTTCTGTGAGTATAAATGCTTCTTTGGATTCCGCGTACCCGCATGACGGATTTATGGTTTGCGGTTAGGATAGGCTTCACTCATTATGATAAATGCTTGTTCCAACGTCAGAGCTTTCCGCAGGACATGGGACTGTTTACTCAGTGGAGGAATGTGTTGTGTTGATGCAGCCACGGCAGTCCCCAGGGTCTGCCGTGTCCGCAATTCTGTCTAGCATTTAAAATTGAAGAGTGAAGCCTATTTATATTTGGTTCACACGCTTCTAAAGTATTGGCGCAGGATACCCAGCTTGAGAAACGAGTTGTTAAAATGCAAGGGCGATTGCATTTGAGCTTGAATGGATGTGTTTTTTTTTTTTTTTTTTTTTTTTTTTTTTTTTTTTTTTTTTGTCACGGAGACCGTCCGCTGCTACCTGTCAACCATTGATGGCCATGGCGCTGCTTTTCCAAATTTTCATTGCCATGCCAGCACCGAGTTCCCCCTGTTTTTTGTCTGAGACCCGAGTCAACGCCCTTGCAGGGCTGCCATAGAGGAGAATAAGATGGTCAAAATTTTTGCACGATGAGGGGCTCATGAGCAGATTGATCAAACTGCCCCTGAAATACTTGGAATGCACCCATCAGAGTTGCTTCTCCAACTCGCAGCGCTCTTGTGCCCGCCCTAATGAAAGTCGCAAATATCAAGAAACAGGACGAAGTCTTGCGACAGTTAATCTATACAACAGCGGGGTTGCATACATCATGGGCGTTGGTGTCTAAAGAATGCTGAGCTCCCTCAAGTGCAACGCCCATGATGTATTTTGCAGCGTTGCACTTGAGAGGCTGTTGCCCTTGAATTGTAAAATTATCCAGCTATCTATAATTTGTCCTTTCCGCCCCCCCCCTCTCTCTCTCTCTCTCTCTCTCTCTCTCTCTCTCTCTCTCTCTCTCTCTCTCTCTCTCTCTCTCTCTCTCTCTCTCTCTCTCTCTCTCTCTCTCCTCCCTCCCTCCCCCCCCCTCCTTCCTCTCCCCCCCTCCCTCTCC
>KV908363.1:656226-661226 GCA_002005505.1 Botryococcus braunii
TCAAGCAGCATGTCAGCGTACGCAAAGGATTCCCTCGTTCAGCATCAGCACACGTACCGCTATGATCAATTTACAATACAACATTCGTTCACATAAAATCCCACCTTCAGGTGGAAGCGAAAATCACTGTCAGATACCTGCCTCCCCCACTGCCCCCCTCCCCCGGGGCAGGGGATGGGGGTTTGGAGGTGGGGAGGCCTCCGTTTGCTTAATTCAATCTTCCAGAAGCCAAAACCTCGTTTGCACGCCAGTGCACTCAACCCTCCGTGTACTAAGACAAATCCGGCTGCATATATGCTATGTAGGATACTGCTTATAGGCAAATCTGGCTGCATGTATCTAGATAGAAACTTCGAAGCTTCTTCCCCTGCATGCAGCCAGAACCTGAGCTGCATTGCCTCCCATGAGACCGCTACATGTTTATCAGCCCCTACCGAACATGACCACTTCATGCACATCAGAAAAACCTTCCTAACCCTAAACGATACTTTTTTAACTAGTTGGCACCGGTGAAGCCTCTCTGGTGAGGTCATTAGCATGCTGGTGCGCACCTCACGCTTCTAAATTAGCTAGTTAGTTTTACCCGAATTGGTTTGAGTTTGGTTTAAATGGCTTAAACCGCCCCACCGTCAGGGAACCAGGGAGCTGACAGCGCCACGGCAGCTCACGTTAGTCCATTGGCTGACACAAGCCAATGTCATCCCAGCGGCATAAGCTTGAGGATATGGTGGTGAAGCTGAGAGCCCTATGTAGGTAGGGCTGCGGGGCTTCTTTGCATATTTCCCTCGTCTTCTACATTTATCTTTGAAGAGTGTAGGACGTGCTAGAAGCATAACAAATTTGGACGCTTCAAAGGTCGCTTGCTTTGACATGGTTTTTCCTAGACGCGGGATTTTATGTCCAGCGGCTATGGAAAGGTCACATGCATGTAACCTTCCGTCCTACATATGCAACCGTGCTTGCTTCGGATGCAAGCCCATGTTGACGTGGTTTGCTTCATGAACCCTAACGTGATCAGATTAGGGCGTCCTAATTGCTGCTGGTCGACCCTGAACGGCCCTGGCTGCCTTGCCCGGCCCCCCAGGGTCCCTGAACGAACCCGACTGCCCTGCCCCGGCCCCCCAGGGTCCCCGGACGACCCTGGCTGCCCTGCCCGGGCCCCCCGAGTCCCCCGCCCGGGGGGGGGGGGTGGGGGGGGGGAGGGGAGCATCAAACATATATATATCAAATAACATGGCCGCAACCCCGGGCCCATACGGGGCCTACAGAGATGCCTGCCAATACATGTGTGGGGTCTTGTGCAGCTTCTGCCTTTTCACATTCCTCCCCCCTGTCGTGGGATGGTACAGTTTGCAGTACGAACTACGTAGCACCCTATGTGGATATTAGCTAGTCCCTCAGTGCTCACGCGCAATCATCACTCCTCTACATAACCCATGTACACACACGAAGAAAAATCACTCGTGCGCAAGCCTGGGAATCTGATCAACTGGGAGCTGAAGAGTAGCTATTCACATGCCATTCTATGTAATAACAATAATAACATGGCTGCATGGGCTATACTATTCACATGCTATTCTTCAGCTCCCAGTCGATCAGATTCCCAGGCTTGCGCGCGAGTGATTGCTTCGACTCCTCAAGCGATACTGGGAACTCCCGCCAGGGTCGAATTCGTGTGGATTTCCAGCGCAAATTTCTTCCTTTCGAGTCGGGACAGGCCCGATCTTGGCAGATTTCGGGCTGAATAGTGATCTCGCAGGATTTCCCATTGATACCCATATGTACCCTGTGCAGGCTTGCATGTGGGGCGACCTCCACCCCAGACGGTGAAGGAGACTAGAGCACCTCTCATCCCCCTTCCCCTGATTCAAACCCTCTGGTGCTGACTTGAACACCTATTCCCCGTTAAACCCCCTGCTCCTGCATTTAACGTCTGTTCACGATTACAACACCTGTTCCCTGTTTGAACACCTGTTCCCGATTTGACCACCTCTTCCTGATTTGAACGCAAGCGGTGCGGGACAAGTGCACAGCGCCAGCACCAGCAGCAGCAGCAGCAGCAGCAACAAAAGTCACCAGGCGCCGTTCCAAAAATTTTGCCGGGTACCCGTCTATCTAACAGAAAAACTGTACCGACATGAATGCAGCCATCCGCAGAATCGTTTGGTC
This sequence comes from Botryococcus braunii, assembly GCA_002005505.1. Taxonomy (NCBI): domain Eukaryota; kingdom Viridiplantae; phylum Chlorophyta; class Trebouxiophyceae; genus Botryococcus; species Botryococcus braunii. The sequence continues at coordinate 658,396 of KV908363.1, forward strand.
TCTAGCTCCGTGCCAAAGAGCCTTGCAAAAGCGGGCGCGAGAAGATGGCCACCCTCATAACCCGTCAGACTGTGATCGTCCTTATAATCAGATTACGCAAGCAACCTTTCCAGCGCAATTTTATAAGCGCAATCTTCTAAGCACAATCTTCTGAGCACAATCTTCTAAGGTACAATCTTCTAAGCACAATATTATGAGCACAGTCTTATCAGCAAAGCTTGTAAGCACAATCGTATACGGGCAATCTTATGAGCGCGACCTTACAATCGCGATCTTATAAGCGCAACCTTATAAGCGCAATGTTATACGCGCTTCGAGCAGGCCTCGGGCTTCTAAGCGAAGCCAGGAGGCGCAACGTCAAGCATGTACCTGTAGAAAAGCATGTAGGCCCGGGGGTCGCAGGCGTCCTCCTCCCGCACCGCCTTCACATTCCAATCATCTAGGAAGAACCAGCGGTCGTCCCGCTTCACGTACGCCGTGTAGTGGCCCGTCTGCTCACCACAAAACACCGCCGATTGGATATTCCCCAACAGTTGCGTTCTTTGCTTTCTCCCCCCAACAGTCGCGCGTTCTTGGTCTTCACCCCCAACAGTCGTGTTTTCTGGCTTTTCCCCCAACAGTGGTGTTCATTGGTTCCTGATCCAAGGTTCTGTGTCCGGATACATCCCCACTGAAGCAATTTAGTGTGCTTGTGCATCCCTGGGGTGGTCTTCCCACAAGAGTCTGTCCTTTGCCTTTATCCAACAGTCCGTTCTTTAGCTTCCCCCCCACAGTCTGTTCTTTGGCCTTCCCCAACTGTTTGTTTTTGTGGCCTTGCCCAACTATCTGGCTTTTGGCCTTCCCCTGACGGTTTATTCCTTGGCCTTCCCCAACTGTCTGGTTTTTGGCCTTCCCCAACTGTCAGGTTTTTGGCCTTCCCCCAACTGTTTGGTTTTTGGCCTTCCCCTAATTGTCTGTTCCTTGGCCTTCCCCAACTATCTGTTCTTTGGTCCTCCCTAACAGTCTACTTTTTTGGCCTTCCCAACTGTCTGTTCTTTGCTTGTCCCCAACTGTGTCTATTCTTTGGCCTTCCCCAACTATCTGTTCTCTGATTGTCCCCTGCTGCCCGTTCTTTGGTTTTTCCCCAACAATCTGTTCATTGTTTGTTTACAACAGTGCATTTTTTTGGAGTTTTCCCAACAGTCTGTTTGCGAAATGAAGATATGAACGACGAAATGAAGATATGAACGGACCCCTTGCCTAAACCAATCCTGCTGATGCCTTGGCAGCCAAGAGGCGGGTCAACATCCCCGAAAGAATCACTGACAAAATTCACAAAACACGCTACCTAGGGACATTATCAAGAAGCAAACCCCATTGTGGGAGACTGCACTGGACTTGCCAGGCCTTATGTTATGACCCAACAATGAAAAAGGTGTGGGTGCCTGCCCCACGGGCACCTGGCCACTCAACCGAAAGAGCGAAAGAGCTTCAACGCAGCCAGGGGTTTGCGGGATAGGAGCATCCGGCGCACGCCAGGCCATCAGATATCTTTGTGGGCAGTGCTTTACGCAGGTGTTCGTAACGGAACTGACGTGGGTTCGCTTTGAAGATTTATGAGTTTGGATGACTCGACAGTAATTTTAGCGACCAAAATCCATCTTAATTTAATCAATTCGGGGAGATATCACTGTGATTACTGTGATTGTCATTATCTCTGTGTAGAGCCAGGTGTGGCGCCCACTGGTGGACGGGTTGGGGAGAAGCGCACGTGCAGGGTGCCAGCGTGGCATATGACAGCGTACAGTTCATACTGGTAAATGCTGCCACTGGGGAAGACACCCGGCTTGTACCCGTAGCGTTCGCACATGATGGCGTCCGACGTGAATGGGTTCATGTCCAGGTACATCGGGTATGACAGCGGCGTGTCAATTTTGCGGCTCGGTCCCGCCCGGCCCCACTGCCATGGACCCACAACGGGTCCCTCAGCACACCCAGGAGGGAGCACATGCATGAGGTTCCCTGTAAGCACTGTTGGCGGTCCCTAGGGACCCCGCGAGGTGAAGCACAGGATCCCTCCAAGCTTGATTGGTGCTCCCTTGCGGGCCCGAGACGTAAAACCATAGGATCCCTCATGCATTGTTTGTGCTCCCTTGGTGGCCAGAGAGGTACCACAACAGGATCCCCCATGCTAAGTTGCTTGGCCCTTGGGGCTTCAACGGGTAACAGAACAGGACCCCTCACACACTGTTAGCGGTTAGTGGACCCCTCACGTAGTGTCACTGGTCCCATGGGGCCCTTGAGGTAATCCCACAGGGTCCCTGGCATACTGGCAACGGTCCCTTGGGCCCCTGAGAGGTAACACACAGGATCCTCAGCCACTGCTGGTGCTCCCTTGGGGTTCCAAGAGGTAACACCGCACGATCCCTCACGCACTGTTAGCGGTCCCTTGGGGCCCCACAAGGTAACATCAATCGGTCCCTCTAAACTACTCTCAGTGGTCCCTTGGGGCCCCCGAGCCCCTCTCAGGTGGCTCGAAGCCCAAGGGACCACCTGCACTGCGTGAGGGATCCCGTGGGTTTACCTCTTGGGAGCCCAAGGGACCACCGGCACTGCATGAGGGATCCTGTGCATTTACCTCTCAGGGGCCAAGGGACCACCAACAATGTGTGAGGAGTCCTGTGGTTTCATCTCTCGGGACCACCGACGGTTCGTGAGAGGGGTCCTGTGTTCTTACCTCAGCACAACCGTCACCCAAAGACAAACCAGGTGCGCTTCCTCTGCAGAGTTAGCTTCTTCGCCCATTCATTAATATGTTTTGTCCACATTTACAAAAAATTCCTCTAGCAAGG